>CM038679.1:429817447-430310210 GCA_021605205.1 Aegilops longissima | reverse complement strand
CATGCCATGAACACCGCGTATGCTATCTTTTGGTAGTGTGGGTACTGGGACTTGCATGGAGTTAGGACAGTGGACACATAATAAACCGGATTTTGAACAGGGAACCGGTGTCCGTCCGTTTCTCGTTCGACAACGAGCACCGTGCTGACAACTTGATGTGTTGCGGCGATATATAATATCATTGGTTCGCCCACGTTGGGCGCGGCCAGGACCGGATTTGTTGCCAAAATGGCCTTTATTTCTTCAAGTCCGGCCGTGGCGGCATCCGTCCACTCGAAGTGTTCGGTGCGGCGGAGGAGGCGGTAAAGGGGTAACGCTTTTTCCCCCAATCGGGAAATAAAGCGGCTTAGAGCCGCTATGCATCCCGTCAATTTTTGTATTTGTTTGAGGTTTTTTGGAATATCCAATTGTGACAGAGCTCGGATCTTGGCTGGGTTTGCTTCAATTCCTCTACCGGGCACAATGAAGCCCAGGAGCTTTCCGGCTGGAACGCCGAAGACGCATTTTTCCGGATTGAGCTTGATGTCATATTTTCGAAGATTGTCGAATGTGAGCCTCAAGTCGTCTACTAGAGTTTCTACATGCTTGGTTTTGACGACCAGGTCACCTACATATGCTTCCACTGTTTTGCCAATCTGGTTTGCCAGACATGTCTGAATCATGCGCTGATATGTTGCGCCGGCGTTTTTGAGCCCAAAGGGCATTGTGTTGAAGCGAACGGGCCGTATGGAGTGATGAGTCTGTTGCAGCTTGGTCAGCTCCGCCATCTTGATTTGGTGGTAGCCGAGTATGCAGCGTCGAGGAAGCACAATGAGTCGTGTCTTGTCAGAAGGCCAATGATTTGATCAATTCGAGGGAGGGGAAGGGATCCTTTGGGCAAGCCTTATTAAGGTCCTTGAAATAAACACATAGGCGCCAGGATTTATCCTTCTTTGGTACCATCACCAGGTTTGCTAGCCAGTCCGGATGTTTTATATCTCTGATGAATCCGGCTTCCAAAAGTTTGGCTAGCTCCTCTCCGATGGCCTGTCTCTTGGGTTCGGAAAAGCGCCAAGAGCTTGTTTGATCGGCTTGAATCCTTTTAGGATATTTAGGCTGTGCTCGCCGGTGACGTGGGATTCCTGGCATGTCTGAAGGGTGCCAGGCAAAGATGTCCCAGTTTTCTTGTAGAAATTCTCATAGTGCGGCGTCTACATCAGGGTTTAATTGTGCCCCAATGGAGGCCGTCTTTGCAGGGTCCGTTGGGTGGACTTGGAATTTGACTATTTCATCCGCTGGTTTAGAAGAGGTGGACTTGGATCTTTTATCAAGTATCACATCGTCCCTGTTCACCGTGGAGCGCATCGCGGTGAGTTCCTCGGCCGCTAGGGCTTTGGATAGTGCCTCGAGGGCTAGTGCGGCTGTCTTGTTTTCGGCGCTGAGTGCTATGTTCGGATCACTAGCGAGAGTGATGATTCCGTTAGGTCCGGGCATTTTAAGCTTCATGTACCCATAATGGGGTATAGCTTGAAAAATTGTGAATGCCTCTCGTCCTAATAAAGCATGATATCCGCTGTTGAACGGGGCCACTTGAAATGTGACCTCCTCGGACCTGTAATTGTCCAGCGAGCCGAACACTACGTCCAGCGTGATTTTTCCTGTGCAGCATGCTTCCCGGCTGGGAATTATTCCTCTAAAGGTTGTGCTGCTTCGCTCAATGCGGTTCCAGTCTATTTCCATTTTTCAGAGGGTTTCCTCATAGATGAGGTTTAGTCCGCTGCCGCCATCCATGAGTACCTTAGTAAGGCGAAAGCCGTCCACTATCGGGCTGAGGACCAATGCGGCTGGTGCTCGGGCAGTTCGGAATTTAGGTTCGTCACTGGCGTTAAAGGTAATAGCCGTGTCACTCCATGGATTTATTGTTTCTACTTGGTAGACTTCGGCAAGGTTGCGGAGTGTTCGTTTTCGCATGTTATTTGATGCGAAAGTCTCGAAGACTGTTAACACCATACTGGTGTTGCTGGGCTGGGATTCCGAAGCTAGAAGCTCTTCGCCACTTTTGGCCACCGCCGTAGTATCCAACATGCTCAAGGCTATGAGTTGGAGTGGCGCCCTCTGTGCTATGAATTTTGCAGGGTCCGTTTAACCAACCCTCCAGTACGGTTCCGTACCCTTTAGGGGTTTTTGGTTTTTTTGGTATTTAACCCAGGTTCTTGATAATGATGCACCCTTTTGTTTCGGACTAGGGATGTATTCGGGGCCGGATTATCCCAAAATTTACTTTCGGTTTTCTAGGCGCTCTCCATCGCACAGTACTTTTGTACTATGGTCACCAAGTCAGCAAAGCGTGTAATTTCACGACGACTTATGGCGTTTAGGATTCCCTTGTCCGTGCAATTATTGCAGAAGATTGGGATTGCGTCCTCCTCTCGGCAGTCCTTTATCCTGTTCATAACCAGGAGGAATCTGGTCCAGTAATGATGTACTGTTTCGGCGGGCTCTTGCCGAATTCGAAAGAGATCGCTAATGTTTGGTTGGGCAGGTGGCACTAAATCCGGAACCCCGTCCAATTTAGGACTCAGGGGCCGAGAAGTTTCCGAACTCGGAAGTTTGGATTTTTGAGTGCTATCCAATGAGTCCGACCCACCGCCTGACTTTAAGTTCAGGGCTTGATCGACATCCGTCCCTCTGCGGGAATCCGCATGGAGGGATCGAACCGGACGTAGCTAGTCCTTAAGATAGAAAAAGAATCGCCGCATTGCTCCTCTATCACAGCAATATGATGGGTAGCACCGGGAGAGTTGATCTCTTAGATCGGTTTTAGGCCCGATCCGGTCGTAGTCTGTGGCGACTCCTGTATGGCGATTCGATCCAAGAGCTCGTTACGGAGGAGAGCTCAATCAGATCTAATTGTTCGCAAGTTCGAATTGACATGAAGATTGGTTTCGATGACTCGAGAGGTCATCGTCGGTGTGATGGCGGATGGCGGTCATAAGAAAACCACCTAGCCGAAGAGTCTGGCCAGCGGCCAAGGCTCCTTTGGCGATAGTATCGTCTTGAAAGACGAGATATGGCATCCTACCTGATGGCGACGACACAGAGGAACTCTCAATGAAAGCACCAATGTCGGTGTCAAAACCGGCGGATCTCGGGTAGGGGGTCCCGAACTGTGCGTCTAGGCGGATGGTAATAGGAGACAAGGGACACGATGTTTTTACCCAGGTTCGGGCCCTCTCGATGGAGATAATACCCTACTCCTGCTTGATTAATATTGATGATATGGGTAGTACAAGAGTAGATCTACCACGAGATCAAGGAGGCTAAACCCTAGAAGCTAGCCTATGGTATGATTGTTGTTCGTCCTACGGACTAAAACCCTCCGGTTTATATAGACACCGGATAGGTTAGGGTTACACAGAGTCGGTTACAATGGTAGGAGATCTACATATCCGTATCGCCAAGCTTGCCTTCCACGCCAAGGAAAGTCCCATCCGGACACGGGACGAAGTCTTCAATCTTGTATCTTCATAGTCCAGGACTCCGGCCAATGGTGAGAGTTCGGCTATCCGGACACCCCCTAATCCGGGACTCCCTCACCTAGTAAGGCCCATATACTCCCCGGCGAATTCCCGTAACTCTCAGGTACTCCGAAAAATACCCGAATCACTCGGAACCTTTCCGATGTCCGTATATAGTCGTCCAATATATCAATCTTTACATCTCGACCATTTCGAGACTCCTCGTCATGTCCCCGATCTCATCCGAGACTCTGAACTACCTTCGGTACATCAAAACACATAAACTCATATTACCGATCGTCACCGAACGTTAAGCGTGCGGACCCTACGGGTTCGAGAACTATGTAGACATGACCGAGACTCGTCTCTGGTCAATAACCAATAGCGGAACCTGCATGCTCATATTGGCTCCTACATATTCTACGAAGATATTTATCGGTCAAACCGCATAACAACATATGTTGTTCCCTTTGTCATCGGTATGTTACTTGCCCGAGATTCGATCGTCGGTATCTCAATACCTAGTTCAATCTTGTTACCGGCAAGTCTCTTTACTCGTTCTGTAATGCATCATCCCACAACTAACTCATTTGTTGCATTGTTTGCATGGCTTATAGTGATGTGCATTACCGAGAGGGCCCAGAGATACCTCTCCGACAATCAGAGTGACAAATGCTAATCTCGATCTATGCCAACTCAACAAGTACCATCGGAGACACCTGTAGAGCACCTTTATAATCACCCAGTTACGTTGTGACGTTTGGTAGCACACAAAGTGTTCCTCCGATATTCGGGAGTTGCATAATCTCATAGTTATAGGAACATGTATAAGTCATGAAGAAAGCAATAGCAACATACTAAACGATCAAGTGCTAAGCTAACGGAATGGGTCAAGTCAATCACATCATTCTCTAATGATGTGATCCCGTTAATCAAATGACAACTCATGTCTATGGCTAGGAAACTTAACCATCTTTGATTCAACGAGCTAGTCAAGTAGAGGCATACTAGTGACACTCTGTTTGTCTATGTATTCACACATGTACTAAGTTTCCGATTAATACAATTCTAGCATGAATAATAAACATTTATCATGAAATAAGGAAATAAATAATAACTTTATTATTGCCTCTAGGGCATATTTCCTTCAGTCTCCCACTTGCACTAGTCAATAATCTAGTTCACATCGCCATGCGATTTAACAACAGTAGTTCACATCACCATGTGATTAACACCCATAGTTCACATCGTCATGTGACCAACAATCAAAGGATTTACTAGAGTTAGTAATCTAGTTCACATCGCCATGTGATTAACACCCAAAGAGTACTAAGGTGTTATCATGTTTTGCTTGTGAGAGAAATTTAGTCAACGGGTCGGCCAAATTCAGATCCGTATGTATTATGCAAATTTCTATGTCAATAATGCTCTGCACGGAGCTACTCTAGCTAATTGCTCCCACTTTCAATATGTATCTTGATCGAGACTTAGAGTCATCCAGATCAGTGTCAAAGCTTGCATCGACGTAACTCTTTACGACGAACCTTTTATCACCTCCATAATTGAGAAACATATCCTTATTCCACTAAGGATAATTTTGACCGCTTTCTAGTGATCTACTCCTAGATCACTATTGTAATCCCTTGCCAAACTCAGTGTAGGGTATACAATAGATCTGGTACATAGCATGGCATACTTTATAGAACCTATGGTTGAGGCATAAGGAATGACTTTCATTCTCTTTCTATCTTCTGCCATGGTCGGGCTTTGAGTCTTACTCAACTTCACACCTTGCAACACAGGCAAGAACTCTTTCTTTGACTGTTCCATTTTGAACTACTTCAAAAACTTGTCAAGGTATGTACTCATTGAAAAAACTTATCAAGCATCTTGATCTATCTCTATAGATCTTGATGCTCAATATGTAAGCAGCTTCACCGAGGTCTTTCTTTGAAAAAAAACATCTTTCAAACACTCCTTTATGCTTTCCAGAAAATTCTACATTATTCCCGATCATCAATATGTCATTCACATATACTTATCAGAAATGTTGTAGTGCTCCCACTCACTTTCTTGTAAATACAGGCTTCACCGCAAGTCTGTATAAAACTATATGCTTTGATCAACTCATCAAAGCGTATATTCCAACTCTGAGATGCTTGCACCAGTCCATAGATGGATCGCTGGAGCTTGCATATTTTGTTAGCACTTTTAGGATTGACAAAACCTTCTGGTTGCATTATATACAACTCTTCTTTAATAAATCCATTAAGGAATGCAGTTTTGTTTATCCATTTGCCAGATTACATAAAATGCGGCAATTGCTAACATGATTCGGACAGACTTTTAAGCATCGATACAAGTGAGAAAATCTCATCGTAGTCAACACCTTGAACTTGTTTAAAACATTTTTGCGACAATTTGAGCTTTGTAGATAGCAACACTACTATCAGCGTCCGTCTTCCTCTTGAAGATCCATTTATTCTCTATTGCTTGCCGATCATCGGGCAAGTCAATCAAAGTCCACACTTTGTTCTCATACATGGATCCCATCTCAGATTTCATGGCCACAAGCCATTTCACGGAATCTGGGCTCATCATCGCTTCCTCATAGTTCACAGGTTCGTCATGGTCAAGTAACATGACCTCCAGAACAGGATTACCGTACCACTCTGGTGCGGATCTTACTCTGGTTGACCTACGAGGTTCAGTAGTAACTTGATCTGAAGTTATATGATCATCATCATTAGCTTCCTCACTAATTGGTGTAGGATTCACAGGAACTGATTTCTGCAATGAACTACTTTCCAATAAGGGATCAGGTACAGTTACCTCATCAAGTTCTACTTTCCTCCCACTCACTTCTTTCGAGAGAAACTCCTTCTCTAGAAAGGATCCATTCTTAGCAACGAATGTCTTGCCTTAGGATCTGTGATAGAAGGTGTACCCAACTGTCTCCTTTGGGTATCCTATGAAGACACATTTCTCCGGTTTGGGTTTGAGCTTATCAAGATGAAACTTTTTCACATAAGAATTGCAACCCCAAACTTTAAGAAACGACAACTTTGGTTTCTTGCCAAACCACAGTTCATATGGCGTCGTCTCAACGAATTTAGATGGTGCCCTATTTAACGTGAATGCAGCTGTCTCTAATGCATAACCCCAAAACGATAGTGGTAAATCGGTAAGAGACATCATAGATTGCACCATATCTAATAAAGTACGGTTACGATGTTCGGACACATGATACGTCTCCGTCGTATATACTTTTCCAAACACTTTTGCCCTTGTTTTGGACTCTAACTTGCATGATTTGAATGGAACTAACCCGGACTGACGCTGTTTTCAGCAGAATTGCCATAGTGTTGTTTTATGTGCAAAAAACAAAAGTTCTCGGAATGACCTAAAACTTCACGGAACATCTTTTCGGAAATAATAAAAAATTGTTGCAAAAGATGAAGGCCAGGGGGCCCACCACCTGTCCACGAGGATGGGGGGCGTGCCCCCTACCTCGTGGGCCCCCTGGAGCTCCTTCGACGCCAACTCCAACTCTATATATTTGCTTTCGGGGAGAAAAAAATCAAGGAGAAGAAATCATCGCGTTTTACGATACGGAGCCATCGCCAAGCCCTAAAACCTCTCGGGAGGGCTGATCTGGAGTCCGTTCGGGGCTCCGGAGAGCGGGATTCGTCGCCGTCGTCATCATCATATCCTCCATCACCAATTTCATGATGCTCACCGCTGTGCGTGAGTAATTCCATCGTAGGCTTGCTGGACGGTGATGGGTTGGATGAGATCTATCATGTAATCTCTGTTGGAAAAGGCAGTGCCTAGGAGGCGCTTAGGCACGCCTAGGTGCTAGGCAATGGCCAAACGCCTCGCCTAGGGCATAAATGGAGGTCTAGGCAGGTCAAGCTAGGGATTGCCTGCCCAATCAAGAAATCATGCCACATACTGCACTGATATGCCAAACGGGTTATATTCCAATTGCATTAGACGGTAATTAACTTATTTATATGCCCTAAACTAATAGTCTAATATCAACACCCATATAATAATCATAAATACACTACGAGTAAAACTATATTACCGCCTAGGGCGCTTAGACACCGCCTAGGCACTAGGCGAAGGCCAACCGCATCGCTTACGCCTACCGCTTTTTCCAACCTTGCATGTAATTGAGTTAGTTTTGTTAGGGTTTGATCCCTAGTATCCACTATGTTCTGAGACTAATGTTGCTATGACTTTGCTATGCTTAATGCTTGTCACTAGGGCCCGAGTGCCATGATTTCAGATCTGAACCTATTATGTTTTCATGAATATATGTGTGTTCTTGATCCTATCTTGCAAGTCTATAGTCACCTACTATGTGTTATGATCCGTCAACCCCGAAGTGACAATAATCGGGACCACTCCCGGTGATGACCATAGTTTGAGGAGTTCATGTATTCACTAAGTGCTAATGCTTTGTTCCGGTTCTCTATTAAAAGGAGGCCTTAATATCCCTTAGTTTCCATTAGGACCCCGCTGCCACGGCAGGGTAGGACAAAAGATGTCATGCAAGTTTTTTTCCATAAGCACGCATGACTATATTCGGAATACATGCCTACATTACATTGATGAATTGGAGTTTAAAATATTTCCATTCTCATTAAAGGGTGATCCTAAGTTATGGTTTAATTCTCTTGATCCTGGTTGTGTGCGTAGTTCCCATGATATGATTTATTACTTCTCTGCTAAATATTTCCCTGCTCATAAGAAACAAGATGCTTTAAAGGAAATATACAACTTTGTGCAAATTGAAGAAGAGAGTCTCCCACAATCTTGGGGAGGCTTCTCAAGTAACTTAATGCTTTGCCTGATCATCCTCTTAAGAAAAATGAAATACTTGATATCTTTTATAATGGACTAACCGATGCTTCCACAGATTACCTGGATAGTTGTGTTGGTTCTCTTTTCAGGGAAAGAACAGCGGATGAAGATGGAATTTGATTACATAATATGTTGACAAATGAAAATAATTGGACACTTCCGGAGCCAATTCCTGAGCCTATTCCTAAACCAACTCCAAAGAAGAGAGGTGTTCTATTTCTCAGTCCTGAAGATATGCAAGAGGCAAAGAAATAAATGAAAGAAAAAGGTATTAAAGCTGAAGATGTTAAGAATTTACCTCCTATTGAAGAAATACATGGTCTTAATTCACCGCCTGTTGAAGAAACACATGATCTTAATCCATTACCTATTGAAGAACCTCCAGGTCTTGATAACCCGACACAGGTAGTAAAGGTAAATTCTCTCTATAGATATGATAAAGCTGAAGTCCCTCCTACTAAAATTGCTAGCCAGTGCTTGGATGAGTTTGATAACTTTATTGTCAAACAAGAAAACTTCAATGCTTATTTTGGTAGACAATTAAAACAAAATGCTTATATGATTAAACACTTGGGTGATTATATGGCCGATGTTAGATGTGAACTTAAACTTGTTAGCAAACATGCTTCTATGGTTACCACTCAAGTAGGACAAGTACTTAAAGCTCAAAATGATTTGCTCAATGAAATGAATAGTAAGAAGAATGATTATGCTGTTAGAGTGGCTACTAGAACTGGTAGAATGACTCAGGAACCTTAATATCCCTAAGTTTCCATTAGGACCCTGCTGCCACGGGAGGGTAGGACAAAAGATGTCATGCAAGTTCTTTTCCATAAGCACGTATGACTATATTCGGAATACATGCCTACATTACATTGATGAATTGGAGCTAGTTACTGTGTCACCCTATGTTATGATATTACATGATGAGCGCATCCGCATAATTATCCATCACCGATCCGATGCCTACGAGCTTTCCATATACTGGTTTACGCTTATTTACTTTCCTGTTGCTATTGTTACAATCACTACAAAACACCAAAAATATTACTTTTGCTTCCGTTACTTTTTACTACCGTTACCACTACTATCATGTTACTTTGCTACTAACTACTTTGCTACAGATATTAAGTTATCCAGGTGTGGTTGAATTGACAACTCAACTGCTAATACTTGAGAATATTCTTTGGCTCCCCCTGTGTCGAATCAATAAATTTGGGTTGAATACTCTACCCTCGAAAGCTATTGCGATCCCCTACACTTGTGAGTTATCAACACACCATTACGCTGTGGTGTTCCAGGTGGCGTGAGTTGCGAAACTATTCCGCATTATTTCAAATGAAGATCAAACTCATAACTCAAATATTCTCCTCCATGATCAGATCGTAGAAACTTTATTTTCTTGTTACGATGATTTTCCACTTCACTCTGAAAATTATATGAACTTTTCAAATGTTTCAGACTTATGTTTCATCAAGTAGATATACCCATATCTCCTCAAATCATCTGTGAAGGTCAGAAAATAACGATACCCGCCGCGAGCCTCAACACTCATCGGATCGCATACATCAGTATGTATTATTTCCAATAAGTCTGTTGCTCGCTCCATTGTTCCGGAGAACGGAGTCTTAGTCATCTTGCCCATAAGGCATGGTTCACAAGCATCAAGTGATTCATAATCAAGAGATTCCAAAATCCCATCAGCATGGAGTTTCGTCATGCGCTCTACAGCAATACGACCTAAACGGCAGTGCCACAAATAAGTTGCACTATCATTATTAAGTTTGCATCTTTTGGCTTCAATATTATGAATATGTGTATCACTACGATCGAGATCCAACAAACCATTTTCATTGGGTGTATGACCATAGAAGGTTTTATTCATGTAAACAGAACAACAATTATTCTCTAACTTAAATGAATAACCGTATTGCAATAAACATGACCAAATCATATTCATGCTCAACGCAAACACCAAATAACATGTATTTAGATTCAACACTAATCCCGAAAGTATAGGGAGTGTGCGATGATGATCATATCAATCTTGGAACTACTTCGAACACACATCGTCACCTCGCCCTTAACTAGTTTCTGTTCATTCTGCAATTCCCGTTTCGAGTTACTACTCTTAGCAACTGAACCAGTATCAAATGTCGAGGGGTTGCTATAAACACAGTAGTAAAATACACATCAATAACATGTATATCCAATATACCTTTGTTCACTTTGCCATCCTTCTTATCCGCCAAGTATCTAGGGTAGTTCCACTTCTAGTGACCATTTCCTTTGCAGTAGAAGCACTCAGTTTCAGGCTTGGGCCCAGCTTTGGGCTTCTTCACGGGAGAAGAAACTTGCTTGCCGTTCTTTTGAAGTTCCCCTTCTTCCCTTTGCCCTTTTCTTGAAACTAGTTGTCTTGTCAACCATCAACATTTGATGCTCTTTCTTGATTTCTACCTTCGCCGATTAGCATCGCGAAGAGCTCAGGAATTACTTTTGTCATCCCTTGCATATTATAGTTTATCACGAAGCTCTATTAACTTGGTGATAGTGACTAGAGAACTTTGTCAATTACTATCTTATCTGGAAGATTAACTCCCACTTGATTCAAGCAATTGTAGTACTCAGACAATCTGAGCACATGCTCACTGGTTGAGCTATTCTCCTCCATCTTATAGGCAAAGTACTGTCAGAGGTCTCATACCTCTCGACACGGGCATGAGTATGAAATACCAATTTCAACTCTTGGAACATCTCATATGCTCCATGGCGTTCAAAAGTTTTTTGAAGTCCCGGTTCTAAGCCGTAAAGCATGGTGCACTAAACTATCAAGTAGTCATCATACCGAGCTTTGTCAAATGTTCATAACGTTCGCATCTGCTCCTGCAATAGGTCTGTCACCTAGCGGTGCATCAAGGACATAATTCTTCTATGCAGCAATGAGGTTAATCCTCAGATCACGGACCAAGTCCGCATCATTGCTACTAACATTTTTCAACTTAGTTTTCTCTAGGAACATATCAAAATATAAACGAGGAGCAACAACGTGGGCTATTGATCTACAACATAGATATGCTAATACTATCAGGACTAAGTTCATGATAGATTAAAGTTCAATTAATCATATTACTTAAGAACTCCCACTTAGATAGACATCCCTCATAATCATCTAAGTGATCACGTGATCCATATCAACCAAACCATGTCCGATCATCACGTGAGATGGAGTAGTTTTCAATGGTGAACATCACTATGTTGATCATATCTACTATATGATTCACGTTCGACCTTTCGATCTCCAGTGTTCCGAGGCCATATCTGCATATGCTAGGCTCGTCAAGTTTAACCCGAGTATTCTGCGTGTGCAAAACTGGCTTGCACCCGTTGTATGTGAACGTAGAGCTTATCACACCCGATCATCACGTGGTGTCTCGGCACGAAGAACTGTCGCAGCGGTACATACTCAGGGAGAACACTTATACCTTGAAATTTTAGTAAGGGATCATCTTATAAAGCTACCGCCGAACTAAGAAAAATAAGATGTATAAAAGATAAACATCACATGCAATCAAAATATGTGACATGATATGGCCATGATCATCTTGCGCCTTTGATCTCCATCTCCAAAGTACCGTCATGATCTCTATCGTCACCGACATGACACCATGATCTCCATCATCTTGATCTCTATCAACGTGTCGTCACATGGTTGTCTCGCCCACTATTGCTCTTGCAACTATTGCTATCGTATAGCGATAAAGTAAAGTAATTATTTGGTGCTTGTATCTTATGCATAAAGAGATAACCATAAGGCTTCTGCCAGTTTCCGATAACTTCAACAAAACATGATCATCTCATACAACAACTTATATCTCATCACGTATTGACCATAATCACATCATAACATGCCCTGCAAAAACAAGTTAGACGTTCTCTACTTTGTTATTGCAAGTTTTACGTGGCTGCTACGGGCTGAGCAAGAACCGTTCTTACCTACGCATAAAAACCACAACGATATTTCGTCAAGTTAGTGTTGTTTTAACCTTCACAAGGACCGGGCGTAGCCACACTCGATTCAACTAAAGTTGGAGAAACTGACACCCGCCAGCCACCTATGTGCGAAGCACGTCGGTAGAACCAGTCTTGCGTAAGTGTATGCGTAATGTCGGTCCGGGCCGCTTCATCCAACAATACCGCCGAACCAAAGTGTGACATGCTGGTAAGCAGTATGACTTGTATCGCCCACAACTCACTTGTGTTCTACTCGTGCATACATCTACGCATAAACCTAGCTCTGATGCCACTATTGGGGAACGTAGTAATTTCAAAAAATTTCCTACGCACACATAGGATCATGGTGATGCATAGCAACGAGAGGGGAGAGTGTGTCCACGTACCATCGTAGACCGAAAGCGGAAGCGTTATGACAACGCGGTTCATGTAGTCGTACGTCTTCGTGATCCGACCGATCCAAGTACCGAATGCACGGCACCTCCGAGTTCAGCACATGTTCAGCTCGATGATGTCCCACGAACTCCGATCCAGCAGAGCTTTGCAGGAGAGTTCCGTCAGCACGACGGCGTGATGATGGTGTTGATGATGCTACCGACGCAGGGCTTCGCCTAAGCACCTTTACGATATTACCGAGGTAGAATATAGTGGAGGGGGGCACCGCACACGGCTAAGAGATCAATGATCAATTGTTGTGTCTATGGGGTGCGCCCTCCCCCGTATATAAAGGAGTAGAGGAGGGGGAGGGCCGGCCCTCTCTATGGCGCGCCCTAGGTGAGTCATACTCCCACCAGGAATAGGATTCCCCCTTTCCTAGTAGAACTAGGAGCCCTTCCAAGTAGTAGGAGTAGGAGAGAAGGAAAGGGAAAAGAGAAGAGAAGGAAGGAGGGGGAGCCGCCCCTTCCCCTAGTCCAATTCGGACTAAGCCTTGGGGGGCGCGCAACCTCCCCTCTATCTTTCCCCTAAAGCCCAATAAGGCCCATATACTCCCAGGTGAATTCCTGTAACTCTCTGGTACTCCGAAAAATACCCGAATCACTCGGAACCTTTCCGATGTCCGAATATAGTCGTCCAATATATCGATCTTTACGTCTCGACCATTTCGAGACTCCTCGTCATGTCCCCGATCTCATCCGGGACTCCGAACTACCTTCGGTACATCAAAACACAAAAACTCATATTACCGATCGTCACCGAACGTTAAGCGTGCGGACCCTACGGGTTCGAGAACTATGTAGACATGACCGAGACTCGTCTCCGGTCAATAACCAATAGCAGAACCAGGATGCTCATATTGGCTCCTACATATTCTACGAAGATCTTTATCGGTCAAACCGTATAACAACATATGTTGTTCTCTTTGTCATTGGTATGTTACTTGCCCGAGATTCGATCGTCGGTATCTCAATACCTAGTTCAATCTCGTTACCGAAAAGTCTCTTTACTCGTTTCGTAATGCATCATCCCGCAACTAACTCATTAGTTGCATTGCTTGCAAGGCTTATAGTGATGTGCATTACCGAGAGGGCCCAGAGATACCTCTCCGACAATCGGAGTGACAAATCCTAAGCTCAATCTATGCCAACTCAACAAGCACCATCGGAGACACCTGTAGAGCACCTTTATAATAACCTAGTTACGTTGTGACATTTGGTAGCACACAAAGTGTTCCTCCGGTATTCGGGAGTTGCATAATCTCATAGTCATAGGAACATGTATAAGTCATGAAGAAAGCAATAGCAACATACTAAACGATCAAGTGCTAAGCTAACGGAATGGGTCAAGTCAATCACATCATTCTCTAATGATGTGATCCCATTAATCAAACGACAACTCATGTCTATGGCTAGGAAACTTAACCATCTTTGATTCAACGAGCTAGTCAAGTAGAGGCATACTAGTGACACTCTGTTTGTCTATGTATTCACACATGTACTAAGTTTCCGATTAATACAATTCTAGCATGAATAATAAACATTTATCATGAAATAAGGAAATAAATAATAACTTTATTATTGCCTCTAGGGCATATTTCCTTCACTTGATACCCAATATGTAAGCAGTTTTACACAGGTCTTCCTTTGAAAAACTCCATTCAAACAACCCTTTATTGTTTCCAGAAATTCTACATCATTTCTGATCAACAATATGTCATCCACGTATATTTACCAAAATGTTCTAGTGCTCCCACTCACTTTCTTGCAAATACAAGTTTCTTGCAAACTTTGTATAAACCCAAATGCTTTGATCACCTCATCAAAGCGCATGTTCCAACTCCGAGATGCTTGCTCCAGTCCTTAGAAGGACCGCTAGAGTTTGCATAACTTTTTGCATCCTTAGGATAGACAAAACCTTCTAGTTGTATCACATACAACCTTTCCTCACGGAAACCGTCAAGGAAACTTTGTTTTGACATCCATCTGCCAGATTTCATAAATGAAAATGCAGCAATTACTAACAGACTTTAGCATCGCTATGATTGAGAAAGTCTCATCACAGTCAACTCCTTGAACTTGTCGGAAAATTCTTTAAGACAAGTCGAGCTTCATAAATGGTGACATTACCATCAGTTTATGTCTTCTTATTAAAGATCCATTTATTCTTAATGGCTTGTCGATCATCAGGCAAGTCCACCGAAGTCCATACTTTGTTCTCATACATGGATCCTATCTCGGATTTCATGGCTTCCAGCCATTTGTTGGAATCCAGGCCCACCATCGCTTCTCCATAGCTCATAGGTTCATCGTTGTCCAACAACATGACCTTTAAGACAGGGTTACCACTCAGAAGTTGTACACACCCTTGTCAACCTATGAGGTTCGATAGTAACTTGATCTGAAACTCCATGATCATCATCATTAGCTTTCTCTTCAACTGAGGTAGGTGCCACAGAAACATTTTTCTGTGCTGCGCTATTCTCTGGTTGAAGTGAAGATTCAACAACCTCATCAAGTTCTATCTTTCTCCCACTCAATTCTTTTGAGAGAAACTCTTTCTCGAGAAAGGACCTGTTCCTCGCGACAAACACTTTGCCCTCAGATCTGAGATAGAAGGTATACCCAATCATCTTGTTTGGGTATTCTATGAAGACACACTTTTACGCTTTGGGTTTGAGCTTTTCTGGCCGAAGCCTATAGACATAAGCATCGTAGTACCAAACCTTAAGAAACAACAACCTAGGTTTCTTTCCAAACCATAGTTCATACGGTGTCGTCTCCACTGAGTTAGATGGTGCCCTATTTAAAGTGAATGTAATTGTATCTAATGCATAACCCCAAAATGATAGCGGACGATCAGTAAGAGACATCATAGATCGCACCATATCCAATAGGGTGCGATTACGACATTCGGACACACCATTATGCTATGGTGTTCTAGGTGGCATCAACTGTGGAACAACCATCTTGTCTTTAGTGATTGCCAAACTCATAACTCAGATACTTTTCCCTTGATCAGATCGTAGGAACTTGATCTTCTTGTTATGATGATTCTCAAATTCACTCTGAAATTGCTTGAACTTTTCAAACATTTCAGATTTACGCTTCATTAAGTAAATATACCCATATCTACTCAATTCATCGGTGAGGGTGAGAAAATAACGATATCCACCTCACGCGTCAACACTCATCGGATTGCACACATCAGCATGTATGATTTCCAACAAGTCACTTGCCCGTTCCATTGTTACAAAGAACGGGGTTTTAGTCATCTTGCCAACGAGGCACGGTTCGCATGTGTCAAGTGATTCAAAATCAAGTGACTTCAAAAGTCCGTCGGCATGGAGGTTCTTCATGCGCTTTACACCAATATGACCTAAGCGGCAGTGCCACAAGAAAGTGGTACTATCATTATCAACTCTACATCTTTTGGCATCAATGTTATGAACATGTGTATCACTACGACCGAGATTCAATAAACCATTCACATTGGGTGCATGACCATAGAAGGTATTATTCATGTAAACAGAATAACCATTATTCTCCGACTTAAATGAATAACCGTATTGCAATAAACATGATCTAATCATGTTCATGCTCAATGCATAAACCAATGCAAACAACATTTATCTTGGTTCAACACTAATCCCAGAGGTAGAGGGAGCGTGCGATGGTGATCATATCATCCTTGGAAACACTTCCAACACACACCGTCACCTTGCCCTTAGCTAGTCTCCGTTTATTCCGTAGCTTTTGTTTCGAGTTACCAATATTAGCAACTGAACCGGTATCTAATACCCATGTGCTACTAGGAGTACTAGTAAGGTACACATCAATAACACATATATCCAATATACTTTTGTTGAAGTTGCCAGCCTTCTTATCTACCAAATATTTGAGGCAGTTCCGCTACCAGTGACCGTTCCCCTAATAGAAGCACTTCGTCTCGGGTTTGGGTTGTTGGGTTTCTTCACTTGGAGCGGCAACTGGCTTACCATTCATGAAGTTTCCCTTCTTGCCCTTGCCCTTATTTGAAACCAGTGGTCTTGTAAACCATCAACACTTGATGCTCCTTCTTGATTTCTACCTTTACGGCCTTAAGCACGACGAACAGCTCTGGGATCATCTTCCCTTGCATGTTATAGTTCATCACGAAGCTCTAGTTAGCTTGGTGATAGTGACTGGAGAACTCCGTCAATCACTTCTCTTATCTGGAAGATTAACTCCCACTTGATTCAAGCGATTGAAGTACCCAGACATTCTGAGCACATGCTCACTGGCAGAGCTATTTACCTCCATCTTGTAGGCAAAGATCTTGTCAGAGGTCTCAAACCTCTCAACATGGGCATGAGCCTGAAATACCAATTTCAGCTCTTGGAACATCTCATATGTTCCATGGCGTTCAAAAACGCTTTTGGAGCCCCGACTCTAAGCCGCAAAGCATGGCGCACTAAACTATCAGGTAGTCATCAGAACGTGTCTGCCATATGTTCACAACATCCACGGACGACGCCAAAGGGGTTGGCACACCGAGCGGTGCATCAAGGACAGAAGCCTTCTGTGCAGCAGTGAGGACAATCCTCAGACTACGGCCCTACTCCGCACAATTGCTTACAATATCTTTCAACTTAGTCTATCTCTAGGAACGTATTAAAATAGGGAGTTAAAGCGCGAGCTATTAATCTACAACATAATTTGCAAAGACAATTTAGACTATGTTCATGATAATGAGTTCAATTAATCAAATTATTGAATGAACTCCCACTCAGATAGACATCCCTCTAGTCATCTAAGTGATACATGATCCGAATCGACTAGGCCGTGTCCGATCATCACGTGAGATGGACTAGTCATCAACAGTGAACATCTCCATGTTGATCGCATCTACTATACGACTCATGTTCGACCTTTCGGTCTCTCGTGTTCCGAGGCCATGTCTGTACATGCTAGGCTCGTCAAGTCAACCTAAGTGTTTCGCATGTGTAAATCTGGCTTACACCCGTTGTATGCGAACGTTAGAATCTATCACACCCGATCATCACGTGGTGCTTCGAAACAACGAACCTTCGCAACGGTGCACAATTAGGGGAAACACTTTTCTTGAAATTTTAGTGAAGGATCATCTTATTTATGCTACCGTCGTTCTAAGAAAATAAGATGTAAACATGAAAAACATCAAATGCAAATCATAAAGTGACATGATATGGACAATATCATCTTGCGCCTTTTTGATCTCCATCTTCGAGGCACGGCATGATCACCATCGTCACCGACATGACACCATGATCTCCATCATCGTGTCTTCATGAAGTTGTCTCGCCAACTATTACTTCTACTACTATGGCTAATAGTTAGCAATAAAGTAAAGTAATTACATGGCGTTTCATTGACACGCAGGTCATACAATAAATTAAGACAACTCCTATGGCTCCTGCTGGTTGTCATACTCATCGACATGCAAGTCGTGATTCCTATTACAAGAACATGATCAATCTCATACATCACATATATCATTCATCACATCCTTTTGGCCATATCACATCACATAGCATACCCTGCAAAAACAAGTTAGACGTCCTCTAATTGTTGTTGCATGTTTTACGTGGCTGCTATGGGTTTCTAGCAAGAACGTTTCTTACCTACGCAAAAGCCACAACGGTGATATGCCAATTGCTATTTACCCTTCATAAGGACCCTTTTCGTCGAATCTGATCCGACTGAAGTGGGAGAGACAAACACCCGCTAGCCACCTTATGCATCAAGTGCATGTCAGTCGGTGGAACCTGTCTCACGTAAGCGTGCGTGTAAGGTCGGTCAGACCCGCTTCATCCCACAATGCCGCCGAATCAAGATAAGACTAGTAACGGTAAGCAAATTGAACAAATCATCGCCCACAACTACTTTGTGTTCTACTCGTGCATAGAATCTACGCATAGACCTAGCTCTGATACCACTGTTGGGTAACGTAGTAATAATTTAAAATTTTTCTACGTGTCACCAAGATCAATCTAGGAGATGCTAGCAACGAGAGAGAGGGAGTGCATCTTCATACCCTTGAAGATCGCTAAGCGGAAGCGTTACAAGAACGCGGTTGATGGAGTCGTACTCACGGCGATTCAAATCACGAAAGATCCGATCTAGCGCCGAACGGACGACGCCTCCGCGTTCAACACACGTACAGTCCGGGGACGTCTCCTCCTTCTTGATCCAGCAAGGGGAGAGGAGAAGTTGAGGGAGAACTCCAGCAGCACGACGGCATGGTAGCGATGGAGCTCGTGGTTCTCCGGCAGAGCTTCGCTAAGCACTGCGGAGGAGGAGGAGCAGTTGGAGGAGAGGGCTGCGCAGGGGAAGGGGTGTGCAGCTGCCCTCTCTCTCCCTCACTATATATAGGGGGAAGGGGGGAAGGAGGAGGCGCCCTAGGGTTTCCCTAGGGGAGGGGCGGCGGCCACAGGGGAAACCCTAGATGGGTTTGGGCGCCCCCACCCCTAGGAAACTTGCCCCCCCAAGCCGGGAGGGGCGGCTGCCCTAGGGGAGGCGCCCCCACCTCTCCATGTTACGTGAGATGGGGTGGGAGGGGCGCACAGCCCCTTAGTGGGCTGATGTGCCCCCTCCCCTTGGCCCATAAGGCCCCCCAACGCTTGTCGGGGCCTCCGAAACCCCTTTTTGACAGGCTGGTCGTCACCCGGTACCCCCGGAACAATTCCGGACTCCAATACCCTTCGTCCAATATATCGATCTTCTCCTCCGGACCATTCCGGAGTTCCTCGTCACGTCCGGGATCTCATCTGGGACTCCTAACAACCTTCGCTAACCACATACTATTTCCCATAACAACTCTAGCATCACCGAACCTTAAGTGTGTAGACCCTAAGGGTTCGGGAACCATGGAGACATGACCGAGACGTTCTCCGGCCAATAACCAACAGCAGGATCTGGATACCCATGTTGGCTCCCACATGTTCCACGATGATCTCATAGGATGAACCACGATGTCGGGGATTCAATCAATCCCGTATTCAATTCCCTTTGTCTATTGGTATGTTACTTGCCCGAGATTCGATCGTTGGTATCCCCATACCTTGTCCAATCTCGTTACTGGCAAGTCTCTTTACTCGTTCCGTAATGCATGATCCCGTGGCTAACTCATTAGTCACACTGAGCTCATTATGATGATGCATTACCGAGTGGGCCCAAACATACCTCTCCGTCACACGGATTGACAAATCCCAGTCTCGATTCGTGCCAACCCAATAGACACTTTCGGAGATACCTGTAGTGCACCTTTATAGTCACCCAGTTACGTTGTGACGTTTGATACACCCAAAGCATTCCTACGGTATTCGGGAGTTGCACAATCTCATGGTCTAAGGAAACGATACTTGACATTAGAAAAGCTCTAGCAAACGAACTACGCGATCTTGTGCTGTGCTCAGGATTGGGTCTTGTCCATCACATCATTCTCCTAATGATGTGATCCCATTATCAACGACATCCAATGTCCATGGTTAGGAAACCACAACAATCTTTTGATCAACGAGCTAGTCAACTAGAGGCTCACTAGGGACATGTTGTGGTCTATGTATTCACACATGTATTATGGTTTCCGGCCAATACAATTATAGCATGAACAATAGACAATTATCATGAACAAGGAAATATAATAAGAACCATTTTATTATTGCCTCTAGGGCATATTTCCAACACTTGCAACATGACTTCTCCCGTGTCCTCAAGAACAAAAGTAACTACTTACACAACATATTCATGCTCAATATCAGAGGGATATTAAATAACATAATGGATCTGAACATATGATCTTCCACCAAATAAACCTGCTAGCATCAACTACAAAATGTAATCAACACTACTAGTCACCCACAGGTACCAATCTGAGGTTTTGATACAAAGATTGAACACAAGAGATGAAGTAGGATTTGAGATGAGATGGTGATGTTGAAGATGTTGATGAAGATTGGCCTGCCAAAGATGAGAGGGTTGTTGGTGATGGCGATGGCTTCAATTTCCTCCTCCGGGAGGGAAATTCCCCCGTGGAATCGCTCCACCGGAGGGCAAAAGTGCTCCTGCCCAAGTTTCGCCTCGAGACGGCGGCGCTCCATCCCGAAAGTCCTCTCCTTATTTTTTCTTGGTCAAAAGACCTTATGTACCAGAAGATGGGCACACGAGGTGGGCCTAGGCCCCCACTACCCACCAGGGCGTGCCTGGAGGGGGTGCGCTCCCTGGTGCCTTGTGGGTGCCTGGGTGCCCACCTCTAGTGGTTCTTTTCTTCAGTATTTTTCATTTATTCCAAAATAATTCTCCGTAAAATTTCAGCTCATTTGGAGATGTGCAGAATAGGTCTCTGACATAGCTTTATCAGGACCTGAATTCCAGTTGCCGACATTCTCCCTCTTTATGTAAACCTTGCATATTATGAGAGAAAATGCATTAGAATTACTCCACAAAGTGTTATAATACATAAAAAATGCTATAAATAACAGTAGGAAAACGTGATGCAAAATGGACGTATCACAGGGCGGCCCGCCCTGTCACTGACTGGTCATGAAATTTTGACCCAGACGGACGCCTCAAACTGGCCTCAAACGTCCGGGTTGACCGGCACTATGGGGCGGATATGGGGGCGCCTAGGCGCGTCCGCCACGTCGGACCTAGCTCACGGTAGCCCACCCGACTCCACAGATATTCGTCTCCATCAGCTCGCTGGACCAAACCCTAGCCACCTCACTCTTCTCTCCCCTCCACTCCCTCCGCCACCCGAGCTCACCTCTGGCGATCTCCGGCCATCTCCAGCATGGCGGGCAGCGGATCTGACTCCGACCACTCCGGATCCATCGACTGGGTGTCATCCCGTGCGGGTTGGAGGAGGCAATGGCGGTCCGCATTGCATTCCGCCACCCCGGGAAGGACAGCGCCCGGACGACGAACGGATCTGTCCGGCACGACTCCATAGTGTCAGCTCAACGGATGCTCGGGTCCTCTGGGGCTGGATCATCGCGGTCCCGACAGCCGGAAAATCTCTCCTTTCCCATCACCGGTCGGGCAGACTATGAGTCCTATCGGAACAGGCAGCCCGCCATGGGAAGGAGAGGATAAGGGCCACCGAGGCCCGTATCGCCGCGGAAATGGCGGCAGTGGAGGCACGGGTGGCCGCAGAGGAGGAAGCCATCCGCGCCCGCATTGTGAAGAAATGACAGGGAGGAACACGCGCGCTCTTGCCCGAGAGCAGAATCGGGCGGTTCATGCCATGGCCGGACTTCCACCGAAGGAGGACAGCGACGGCGAGGACAACTCCGGCGACGAGCAGATCCGGGTCGATCCCTACTGCGTCTTCGACCGGTACTTCCGCTAGAAGGATGGCAAGGGCAGTCGTGGATGATCTCCACCGTAGCCAAACATGCCAAATTTTGATAGTCCAATGGCATGTTAGTAGTGATGGAGTAGTGGGACGATGCGTGTAATGCATCGACGTAGTTGCATGAATTTGTATGGATTTAAGATATGACAATTGAGGTGTCCGGATGTAGATTGCATTATTTGAGGCGTGACCGATCAGTGTCCGCGGACGCAACCGGTCGCGTCCACAGGCGTTTGAAGGGCCGGATTTGCCCATCATGATTGTAGATGCTTTTAATTTTAAGTAATGCAAGAGTTATTTCAAAAAAAAAAAAAGAACTCACGGCATTAATAGTTGTGTTTCCAGTTATACAAGGGTAAGTTACGACCTACCAAGTGGAGTACCAACAAGAGTGCGTGCATACTAGACGGAGAAATGGAAAATGGCAACATTCGTTGGATCTCTTGATTTCTCACCAGGCATTTGCATCTAGTGGGCGGTCTCTTTTCAAAAACCGTATCTCTTTGACACCCGGCCGCTATTGCCAAGCACCGTCCAAGCGCACACATGTCACACCGTACGTGGTAGTACACGCACATCTATTTTATTGTATTTTTGAAACGGAGGCAAAAGTTTTTCTCATGTATTAATTAAGAAAAGAATAAAGGTTTTTTTTACATCACACACCTTTAACGCGACATGGCAATTACTCTCGCAAAATAAGAGACTCTAACTTCTTTGCCACGGCTGTGACCCAAAGGCTTGCCTCGGCCACAATGGTGTTGAGCAGAATTGGCGGAGGAGCGCTCTTGTGCCGGAATACTCTTGCGTTTCTCTCGTTCTAGATTACCCATGACACGAGCATGGTAATCGACGCCTTGGCCTTCCTATCCGTAGTGGTGACATCGCATGTCCTCGCCCGCCAGCTCTCAACTGAGTCCATCAAGTGCCATGAGGTCGTGTCCATGTCGTCAATGCCGAATCTCTGAATGACAATCTCCAGAACCTCAAGGAGTAGTGGCACTTGATGGAGATGCGGTCGACATTCCTGCACACCCTTGCACAATGGATAAGGACCGCAATTTGGCCACCCTCGCTTGGCCAACCGGTCGGCAGTCCAAATTTTGTCCTGAAGCGCAAGCAATCAAAAAACTTCACTTTCAGTGCCGCCCAGGCCTTCCAAGCCATTTGGTCCACGGGGAAGAGAACCAGACCCAAAAATTGTGCCTTGCAAGCAGAGGCCGCCGTGTACTGGCCAGAGGTCATGTGCTTCCGCAAGATGTCATCATCGGTAAGCTCATCAAGCTGGACCTCGCCGAGGAGCATCCAAAGGGAGAACAACTGTCTAATATACTCAGCGGACACAGCTGCGGATGGAGGTTTGATTCTAAGGATCCAAGCGTCTCAGGGCCTCCCGCACCTTCCAATTCTTCGTGACGAGGCCTCGAATATGAGCGGAGCAATGTTCTTGGGCTTGAGGCCAAGGAGCCAAGGAGAGTCTCAAAATGGCATTCGCGCACCATTGCCTACAGTGATGGTGGTAGAAGCATAGAAGAAGTTGAGGTCTTTAGCGTCGCATGGATTCCGACCGCCTATTGGTAGCATAGTGCTTGGGATACGACTGGGCATGCAGCTACCCTCTACCTAACGTCGAGCTACATGTTAGCCAAGTGTTGGTACTGCACTAGACTATGTCTTGAAGTTTATGCAATGATATGCTTGGCAAGAAGTACCGTACTCTGACGACGTTGAGATGTTTCAGACCTTCTTTTCCTCCTGAAAAATATCGTCACCCCCATGTGCGGAATAGCTCGATCTTAGAAGATATCGAGCGAGCCAAGTAGCGAGGTTTCATTCGCATGTGGGCTGTAGGTTCGTGTAGTCTGGTTTTCTACGTTTTTTTTCTCTTTTTTGTTTTCTTTTGGTTTAATTTGGTTTTTTCATTTTTCCTTGGGTTTTCCTTTTCCTTTTTCTTTTTGCTTTGGTTTTCAATGTTTTGTCCTTGGTTCATTTTTTTTCTTTGTTTTTCTTCGTTTTCTTTGATTTTTTTTTGCTTCTTTGTCGGTTTTTAGTGGCCTTCTATTTTCCCACATATGTCATTTTTTAATGTATAGAATGTACGTTTTTAGAGCACATATCAAATGTTTTTATGAAACTTTGGACATTTTTCAAATATATGATGTGCATTTTTTCAAATACATGTTTTGAACACTTTTCATACACAGTAACATGTTTTCCAAATACAGATTGTATATTTTTAATTGAAATAAACATTTTTTTAACTTAGAGGAACAAACATTTTACGCTCTATAAACATTTTCTAAATGCCATGAACATTTTTTTAATCGCCAGCATTTTTATTTAAATTGTCATGTACATTTTTTCATGGTACAAACATTATTTTACAGCACCCACACATTTTTTACAGTGTATACAGTATTTCCAAATAAGTCAGAAAAAATTCAAAGCTTGTGAACATTTTTGTAATGGTATGCATACATTTTATTGTCTGTGCAAAATATTGTTTTGAATCACGTGAACATTTTTGTACATCATATAAACATTTTTTAAATGGCACATATATTTGACATTTTTAAATGTCACAAATTTTACTTACAGATGATATATGTAAAATGTTTTGTTTCATATATATAATATTCCAAAATATGAACAATAGAAAAAAATAAGGCAAAAAAAGAAAATAAAAATGTGAAGAAAAAAAATGGGTTTTTAGGAGTAATCTGAGCTTTATTAACGATCAAAAGCCACAATTTGTGGAATAAATCTCGGATCATGGGAATGGCCTAGCCACACATGGCGTCTTGGGCCTAAAGAAATAGCATATTTTGCTAAGCTATGTGCGTCAACATTCGAGTCACGACTTTCAAAAGTACTCCCTCCGTTTCTTTTTAGTCTGCATATAAAGTTTGGTCAAAGTCAAGCTTTGTAAAGTTTGACTAACTTTATATTAAAAAATATCAACATTCACAATATGAAATCAATATTCTCCGATGCACCATGAAATGTATTTTCATACTATATAGTTTTAGTATTGTAGATGTTCATATTTTTTGATATAAATTTGGTCAAACTTTGTGTAGTTTGACTTTGACCAAATTTTATACGCGGAATAAAAAGAAACAGAGGGAGTAAAACTACACATAAAATGATGAGCTCTCTGCTGAATTTCCTTGCTAACGGTGCCATATCTTCCACGATTTCCTGAGTTTATGTCACCTACCACTTGCTTGGAGTCCGAAGCAATGATCATATGCTGAATGTTCAGGTCTTCTGCTAAAGATAGCGCCTCCCGGCACGCGATAGCCTGTAATGAAGCCAGATCTGTTACACCTTGGAGAACAAGTGCCGAACTCCCAAGGAAAGAACTCCGTTCGTCCCCGCACACAGTTGCGGCTGTACCTCCACCTCGACGAGACACTCCGGCGTCAACGTGTATCTTCGCCATCCCGACCGGAGGGGCCTTCGGGCGACTACCTCTCCTCAGCCGCTGAATACAAGCTGCCCCTTGTATAGGTATCTTCTCCCTTATAATCTCAAGATCAACCAAGTATCTGTTGATGAATGCATGCGTTCCTTGTGGGCTTTGGAAAATGCCCTCGTGAACCCCTTTCCTCCGGGAGGACCAGATCGCCCATAGTGTCACTACCACTTTGATATAATCTGAGTGAGACAGCATCTCCATCAAATGAAACAACCAGCATTTGGCGCTTGGGACCTAGCATGAGATCAAGTTATTTGCTAGTTCATCGTCCGCTAGAGTGCAGGTACAACGTTCCATCGTGCACTCTAGGAGTGGATGTCTCCATGAGTAAGGTCCTCCACACAGACCGCATGAGCTTGAATTCGACATATGCATGTGAGCTTTAATGTCCTCTGCCGGGATGGAATGCTTCGACAACCGCCATAGAAACATCTTAATCTTTCCTGGCACCCGAGTTTTCCATAGCTTTTTCCAATCTCCTTCTTCCTTGTTTGAGCTGGAGGAGCCCGCCGTACCTTCCAACCACGCCTCTCACCTCCGTCTAGTAGACACTAGCATATTGTATGCTGATCGCACCGAGAATTGACCCGGTCGCACCAAAAATCCTCCATATTCTGCTTGTAGATAGGTATGCTCAGGATCACCGGAGTATCCATCGGCATGAATACCTCGCGGGGCGCCCAATATTCCATGTAGCTAAGGTCACATCTATCAATTCAGACACAAGCTCCAGAGGGTTTGTTGATATGCATCCGTAGGGTCATAGCATCTCGTCTCTTGGAAACCAATTATCTGCCCAAATGTTAGTAGTCTGGCCATTACCAATGCGCTTTATCAACCCTTGTTTGATCTCTCCCTTCTATGATAGCCCTCCAGATCTGACTTGGGTGATTGCCAATACTTGCTTCTAGTATGGTGGATTCTGGATAGTATATACTTCTCAATAGAGGTGCGCTCAAAGACTCGGGATGTTGTAGGATGCGCCACGCGTGTCTTATTAGCATTGCCATATTGAACAGCTCAAAATATTTAGAACCCAAACCCCTCATTGCTTTCGGTTGAGTCATTTCCTTCCAGGATACCCATTGTGGTTTGTGATTTCCATCTTTGCTGCCCCACCAAAACTTCCATATGAGCATGTTCAGATCCTCGCAAAGGCCACTTGGAAGTTAGAAGCAAGACATAGAAAAAACTGGAATAGCTTGAGCAACCGCTTTTACTAGCACCTCCTTGCCTGCCGTAGACATAGTGTTCTCAATCCATCCTTGGATTTTACTCCACAAGCAGTCCTTCAAGTATTTGAAAGCACCTTTTTTGAAGCTCCAATATCCGAAGGCATACCCAAGTATTTTTTATTAAGAGTCTCATTAGGAACATTTCATTTCATCACGAATATCTTCTGGTAGACCCTTGTTGAATAAAAATTGAGGATTTATCATAATTAATTCGCTGCCCAGAGGCTTGACAATAGACATCCAACACTTGGTTCACCTCAATTGCACCAAAACCGTTGGCCTGGAAAAACAACATGCTGTCTGCAAACAAAAGATGGCTCACCGATGGTGTGGACGGTGCCACTTGTAGTCCATGAAGATTTGATGACTCACTTTTTGATTTTAATAGGCACGAAAAGCCCTCTGTTACAATCAAGAACATGTATGAGGAAATCGGATCCCCCTGCCGAATCCCACAAGATGGCTGGAACTGCTAAAGTTTTCTTCCATTGAACAAAACAGGCAATTTTACTGAGCTTATCATTCCCATCACTATTTCCACCCACTTTTTGGTGAAGCCTAGTTTTTAGCATTATAGCTTTCAATAAGCCCATTCCACTTTGTCATAAGCCTTCATCATATCCAATTTTAATGCATAATGTTGGTTTTTCTTTGCCTTGTTCCTTTTCATGAAGTGGAGGCACTCATAGGCAGTAATGATATTATTAGTAATTAGCCTACCTGGCACAAAAGCTGATTGTTCTTCTGAGATAATATCTAGCAATACCAACTTCAAATGATTTGAAATAACCTTTGGTGCTATCTTATACAAGACATTGCATAGACTAATAGGGAGGAATTGTGATAGAAGAGTTGGGGTTTTCACCTTAGGGATCAGAACCAAGGTCGTCTCATTAATGCATTCAGCTAATTCAGTACCCTCAACAATTCTCAACACAACTCTTGTTACCTCCTCACCACAGACCTCCCAGTGTCGCTGAAAAAAGTGTGCAGGAAATCCATCCGGACCAGGAGGCTTTGTTGGGTACATCTAAAATAGGTCCTCCTTCACTTCCTTCTGACTATAGGGTGCATTAAGTTGTCCATTCATTTCCACTGCTACCTTGCATGGGACACTATCAAGCACATGATGCATATTTTGCACCCCCATTAGATGTGTATAACTTTGTGTAAATAGTTGTAGTAAGTGCCTCCATCTCAGCCGTATCTTCTGTAATCTGTCCATCCGGGCGCTGAATGACCCTGACCTGGTTTTTCCTCCACCTTCGACTGGCCCTCAAGTGAAAATAATAAGTATTTTTTATCTCCATGCTGCAGCCACTCCAGCCGAGCTCGCTGCCTCCAAAGAATTTCTTCCCTATGGTACAATTCGACAAGTCTGTCAATGATCTTAATTTCCAAATGATTAGGCCAAGATCCTCCTCGAGAAGAACACAGTCGGTCTAGTTCGGCCTTTAAATGCCCAATCACTAATCTCACTGAACTAAAATGGGTTCGATTCCAAGTAGCAAGATTCCCTGACATGTCCTTTAATTTATTCCGGACTTCCGCTATTGTGCTCCATGCCTTCTATTTCCATCCCGTGCCAATGAAGTTGAAAAGGTCTGGGTCCCGCTCCCACATCAGCTCATATCTGAATGCCCTCGGGATTTTATTGCATGCATGCACATCGGAATAGCAGAGAAAGATCGGGACATGGTTGGACGTAGCAGTAGTTTTATGCTCAAGTACTAGCTTCTGGAAAGCCAGGCACCACACTGGACTCGTCAAGCATCTGTCCAAGCGCACTCTCGTGTACGTCCCTCCTTCTACTTTCTTCTTGAAAGTCCAGAAGTTTCCTTTATACCCAACATCGGTGAGACTACACGTGTCCATAGCATCACGGAAGGCATCCATCTGGGCTTGGTTGCGCTGACCAACTCCATCATTTTTATGTGCATGTAGTACCTCATTGAAATCTCCTATCACAACCCATTGGGAGGTTGCTGATGCCTGCTATCCCTCTCAACATACACCATGTTTTGCATTTGTCCTGGACTTGTGCTTCGCCGTGGACAAAAGTGACTCGGGTTCTGGACTCAACCATATCATCTATCAACACATCAATGTGATACCTCGTGTAGCCAATAACCTCAACCTTTATTGAATTATTCCAAAAAATACCAATTCCTTCACTCCTACCGGTGCTACTCACGGCAAAGCTACTATCAAAGCCTATGGTACTTGCTAAATTTTCAACTCTTGATCCCTCTATTTGAGTTTCAACAATACATAGTACAGAGGGGGCAAACTGCTTCATCATATCACGAAGCTCACGAACTGTCACGAGTTTGCTTACACTGCGACTATTCGAAACTAGAAGACTCATTGTGCCCGGTGGTACTCCTCGGGGGAGCCCGCCGATGGTGCATCATTGGTTTGTGTAGTTTTCGAGACCGAGCCGCCTCCGCTAGAGGTATCATTCCCTTCCATATATCCATTCTCTTCCTTCCCTTGCCCATTCTTGTATCTCTTCTGCTGTTTTTGCGGCAAGACATACAATGGTGGCATCGGGGGCACAGCCGGCAAGGTTGCTGCCACCACCATCGCCAACGGGTTCTCCCCATGATCACTTGCATCGACGTTCACCACTGATCTAGAGCTCGAAATGTTTTCAACAGAGGGGCACTAGTTTGAAGCCTGTGTAACATCTCGCCACCACCAAAGCATTCCTCTCTGTGTTTGCATCAATGGTATCCTCCTTCCCCTTATCATCTGCCCTCCTTTCCCCTATGTTCACCGGGTTCTGGTTCTAGGCATTGATCGAAACGCCAGCTTTGGTTGGAGTTGTAAGTGCCTCTCCCCCTTCCTCTACCTCTAGCTCCACCCATGGCAACACGTCCTCTTTGGGGTCCAGCTACCCCTCGTCCAATATGGCCAGCTGTAAAGGCATCAGCTAGCACAAATTCCCCCCATTCAATGGTTGATTCATCATGCTCTCCATCACCACATTCTTCATACCAGTGCCCAAACTCCCCACAGTTGAAGCAGAAGGTGAGAATCTTTTCATAGTTCACTTGATATCTAACTCTGTCATCTCCCTTCTTCCCTGTCACAAACCGTTTTATCTTGGCATTGATTTTAATATTAACCTTGACTGGACCTCCTCTACCTCTCCTATATGTGAGGCCATCCTTCAAACTGCTGGTTCTATTAGGAAGTTATTTGGGAGACGGTGAATCTGCGCCTAGACTATCAATCTGTCCAACTGGACGGAGTCGGGTTTCTTGAAGTCATCATATTACTTCATTGTCACTGCATGTCCTCTAAAGAGCCATGGACCTTTGAACATTGCCTTATTCCAATCCGCTAAGCATCAAAACTGCGCTGTGAAAAGGTTGTCATACACCGCGCTCGGATTGAAGATCTAGGGGGTATGAACCCTAGCAATGGCCAGCCACTTGGCCAGCGTCATCAGGTCCAGGAGCTCCTCCTCCCACACAAAGTCATCATCTTTCTGTTTCTGCGGATTCAGGCGTGCCAAGAGGTCATCCGTGCTCTCATTGGCCCCCCTCCTCTGCGTTCCAAAGTGTTCATCAGTGTGATGTCAGCAAGCAGTCTCACTGGGATGGCCCAACAGCGGCTCCCTGCAGGCGACCATGCAATAGGAATCACTGCGGGCGGCACATAGCTGAATCCCACCAAGGGAAGCCATTTTACTCCTGCAGTGAAAGAACCATGGTGAGCTAAATGGTCCAGCCCATAGAATCGCAATAGCCGATTTATCGGCTACTCTACACGAGAGCTATATCTCGCTCAAGGTGAGATGACCTCCTATATGAGTCATTTTGTGTCTATACTAGATCATTGAAGGCGCGCGTTGCTGTCCCGGTCAATTTTGGCACTTTAATGTTGGTAATTGATAAAACTATTTGGAGCGGTATTATTTTTCATGTTAGTTATTGACGAAAAAATATTTGGGGATTTTTATAGGTATATGTCGGGTTTTTTGTGGGGTATAGGTATATGTTGTTGGATGAGGAAAATGTCAGATTGAGGACTGACTTTCATATGGTCGCTCATCACATGCAGACGTTTTTGTGGCTTCTCCTCAATGTGGCAAGGCTTAGGTCGCTCACCTCACACGAATGGTTCGCCTACTTGTGAGTCAGGCTTGCAAGAATTGTTACTCCTTGTGAAGAGCAGATGACTCACATGAATCCACCTACAAGTATTACGGTTGCGGTCCGGAAACGATTCACAGAATGCTCGCACCCTGAAGGCCCATGGAGTCAAAATAACATAAGAGTTTCAATTTTGTTATGAGAGCAGCGACCCGGCCCCTCTAGCATTCTTCGGTCAACTAAAGCCCGGGATTATGAGTTGATCAAACGGTCAAAAATGCCCAAAGTTCCATCCAAGCGCCCATCCATTAGTCCGATAAATTTGTTGGAATTCTCTTATTTAGTAACTTGTATACTCTGGAAGAAGGAAAATTTTGCGACGAGAGTGACAAAACCATCAATATACGAGATCTGGCCTGGTTCTTGAGACGAGAGCGCCGCTCCGCTCCTCCCCCGCACCGTGTGCCACTCCGGTCGCGGCGGTGTAACATCCCAAAATTCTAAATTTTGAAATGTTATAAACAAATAGATAGTTTTGATTGATTGTTTGATTGATTGACTGAAAGTGAGTGAATTTGAAACTTTTTGAAAGTTAAATGAGAGGAATAAAAGGACTTTCCCAAACTTTCATTTTACTTTTATGATCTTGAGAATTCAAATTCTTTCATCACAAAAACCCGGAGAGAAGATGACATGACTTCTTCCATTTATTTAAATGACAAGGGTGTTGAAAATATTTGAATTTCATTTGGAAAATATTTCCAATTCTGAAACTTTATGCAACTCAATGATTTTCACGGCGAAGATAAAATGACTTCTTCAAAACATATGAAATATGAGTTGGGAGTTTCAAAGAATTAAATTCAAAGTTCTTTTGAATTTATTTTCAATTGGAGTTATTTGAGTTTTATTCAAATTATTTTCTCCAAAAAATATATATGGAAAATAGGGTAACATGATTCCCTACATCAGAAAATTGGAGAAATTAATTTGAAGTCATTATCGTATTTTTAAAATGATTTGCGATTGGATTTTATTAGGGCAGAAGCACTCTTTGCTTTATTTAAATTTGTGTGAATTTTATTTAATGCTATAGAAATGTCCATGTTGTAGGAAATTTTTTTCTGAAAATTTTGATATATTATATGCCTATATAAAATTTTTATTTGGTTTTATTACTTTTGTTTTGTTGTCTCTGTCTTTAAAAAAAAATCGATGCGCCCCGCCGGGCCAAGGGCCAAGGCCCAAGGCCAAGCCAGTGGCCGGCCGGCCAAGGCCATCGCGCGCGCACCACGGAGCCGCCGCTCCTTTTTCCTAATACTAGTAGGACTCTTTTTCTACTTTCGTTTATTCCGTATCTGTTTCTAGATCTTTTCCTCTTGTTTCCTTATCCTAGTCTATTTCTTGTCCCCTACCCCAAGCAAAACCCTCCCATCCCCAATATAAATTCCCAAGCACCCCCCCCCTCTAACACATCAAACCAACACCTAACCTCTCCTCACCTCTCCTCTCTCTCTCCTCCTTGAAGAAGCCAGCCTTGCCGCCACCAGTGCCGCCGCCCTCACCAGCGCCGCCGCCGCCACTTGCCACCGCCGCCGCCACCCGCCGCCGCCAACCAACGCCGCCGCCCTGAGCCCTCGCCTCTTGAGGTACTAGCCCAGCCGCGTCACCTTTTCTTTGCCGTTCCGATTTTCGTTCCGGATTTTTCTAGATCGGTTTCTCGTTTGGTTTTCTTTCCGAAACCCTCGATCGGTTTTCTCGCCGGTTTTTCTTTCCGGTTTTGTTTAGCGAGCGTTAAGCTCGATAGATTTCTCTTTTATTTTTAATTTCCGTCGAGGATCTATCCGTAGTGTTATTTTTACAGATTAGTCCCTAATCCTCAAACGCTCATAACTTTTTACTCGTAAGTCGGAATCCATGAAACCAACGCCCACTTCTTCGTTCTGATCCCTCTATCCGATAATACAACTCAAACATGTTTTTGATAATTTAAAATTTGAATTAGATCAGATTTGAATTCAAACTTCATTTGATCATAACTTGAGTTTCGTAACTCCGATTTAGTTGATTCTTTTTGCAAATCGAAGCTCTCAACCTAAACTTTCTGATAAGGCCAAATTCACATAATTTTGGTACTGTTAGAAATTGTTTTATGTTGCAAGAGTTATTTGCTTGGTTTTGATGTTTTCTGAATCGTTTTCTTCGTTCTTTCTGATCTTCTGAGTGATTGCTTATGTGTGGTTACTATTGATTGATTACGATAGATTGACCGGAGTGTGACGAGTAGAGCTATCAAGAGTTTGAGAGCGAATCATCTTCATCAAATTTGCAGGCAAGTAACGCTTTGATCATACCTTTCTCATACCCAGTTTTTATGCATTAGATCTATTCCTCAAACACTTGCATGATTAGGATCTAATTAAATTGTGGGATGGGAAGTAGTTTGAGGAAGTAGTTTGAGGTAGTACCTATTACCTGTTTTATTATCAAACCCTTGGGAGTTACTTCTACGTTTGCTTATTATGCCATGCTATGCTCGTAGACGTGGATTGGGTTTGAGTGAATATCCATGACAGATGTGAGATTGATAATTAATGGTTTATCTAAGGTGGCAACTTAAACACACATCTGGGTGGATTGAGGCACTGGTTACTCAGGACTTGCTGTCTAGGCACACAGGTTTCGGACTTGCCTGTTTTTCTTGGACCGCCACCCGGGCTCAAAGGGATCATAAGATAATTCATACTAGTAACTTACGTGTGCAGCCACAAGCCATTATGGGCTCTGGCATAGTTGACTAAGTCGTGCGAACTCTTATAGTGGTGGACTAGCGGATGTAGGGGATGTAGGTGTACGGTCCACCCATCGTAAGGTGCTAGCGCTTCTGAAAGACTATGTCTCGGTCATCCGTTTCTTAAACACCATGTAGTGCGAGAAACCAAGCGGAGGCGATCAAGTCTTGTGGGGAAAAGTGCGCAAACCTCTGCAGAGTATAAACTAATCATGATTAGCCGTGTCCCCGGTTATGAACATCTTGAGTATCTAGTTCTTGGATTATCATGTTGATCTCATCACGTTACTTAATATAATTTGTTTGGGTTAATGAGTACTTTTAATTGGGATTGAGGATGCTGTCAACCATTCTCAATGTTTAACAACCACCATGATAGTTAAATAAATTTATTTCTTTGCAGTAGGGAAAAATTGGCTTTTCGCAAAACTGTAACCATAGAGCTTTCCACCAGCCATACATGCATGTAGTATAGCTTATTCTTTCATTACTCTCTATGTGTTACATTGCGGCATATTCCATGTCTTGACCGTTTTTGGCTGCAACTTTTCATGTTGCGAGACTTTTGAACTGACAGTAAGTGATACGTTAGGGTTACAATTTCCTATACTCAACTTTGCCGTTGGTGTTGATGGGAATCCACAACCTTGTTTCTTTCGCTATATTTTGGATCGAGGTAATAGTATTTACGTTATTGTATACATGTGATTTACCTCTGTTATAAATCCTTGAGTCTTGTGTGTGTCGACATACCGATCCGTGGATGACACAAAGCACGAGACTTGATCCATTCGGTCGGGTCGCTACAAGATGGTATCGAGCACATGTTGGTATGGGGCGTGACCTAGAAAGCGGCAAGCCATAGGAAAGATTTTTCTCTACAACTTCCATTTTCAAAAAGATCTTTTACCTCTCTTCTCTTCTGAGCTTATTCAAATATTCCCTTTTAGTGAGACCATACCCCTTTTAGTGAGACCATACCCCTTTGACCACTTGAAGATTTGACTGATGAGACCACTCCAAGAAGTATAAGATATCGGACAACTAAGACCATTTGGAATGAAGAGGATTTTACCGTGTAAATGGAAATTACAACTGTTGAAGACTCCGAAGACTAGGAGAATTTTGAAGGCTCTGAAGAATTCCCAGATCTTATGACCTAGGAAGGTTATGCTTATGGAATTTGACGGACCATGGAAGTTATCAATACCCGAGATCAAGGTGTATTGGAGTAAGACCGGAACATGGATCATTAGAACTCAAAATTTTTGTCAGGAAAGCCCTAAGGCAAGAGATGTCAACTATGGAATGATAGCTCATGGAAATGACAAGAGCAGAAACACGCAATCCATGATGTTATCGCCCGCTTATGCTATTGTCACCGTATGGAGTTAAGTATGCAAATACATGGAAGGATGGATGGTAGAAGGCTGATGGAGCATCCATCGACCAAAAGATGCAGATTTTAAATCTTAGTGGTGTATCACCGGATCTGAAGTATTACATCGAAGTTAAGATGGACCTACAAGAAGCAATATTAGACAAGAAGGCAATTGGTGAAGAACTCAGGAACCGAAAGCTGAAGTAACCAACCCGGAGGAACAAAACCCCGAGATACCGGAGATTCGTCAGGACTGAAAGACAGTAGGATCATGGTTCATGCCAAGGATGTTGAAACCAGAAGTTTGGAATGCAACTCTAGAAATATTAAAGGACGTCACAAGAGACTTCGTGTCAACAGAGATGATCTGGCAAAAGAACTTGAGCAGGACAAGCACGATTGGAAGAAGCCATCGGAGACATGACCAAGACTTGAAGAGTGTGATGACTTTGAGATCTATTGACCTTTAGAAGACCAAACCCCTGTTACATACCTTCATTAGATGCGACGATTGTGAGCTGTCATTTGTTTGATGTTTTTCCGACAGCCACAATAAAATCTGTCTTTTCAAAACAATTGTTTGCATTGTGTGTATCCCTCTCGATCCCTCTTATCTCACCCCATAACCCATGGACCCAATAGATGATGAATGGAGAAGAGCTTATATTTTCTGGACCGATGAGTCAATTAAAGACGGACCGATGGATTCAGAACATGGAGGATCAAATGGAGAATAACCCTATAGCCGGAAAGGATATGATCCAGCATGTTCTTGAGTGCTTTGAAAGAGGTGCCACTACTTGGTGGAGGATGTACCAAACCATCAATGGATGGCAAGGAGTAACCACTTGGAAGGAATTTAAGTTGACTTTGCCAAAGTCTCGGTTTGTGTCCTAGAAATTGGAGCCTTATGTAAATATTATGAAGAACCCTTGTGCATGCAAGCTCTGTGGAGAAATAGGACACACCCATAAAGAACACAAGGATGAATGCCCTAATTGTGAAGGAAGCCATCCAGCTGAAGAATGCCCAACTAGGCAGATCACTTGTTTCTTGTGTGAAGGGACTACCCACTACCCTGCTCAGTGCCACATTTACCCCATGGTACAAAGAACCATCCAGCAGAAAAAATAAGAAATGAAAAGAGCCCTCACGGAAGTTCTAAGTGAAGCTGTGATAAAGGAAGAGAAAGAGAACACACCCAAAGAGGAACCAATTAAACCCTGCACCAAGTCTTGCTATTCATGTGGAGAAGAAGGACACATCTCCCAGAATTGTATGAATGGGGATCTAGTAGAATTCCGACGGAGGAAGTAGAGTATGACCCATGTGAAATAGAAGCCACGATTGTAATGGAAAAGTCTAGAAAGAGAAGTAGATTGGATTCCAGGAAGGATCTGAGTCATGTCACCTGTTATAGGTGCAAGGAGTCAGGGCACTACCTCAGCAATTGCCCAAAAAGGAAGCCAAGGACCCAAGGAGGCTATATAATCACAAGGAAACCTCGAAACCTGTCAGAAGTAATATGTTTCCGTTGTAATGTAGCAGGGCACTTTGCCAGAGATTGTCCGAAGGAGAAAGAGACTGGTGGTATATAGTTGAATTTGTAATAGAATAAATGGAGTAGTAGAAGTGAGAGCTTTTTCTTTTATACTGAGGTGTTAAGTTGAGACATGTAATGGAAAAGCGAGAGATTGTAATAATTTAAGAATCAATAAAGTTAGCAGTGTTGGTACTGCTTTGGATTTTATGAGTTACCCTATGAGGAAAGATGTTGACCAATTTTGAGGATATGAGAAATATGGTCTATGGAATATTGGAACATTTTAAGGGTGGTAGTACCTGTAAGAACCATTGACCCTGGAAAGATAAGGACACCCATGAATGGATTTGGACAAAGGAATAGGAGTTTTGTCTTGATATGTTTGATACCCCAAGAGAGTGTGGGATGACGTTGGAGACCGTCAGTTGTTTGGACCAAATGTGATCGAGGAGTCAGAAGAGAATGCTAAGTGGATTCGAGATAGGTGAAGGTAGCTCATCCAGCGTAAGAGTTATCTGAGACTCAAAAATGCAAGGAGGTAGTCTATGAAATTGGAGCAGAGCATGTATTGAGTGTCCCCTCTGCGAGGATTTAAGCGATTTGGAGTTAAGGAAAGTTAGCCCAAGACTTGTAGGACCATACCGAGTTTTGGGCGTATGGGAGAAGTGGACAACAAGTTGGAGTCACCGAAGGACTGTTAGGAGTTCATGATGTGTTTCACGTTTCCCGCTTGAAGAAGTGCCATGCGAGATGGCCAATATTCCCATGTAAGGACACTTGACCTGGAATGGATAATGATGTTCCATGAAGTGGAGTATGGATTTCATAAGTATAAGTTTTATCTTGGTATGTGGGATATTCCACGAGGAAGAAGAGATAAATTACTATTGGACATAAAGTAGGTATGAAGTTGGAAATATGGATCAATGGAAATTCCATGATGAGTCTGAGTAATCATGTCCTAGTTTGGTGCCAATAGAAGGAAGGAAGACGAAGAAATTGGATGGATTTAAGAATACTAGGAAGTTGGAAGTTGAAATAAGGATCAGTTGCCCTGATGAAGTGTTTAAGGATTACAAGTGAGGAGATGGGCCATAACCCACAGGCCCCAGGACCTGCCAAGAAGCTAGCACACTCTTGCTGAAGGAGAAACCCTGGGAAGAAGTTACGATTTTATCAACCAACGATTCTATAGGAGTTTACATAAAACCGAGAGTTGTGAAGGACCGATAGATGTTTGTTTGGCTTGCGAATCAATGGATTTTCGAACTTGGTTCGTCGACAAGAGAAATCCTGCAATGCTTGTGAGGATGACCGAGTGTTAGAATGCGAGATTCGCTAAACCATGTACAAGGTAATGATTTGGGTGCGGGATGGATTGATCACCATACCGACTTACTCTTATTATTAAGCTTTGCTATATGGGATGGTAAATCTGAGTGACTTACCTATAGCGAGACGCAGCGATATTAAACCTTGTTTAAACCTTAGAATGGTATAGGTATTTCTTTTCCCCTTCTACAAGGCAGTTGTTGCCAACCGTAGGAAATATGGTGAGGTTCAACCCAGACCCATTTCCTGCAGGACAAACCATAAATTGTTGATGTAACACCCCGGAAGTAACTTTCCATATTTGTAACTCCAACTCTTGCCATTTTCGGCATTGTGATATGATATTACCTCTGTGGTTGGGTTTTTCTTCATTTTGCATTTTGTCCATGTCATGCATTTTATATCATGTCATCATGTGCATCGCATTTGCATACGTGTTCGTCTCATGATTCCGAGCATTTTTCCCGTTGTCCGTTTTGCAATCCGGCACTCCTATCTCCCCCGGCGGCCCCTTTTACGTTTTTCCGTGTGCGGGTATTAAACCTTCTCGAAATGGACCGAGGTTTGTCTAGTGGCCTTTGGTATACAACCCGTAGACCACCGGTCAAGTTTCGGATCATTTGGAGCTCGTTTGGTACTCCAACGGTTAACCGCACTCTCGCAAAGGCCTCTTTTAAGTTGCAGCCCAACACCCCTTCAAAACAGCCCAATAACCCATCTAAGTCACTTCCATGCTCTCCGTCGTTCGATCACGATCGTGTGGGCGAAAACTACACCTCATCTGGACTCTCCTAGCTCCCTCTATGCCTATTTAAGCAAACCCCCTCCAAATCCGGATCATTCCTCCCGAAACCCTAAAATCCGTCCCGCGCCGCGGACGTGTCCGCCGCCGCCCGGACAAAATCGCCGCCGCCCTCGCCCAATCATGACCGCCACCTGTCGCGCGCCGCCGCCCGCGCCGCCCCGCCGCCGGAGCCAAGCGAAACCCGCCCGAGCCTGCGTCTGCGCCGCCGCGTGCCGCGCGCCTCCAGCGGCCGGCCCTCGCCGCCTTGCCGCCCTCTGCCGCCACCTCGCCCGCCTCCGGCGGCCCGCCCGCCGCCGCCGCCGGCGGCCGCCCGCCGCCGCCGGATCTCGCCCGGCAGCGCGCCATCGCCGCCCGCGCCGCCTCCTCCTCCTCCGGCCGGTCGCCCGATCGCCTCCTCGCCCGCCGTCCCGGCCGGGTGCGCCGGCCCCTCGCCGGCCGCCTTCTCCGGCGAGCCCGCGAACCGCCGCCGCCGCCGCCCGATCCGGATCCGATCCCATTGACCTCTCTCCCCCTCACTTTTCTCTAAGTTTTTTTTCATATCTATGAATTTTGTTGCATTTTCAACGGAGTGTATCTGTGCATCTGCAGGTCCATTTTGCGCGTATAATATGTCAAAATGTTCGAATCGAAGAGTAGATCATTTCATATCATTGCATCATTTTCATTTTAGCTCATCTTGATGCCCGAAATGCTGGTAGAAGAGGGCTATGTGATGTTAGTTTCTGTTTCTTAACAGAACTTGCACTTTTGTTATTTTTGCCATGATTGATGTGTGCATCCTATGAATTGGAGTCCTACATGTGTTTTGTAAAATGCCATGCCATCTTTCCAGGGGTGTATGCCATGTATTTTTGTGATCTATTTGGTGACTAGCACAAGCATGCAAAGTAGGTGTCCTGATGTTGCTGTTTTCAGCCCTGTTTAGCTGATATTTTGATGCCATGTTAACTTGATGCTACCAAGAGATCCATGCATATTTTGAGATACTTCAGTAAGGATGTTTTGTAAAACATGTCTTTCTCTATCCATCCATGCCTTTGTTTGCAATTTTGGAGTGCCATAGCTTGAGTCAATCGAGCTCTACTTTTGCTAACAAATGTTTCCTGGCAGATTGTTTACATGTTATTCAATTTTGCCTAGGTTGTTGTGGTTGATCCATGTATGATATGTTATTGTTCTTGTCATGTATGTCTTCTATGTCATGTCTTCTTGATGTATGTATGCTTAGTTTATCATATAAGGCTCTGTAGTGAGTGCATTGAGCTTGTGAACATGCCTACTTGTTATCAGTTTTTGACATGCCATGTTGCTGAATCTGTTAACGGAACTTTCAATATTGACATGGATGTTACTATATTTTCTGATCCTTTTTGGCTTATGGTCAGTAAGGGACTTTTGTTCTATGCTTTGAGTAGATTTATGCCGTGCCTTGTTTTGCTATTTTAAGTTCCTGTAGCATGTAGTTTTGTTGCTCTGAACATTGCAACCTGATGCTGTTTTTGCCATGTCCAGCCTGATATTTTGTGCACTTTTTCCATGCTTGTTTGAACCTGTTATGATGTGAACTAGCCGTAGCTCAGTGCTCATCTTTTCTCGAGTATCTTGTGTAGATCACTGCCATGTACTTTGTTGAGACGTTTGGGTGCAGTAGCTTAATTTCTTGTTGCTTGCTAAGTGGCATCATGCTGTTAATGGCAGATTCGTGCCATTCTTGTTTTGCTTGTCATTTCCAAACCGTGCATCCGATTCCGGTGATCTTTATATCGATTTCAACCGAAATCATCTCATCTTTCCAGTGGCATACTTGGTTTGCCAAGTTGATGCCTGGTTCATCATTTACCTTCCGGAGCGCACATACACATTGCATATCACATCCCGCATATCATGTCATGTTTTGCATCATGTTGATTGTGCATTGCACCGTGATTTATCGTGGTTCCTTGTTTGTGTTGTTGCTTTGGGTAGAGCCGGAGGCGAGTATGCGTGAATGAGGAACCTGTTGAGAACGCCACGAGGATCAAGCTTTCGACAACTCGAGAACATTGCGAGCAAGATGACCATACCCTCGAAATCACTTCTATCTTTGCTATGCTAGTTGCTCGCTCTTTTGCTATGCCTATGCTGCGATGCCTACCACTTGCTATATCATGCCACCCATATTGCCATGTCAGCCCTAACCATCCTTTTCCTAGCAAACCGTTGATTGGCTATGTTACCGCTTTGCTCAGCCCCTCTTATAGCGTTGCTAGTTGCAGGTGAAGCTGAAGTTTGTTCCTTGTTGGAACATGGAGATGTTGTTCCTTATTTGGAACATGTTTAATTGTTGGGGATATCACAATATATATCTGCTATAATTAATACATCTATATATTTGGCAAAGGGTGGAAGGCTCGGCCTTATGCCTGGTGTTTTGTTCCACTCTTGCCACCCTAGTTTCCGTCATACCGGTGTTATGTTCCTTGATTTCGCGTTCCTTACATGGTTGGGTGATTTATGGGACCCCCTTGACAGTTCGCCTTGAATAAGACTCGTCCAGCAAGGCCCAACATTGGTTTTACCATTTGCCACCTAAGCCTTTTTCCCGGGTTTTCGCGAGCCGAGGGTCATCTTTATTTAACCCCGGACCGGTGCTCCTTGAGTCTGGCCCGAATCGAGCTACATCTTGGGGCCACCACGGGAAACTTCGAGGCTTGGTTTTACTCGTAGCTAGTCTCATCCGGATGTGCCACGAGAGCGAGATATGTGCAGCTCCTATCGGGATTTGTCGGCTGTCGGTGGCTTTGCTGGTCTTGTTTTATTCTTGTCGAAATGTCTTGTAGTCCGGGATTCGAGATTGATCGGGTCTTCGGTAGAAGGAATATCCTTCGTTGACCGTGAGAGCTTATAATGGGCTAAGTTGGGACACCCTGCAGGTAATATCTTTCAAAGCCGTGCCCATGGTTATGAGGCAGATGGGAATTTGTTAATGTCGGTTGTAGAAAACCCAAAGTTGACCTCAATTAAAATACACATCAACGCGTGTGTAACCGTGATGGTCTCTTCTCGGCGGGGTCCGGAAGTGAACACGGTGTTGGAGTTATGTCGGCGTAAGTAGTTCAGGATCACTTCTTGATCGCTACTAGTTTCACGACCGTGCTTTGCTCCTCTTCTCGCTCTCTTTTGCGAGATAGCCACCATATATGCTAGTCGCTTGCTGCAGCTCCACTTTACAACTCTGTCCTTCCTATAAGCTTAAATAGTCTTGATCTCATGGTGTGAGATTGCTGAGTCCCGTGACTCACAGATTCTACCAAAACAGTTGCAGTGCCGCGATGCGGTGCAGGTGACTCAACCGAGCTCAAGTGGGAGTTCGACGAGGCGTGGTCGTTACTATGTGTCTTTTCACGATGATCAGTAGTGGTGCCCAGTTGAGGCGATCGGGATCTGTGTAGCATTTGGGGTATCTTCTTTTATTTTGGTTCCGTAGTCGGACCTTGAGTGTACTCTGAATGATGGATGTTTAATTATGTCTTGTGTGAAGTGGCATTGTAAGCCAACTATGTATCTCTTTCCCTATTTATTACATGGGTTGTGTGAAGATTACCTCACTTGCGACATTGCTTTCAATGCGGTTATGCCTCTAAGTCGTGCCTCGACACGTGGGAGATATAGCCGCATCGAGGCGCTACAAGTTGGTAATCGAGCCTTCCCGACTTAGAGCCCCTACTTGATTGTTTGTTTGGCGTTGTTGTGTCTAGAATGGAAAATGTTTTGAGTCTTAGGATTATATATATCGGAGAGTAGGATTCTTTTTACTTGCAAGTCCCTTCGTCGCTCTGGTGAGGTATCCTGACGTAGAGTTTTGACTCTCCTCTCCTCAAATTTCACTAAATTTTTTTTTTTAGGATCACGTGGGTATCTTGGAATCGTTCCGATGGTTTCGTGACGAGAACATTGTTCTTGGTGCCTCGACATTTAGGGGTTGTGGCGGTGTCCCGGGAGTTGAGCTCCGAGGTGTTGTCGTCACAATTTTATCGTTGCGATTCTGGAATACGAGTTTTGCCGACATCGAAATCTCTTTTGTGCAGTTGTTGGTGAGATAACCCGATAGCCCGAGATTGTGGCGAAAAGGGAGTATTGCCATGACTTGTATAACGGATGTTTTTGAAGGTCGAGGTACACGATTTCGAGGATTTCTTGGTTATGTGTTGACGGATGGATACAATTTGGATCTAGGTATTGTTAGTTTGGGTGATATATTTTGTGTCCCTGTATCCCCAACACCAGATTGCATAACCAGAAAGTTTGGGAGTTTATAGGTGGGAATTCTAGTAGCTTACGGGATATCTTTCCGGCGGATGTATGATTTGAGATTGGGGTTCAAGCGTCTAGTGGTCCGCCCATTCACGGTCGATTCTGATGGTCGCGAGGCGTCTTAAAGAATCCTTGGCTATGCTGATTCGGGGCGTCTTGTTTGTCATTCGTGACGTCCGCTATCGTCGTGTCCGTGTGGGCCCCACCACGAACACTTTGGGCGAAATCTCTATCATGTGTTTGTTCGGCTCATTCTAGAAGCCAATCTTTTGTTTTCAGTTGTGATATTCGATTTGTTTCTAAGTCAGATGTTGTTTCCATATCCTTTATCTATGTGGCTTCTCACCTTAATGGACGTGTGATGATTAACTTTTGGAATTCATTCGTTCATTCTTGTTCGAATGTTTATTGTGAAGACTATATGTTGCAATTTCTATCCGTTGATTCTACTTATCTTTTGTCTATCAAAGGACTAACGGATGTCACCCTCTTGAGATGGCTCCGCCAACGCGTCGAATCCGGATCGCAATGATGGGGATCATCAACCCTCCACCTCCACCTCCGCCTCCGGAGGCACGGCAAGCTATCATGGCAGCCACCAATGCCAATGCTCGAGATGATTTTGCAGCTCTTGCAAGAAGCGTACTCGAGGGCAAGGCAATCAAGGAAATCAAGGTCAAGGCAACAATCAGCCGCACTTTGCTACTCTCGATCGGTTCCTCGCTAATCAGCGAAGTCTTTCGGTTTGATTGTCGAGGCCCTGACGGCGACGATTGGTTAGTGGACATCTGCAAGCATTTTGATTGTAGCAATGTCGGACACGAGGAGTTTGTCAAGTTTGCATCGTTTCAACTCAAGGATCAAGCTGCTGAGTGGTACCAGCAATACAAAGATTCCAGAGGAGGTCGTGTCATTACAGGATGAGTTCGCCGTGATTTCAGAGCTCATCACATTCGAAAAGTGTTGTTGAGAGCAAGCGTGAGGAGTTCCGCAATCTCAAGCAGGGCAACATGTCTGTCTATCAATACAATATCCAGTTCGAGCTCGCTCGTTTTGCTAAGCAAGGCGTGCACGATGAAAGAGTATGATCTATCAATTCAGAGGTAGTCCGAGAGAAGATCTGCAATTAGCTCTTGTGCTTTTGAGCGAGATAAGTATGATGAATTCTACAACATGGCATGAAGCAAGAAGCTGCCCAGCTCAAATGTGAGGCTTCTAAGAAGAGAATCGGGGATGCAGATTCAGTCTTCTTCTTCCTCTCAAGTGGCAGCTAAGCAGCAGAAGTTTTACCTTCCTCCTCCTCCGTTCCGTCGGCCTTATCGGCAGAAGAACTCGGTGGCCGTGGATCTTCCCACCCACCCAACCCAAGCTATCGAACAAGTCTAATTCTCAAGCTCCAAGGTCAAGTGCTCCTTACCACCGTCCGCTCTACGAGGTGACTTGCAACAAATGTCGCAGAAAGGTCACTATGCGAACAAGTGCTTCAACCGAGGCGTCTTCCGCCTCCTCCTCTGTGAAATCTTCAAGCAATGCAGTGGTCAAGCATAATCCCAAGTTTGCAAAGGTCAATATGATGAATGCAGCTCAAGCGGAGGAATCTTGATGTGATCATGGGTAATCTTCGATTAATGATATTCTGCAAAAGTCTTATTTGATCTTGGTGCATCGCATTCTTTCATGTCATATCCTTTTGCATCGAAGCACAATTTTGATCTGGAGGAATTACCTAAAGCATTGCAAGTTATTTCTCCGGCTAAGCGTTTGAGCTCTAGCATGATGGTTCGAATGTCGGTATCAAGATGGGCGATTATAGATTTCTGGCTAAACCTATTGTCCTTGGTGACTCGGATATTGATCTTATTCTCGAAATGGGTGGCTTTCTCAGCACAAAGCTCAGCTTGATTGTGCTGCCGTGGAAATTCAATTGACTCACTATTCTAATGATGTGATCATCTATGCGCTCGTGATGAAACCATTGGTTGTTTTCTCTCAATGAGAAGGGCGAATTGGATGCTATCTCTCGATTCCGATCGTTTGTGAGTACCAAGATGTCTTTCGGAAGAGCTTCGGGTATGCCTCCTCATCGGCCGATTGAGTTCGTTATCGATCTTGAGCACCGCTTTGAACCCGTTTGCAAGCGTCCTTACAAGCTTGGACTGATGAGCTGAAGGAATTGAAGAAGCAGCTCGATGAACAAGAGCGTCTGGGTTTGATCGGACCGAGTTCATCTCCTTGGGGTTGTGGTGTTCTTTTGTCCGAGAAAAGGATGGCACGGACCGACTTTCGTCGATTACCGTCCATTGAATAAGAAGACAATCAAGAACAAGTATCCACTTCCCAACATCAATGAGCTTTTCGAGCAACTCAAAGGTGCTAAAGTGTTCTCCAAGCTTGACCTTCGTATGGGTTATCATCAGATTCGCATTCGTGAACAAGATATTCCCAAGACAGCATTGAACAAGTTTTGGTTCTTATGAATATCTTGTCATGTCTTTCGGCCTTGTCAATGCTCCTCCAACATTCTCTCGGATGATGAACTTCATTTTCAACCCCTACACCAATGAATTCGTTTTGGTCTATCTTGATGATATTTTGGTCTTCTCCAAGAATAAGAAGGATCATGCCAAACATTTGCGATTGGTGCTAGACAAGCTCGAGAGTACCAATTCTATGCTAAGTTCTCCAAATGTGAATTTTGGCTTGATGAAGTGCTTTATCTTGGTCATATCATCTCCGCCAAGGGCATCGCTGTTAATCCGAGAAGGTGTCCGCAATTGTGAATTGGGAACCTCCTCGAATGTCAAGCAGCTCCATGATTTTCTTGGTCTTGCAAGCTATTGCGAAGATTCGTTGAGAACTTCTCCAAGATTGCAAAGCCTCTTTCCAACCTCCTCTAGAAGCATGTGAAGTATGTCCGGTCTCCCGAGTGTGGCGTTGCTTTCAATACCCTCAAAGAGAAACTCATCACAGCTCTGTCTTGACTCCTCTGATGAATCCAAGCCATTGAAGTTTTACGTGATGCTTCTCTTCAAGGTCTCGGTGCTGTGTTAATGCAAGAGAAGAGAGTTGTGGCTTATACCTCTCTTGATTGAAGCCCAACGAAAAGAACTACCCCACTCACGATCTTGAGTTGGCGGCAGTTGTCCATGCTTTGATTACATGGAGACATCTCTTGTTGGGAAGGAAAGTGGACATTTTCACCGATCACAAGAGTCTCAAGTACATTTTCACTCAACCCAACCTCAACCTCAGAGCAGACTCGATGGGTGAAATGATTCAAGAGTACAACCCAAGTATTGAATATACTCGGGCAAGGCCAATGTCATTGCAGATGCTTTGAGCAGGAAGGCTTACTACAACAGTCTAATCCTCAAGCCCTTTCGGCGGATCTCTGTGAAGCTTTCCATAAGCTGAATCTTCAAATTGTTCCTCAAGGCTTTCTTGCCAACCTCATAGTCTCTCCTACTTTGGAAGATCAGATTCGTGAGGCTCAACTTCGGATACCATGGTGAAAAAGGTGAAGCGTGGTATCGACAAGGGAATTTCAAGTACAAGTGCTTCCACGTCGATGACAAAGATACTCTTTTCTTTGAGGACGGATTGTGGTTCCTAAGGGTGATCGAGAAAAGTCATTATGAGCGAGGCTCACAATTCGCTTCTATCCATTCATCACGGAAATGCGAAGATGTACCAGACCTCAAGCGATCATATTGGTGGACTCGAATGAAGCGAGAAATTGCTCAATTCGTGAATGAGTGCGATGTCTGCAGAAGAGTGAAAGCAGAACACCAAAGACCAGCTGGTCTCCTCCAACCTCTTGCTATTCCAGAATGGAAGTTTGATCATATCGAGATGGACTTCATGACTGGGTTTCCAAAGTCCAAGCGTGGAAATGATGCTATCTTCGTTGTCATTGACAAGCTTACTAAAGTGGCTCATTTTCTTCCTATCAAAGAATCTATCACTGCAGCTCAGTTGGCAGAGCTATACACCTCCAGGATTGTCTCCTTGCACGGCATTCCACAAGTGATCTCTTCAGACCGTGGCAGCATCTTTACCTCCAAGTTCTGGGATTCTTTTGAAGGCCATGGGCACCAACATTCGTTTCAAAGACAGCTTTCCATCCTCAAACAAGTGGCCAAGTTGAGCGAGTCAATCAAATCCTTGAAGATATGCTCGGGGCTTGTGTCATTTCTTTCGGTATGAAGTGGGAAGATTGTCTTCCATATGCCGAAGTTCTCCTACAACAACAGCTTCCAAGCGAGTTGGGCAAGGCCCCATTCGAAATTCTCTATGGCAGAAAGTGTCGTACTCCTCTCAATGGGTCTGAGACAGGTGAACGCGAACTTCTTGGCAATGACTTGATCACAGAAGCAGAAGAAATGTGCCAAGTCATTCGTGAGAATCTCAAAGCCGCATAATCGCGCGCGAAAAGCTATTATGATGATAAGCACCGTGATGTGGCTTTTGAAATCGGAGACCATGTCTACCTCGCGTCTCTCAATGAAAGGCACTCGCCGCCCGGTATCAAAGGAAGCTTGCCCCTAGATCGTGGGTCCTTTCAAGATCATTGGCAAAAGAGGCGATCTCGCCTATCAACTTGAGCTTCCATCCAACTTCGCAAATGTGCACGATGTGTTTCACGTGTCACAACTTCGCAAGTGCTTCAAGACTCTGAACGCACTATCAACTTCAAGAGATTGACCTTCAAGAAGATCTCTCTTATCATGAGCACCCGTTGCTATTCTTGAAGAAACCGAGCGCAAGACTCGCAACAAGTCAATCAAATTCCTGAAAGTGAAGTGGTCACACCATTCCGACCGAGAAGCTACACAGGGCGCGAGGATCACCTCCGTTCGAATATCCGGAGTTCTTTCAGTCCTAGATCTCGGGGCGAGATCCTCTTGTAGTGGTGGAGTGTTGTAACACCCGGAGTAACTTTCCATATTTGTAACTCCAACTCTTGCCATTTTCGGCATTGTGATATGATATTACCTCCGTGGTTGGGTTTTCTTCATTTTGCATTTTGTCCATGTCATGCATTTTATATCATGTCATCATGTGCATCGCATTTGCATACGTGTTCGTCTCATGATTCGAGCATTTTTCCGTTGTCCGTTTTGCAATCCGGCACTCCTATCTCCCCGCGGCCCCTTTTACGTTTTTCCATGTGCGGGTATTAAACCTTCTCGAAATGGACGAGGTTTGTCTAGTGGCCTTTGTTATACCACCGTAGACCACCGGTCAAGTTTGGTCATTTGGAGCTCGTTTGGTACTCCAACGGTTAACCGCACTCTCGCAAAGGCCTCTTTTAAGTTGCAGCCCAACACCCCTTCAAAACAGCCCAATAACCCATCTAAGTCACTTCCATGCTCTCCGTCGTTCGATCACGATCGTGTGGAAAACTACACCTCATTTGGACTCTCCTAGCTCCTCTATGCCTATTTAAGCAAACCCCTCCAAATCCGGATCATTCCTCCCCGAAACCCTAAATCCGTCCGCGCCCGCGGGCGTGTCGCCGCCGCCCGGACAAAATCGCCGCCGCCCTCGCCCAATCGCGACCGCCACTGTCGCGCGCCGCCCGCCCGGCTGGCCATGAGCCCCGCCCGGCTTCTGCAGCGCGCCGCCGCGCCCGCGCCTCGCCAGCGGCGGCCTGCCGCCGCCCTGCGGCCGCCCTCCGCCGCCACCTCGCCCGCCTCCGGCCGCCGCCGCCGCCGCCGCCGGCCGGCCCCGCCGCCGCCGGATCTCGCCCGGCAGCGCCCGCCGCCGCGCCGCCGCCTCTTCCTCGGCGCCGGTCGCCCGGTCGCCTCCTCGCCCGCCGTCCCGGCCGGGTGCGCCGGCCGCCTTCTCCGGCGAGCCCGCGAACCGCCGCCGCCGCCGCCCGATCCGGATCGGCCCGATCCGGATCCGATCCCGTTGACCTCTCTCCCCCTCACTTTTCTCTAAGTTTTTTTTCATATCTATGAATTTTGTTGCATTTTCAACGGAGTGTATCTTTGCATCTGCAGGTCCATTTTGCGCGTATAATATGTCAAAATGTACGTCTCGAAGAGTAGATCATTCCATATCATTGCATCATTTTCATTTGAGCTCATCTTGATGCCCGAAATGCTGGTAGAAGAGGGCTATGTGATGTTAGTTTCTGTTTCTTAACAGAACTTGCACTTTTGTTATTTTTGCCATGATTGATGTGTGCATCCTATGAATTGGAGTCCTACATGTGTTTTGTAAAATGCCATGCCATCTTTCCAGGGGTGTATGCCATGTATTTTTGTGATCTATTTGGTTACTAGCACAAGCATGCAAAGTAGGTGTCCTGATGTTGCTGTTTTCAGCCCTGTTTAGCTGATATTTTGATGCCATGTTAACTTGATGCTACCAAGAGATCCATGCATATTTTGAGATACTTCAGTAAGGATGTTTTGTAAAACATGTCTTGCTCTATCCATCCATGCCTTTTTTTTCAATTTTGGAGTGCCGTAGCTTGAGTCAATCGAGCTCTACTTTTGCTAACAAATGTTTCCTGGCAGATTGTTTACATGTTATTCAATTTTGCCTAGGTTGTTGTGGTTGATCCATGTATGCTATGTTATTGTTCTTGCCATGTATGTATTCTATGTCATGTCTTCTTGATGTATGTATGCTTAGTTTATCATATAAGGCTCTGTAGTGAGTGCATTGACCTTGTAAACATGCCTACTTGTTATCAGTTTTTGACATGCCATGTTGCTGAATCTGTTAACGAAACTTTCAATATTGACATGGATGTTACTATATTTTCTGATCCTTTTTGGCTTATGGTCAGTAAGGGACTTTTGTTCTATGCTTTGAGTAGATTTATGTCATGCCTTGTTTTGCTATTTTAAGTTCCTGTAGCATGTAGTTTTGTTGCTCTGAACATTTCAACCTGATGCTGTTTTTGCCATGTCCAGCCTGATATTTTGTGCACTTTTTCCATGCTTGTTTGAACCTGTTATGATGTGAACTAGCCGTAGCTCAGTGCTCATCTTTTCTCGAGCATCTTGTGTAGATCACTGCCATGTACTTTGTTGATACGTTTGGGTGCAGTAGCTTAATTTCTTGTTGCTTGCTAAGTGGCATCATGTTGTTAATGGCAGATTCGTGCCATTCTTGTTTTGCTTGTCATTTCCAAACCGTGCATCCGATTCCGGTGATCTTTATATCGACTTGAACCGAAATCATCTCATCTTTCCAGTGGCATACTTGGTTTGCCAAGTTGATGCCTGGTCCATCATTTACCTTCGGGCGCTTTTATCGCATTGCATATCACATCCGCATATCATGTCATGTTTTGCATCATGTTGATTGTGCATTGCACCGTGATTTATCGTGGTTCCTTGTTTGTGTTGTTGCTTTGGGTAGAGCCGGAGGCGAGTGCGTGAGCGAGGAACCTGTTGAGAACGCTTACGAGGATCAAGCTTTCGACAACTCGAGAACATTGCGAGCAAGATGACCATACCCTCGAAATCACTTCTATCTTTGCTATGCTAGTTGCTCGCTCTTTTGCTATGCCTATGCTGCGATGCCTACCACTTGCTATATCATGCCACCCATATTGCCATGTCAGCCCCTAACCATCCTTTTCCTAGCAAACCGTTGATTGGCTATGTTACCGCTTTGCTCAGCCCCTCTTATAGCGTTGCTAGTTGCAGGTGAAGCTGAAGTTTATTCCTTGTTGGAACATGGAGATGTTGTTCCTTATTTGGAACATGTTTACCTGTTGGGGATATCACAATATATATCTGCTATAATTAATACATCTATATATTTGGCAAAGGGTGGAAGGCTCGGCCTTATGCCCGGTGTTTTGTTCCTCTTGCCACCTAGTTTCCGTCATACGGTGTTATGTTCCTTGATTTCGCGTTCCTTACGGTTGGGTGATTTATGGGACCCCTTGACAGTTCGCTTTGAATAAGACTCGTCCGGCAAGGCCCAACATTGGTTTACCATTTGCCACCTAAGCCTTTTCCCGGGTTTTCGCGAGCCCGAGGGTCATCTTTATTTTAACCCCCGGACGAGTGCTCCTTGAGTGCTGGCCCGAATCGAGCTGCTGCTGGGGCCACCACGGGAAACTTCGAGGCTTGGTTTTACTCGTAGCTAGTCTCATCCGGATGTGCCACGAGAACGAGATATGTGCAGCTCCTATCGGGATTTGTCGGCTGTCAGGCGGCTTTGCTGGTCTTGTTTTATTCTTTGTCGAAATGTCTTGTAGTCCGGATTCGAGATTGATCGGGTCTTCCGGTAGAAGGAATATCCTTCGTTGACCGTGAGAGCTTATAATGGGCTAAGTTGGGACACCCTGCAGGTAATATCTTTCGAAAGCCGTGCCATGGTTATGAGGCAGATGGGAATTTGTTAATGTCGGTTGTAGAAAACCCAAAGTTGACCTCAATTAAAATACACATCAACGCGTGTGTAACCGTGATGGTCTCTTCTCGGCGGGTCCGGAAGTGAACACGATGTTGGAGTTATGTCGGCGTAAGTAGTTCAGGATCACTTCTTGATCGCTACTAGTTTCACGACCGTGCTTTGCTCCTCTTCTCGCTCTCTTTTGCGAGATAGCCACCATATATGCTAGTAGCTTGTTGCAGCTCCACTTTACAACTCTGTCCTTCCTATAAGCTTAAATAGTCTTGATCTCGCGGGTGTGAGATTGCTGAGTCCCGTGACTCACAGATTCTACAAAACAGTTGCAGTGCCGGCGATGCGGTCTGCGGGTGACTCAACCGAGCTCAAGTGGGAGTTCGACGAGGCGTGGTCGTTACTATGTGTCTTTTCCTGATGGTCATAGTGGTGCCCAGTTGGGACGATCGGGGATCTGTGTAGCATTTGGGGTATCTTCTTTTATTTTGGTTCCGTAGTCGGACCTTGAGTGTACTCTGAATTATGGATGTTTAATTATGTACTGTGTGAAGTGGCGACTGTAAGCCAACTATGTATCTCTTTCCCCTATTTATTACATGGGTTGTGTGAAGATTACCTCACTTGCGACATTGCTTTCAATGCGGTTATGCCTCTAAGTCGTGCCTCGACACGTGGGAGATATAGCCGCATCGAGGGCGTTACAGTTGACCACCATGAGAGATCGATAGTTGTTTAGAATTGGCGCCAGACCCGTCAGGTAAGAAGACCCAGTCTCGGAATAACAGTACCAAGATGAAAGGACAGAAGAATTGCGGTAAATGTTATGCCACTGCCAAAAGAGCCCAGAGAATTAATTATCCGGAGGATCAGAGGAAAACGACACTGCCAACAATAAGGATGGAGTATATGAGTTTTGATGGAACCTTAACGATGCTTCTAAGGGTGGTAGCACCGAGACCCGGAGATGATCGATGGATTTTGAGAAGACCCCAAGCCCTAACCTATTTCTTTCTAGCCTCTCGAATCTCGAGGGCGAGATTCATTTTAAAGTGGTAGGTTTGTAACATCCCAAAATTCTAAATTTTGGAATGTTATAAACAAATAGATAGTTTTGATTGATTGTTTGATTGATTGGTGAAAATGAGTGAATTTGAAACTTTTGAAAGTTAAATGAGAGGGAATAAAAGGACTTTCCCAAACTTTCATTTTACTTTTATGATCTTGAGAATTCAAATTCTTTCATCACAAAAACCACGGAGAGAAGATGACATGACTTCTTCCATTTATTTAAATGACAAGGGTGTTGAAAATATTTGAATTTCATTTGGAAAATATTTCCAATTCTGAAACTTTATGCAACTCAATGATTTTCACGGCGAAGATAAAATGACTTCTTCAAAACATATGAAATATGAGTTGGGAGTTTCAAAGAATTAAATTCAAAGTTCTTTTGAATTTATTTTCAATTGGAGTTATTTGAGTTTTATTCAAATTATTTTTCTCCAAAAAAATATATATATGGAAAATAGGGTAACATGATTCCCTACATCGAGAAAATTGGAGAAATTAATTTGAAGTCATTATCGTATTTTTAAAATGATTTGCGATTGGATTTTATTAGGGCAGAAGCACTCTTTGCTTTATTTAAATTTGTGTGTTTATTTAATGCTATAGAAATGTCCATGTTGTAGGAAATTTTTTTGAAAATTTTGATATATTATATGCCTATATAAAATTTTATTTGGTTTTATTATTTTTGTTTTGTTGTCTCTGTCTTTAAAAAAAAATTAAGCTGCGCCCTTGGGTCAAGGGCCAAGGCCCAAGGCCAAGCCATGTGACGGTCGGCCAAGGCCATCAGCCAGACACCGAGGAGCCGCCGCTCCTTTTCCTAATACTAGTAGGACTCTTTTCCTACTTTCGTTTATTCCATATCTGTTTCTAGATCTTTTCCTCTTGTTTCCTAATCCTAGTCTATTTCTTGTCCCTACCCCAAGCAAAACCCTTCCCTCCCCAATATAAATACCCAAGCACCCCCCTAACACATCAAACCAACACCTAACCTCTCCTCACCTCTCCTCTCCTCTCCTCCTTGGCCAGCCTGCCTTGCCGCCCTCACCAGTGCCGCCGCCACTTGCCACCGCCGCCGCCACCCGCCGCCGCCAACCAACGCCGCCGCCGCTTGAGCCCTCGCCTCTTGAGGTACTAGCCCAGCCGCGTCACCTTTTCTTTTGCGTTCGATTTCCGTTCCGGATTTTTCTAGATCGGTTTCTCGTTTGGTTTTCTTTCGAAACCCTAGATCGTTTTCTCGCCGATTTTTCTTTCGGTTTTGTTTAGCGGCGTTAAGCTCGATATATTTCTCTTTATTTTTAATTTCCATGAGGACCTATCCGTAGTGTTATTTTTACAGATTAGTCCCTAATCTTCAAGCGCTCATAACTTTTTACTCGTAAGTCGGAATCCGGCGAAACCAACGCCCACTTCTTCGTTCGATCCCTCTATCCGATAATACAACTCAAACATGTTTTTGATAATTTAAAATTTGAATTAGATCAGATTTGAATTCAAACTTCGTTTGATCATAACTTAAGTTTAAGTAACTCCGATTTAGTTGATTCTTTTTGCAAATCAAGCTCTTAACCTAAACTTTCTGATAAGGCCAAATTCACATAATTTTGGTACTGTTAGAAATTGTTTTATGTTGCAAGAGTTATTTGCTTGGTTTTGATGTTTTACGAATCGTTTTCTTCGTTCTTTCGATCTTTTGGTGATTGCTTATGTGTGGTTACTATTGATTGATTACGATAGATTGACCGGAGTGTGACGAGTAGAGCTATCAAGAGTTTGAGAGCGAATCATCTTCATCAAATTTGCGGGCAAGTAACGCTTTGATCATACCCTTCTCATACCCAGTTTTTATGCATTAGATCTATTCCTCAAACACTTGCATGATTAGGATCTAATTAAATTGTGGGATGGGAAGTAGTTTGAGTAGTACCTATTACCTGTTTTATTATCAAACCCTTGGGAGTTACTTCTCGTTTGCTTATTATGCCATGCTATGCTCAGTGAGCGTGGATTGGGTTTGAGTGAATATCCATGACGGATGTGAGATTGATAATTAATGGTTTATCTAAGGTGGCAACTTAAACACACATCGGGTGGATTGAGGCACTGGTTACTCAGGACTTGCTGTCTAGGCACACAGGTTTCAGGACTTACTGTTTTTCTTGGACCGCCACCCGGGCTCAAAGGGATCATAAGATAATTCATACTAGTAACTTCGTGTGCAGCCACAAGCCATTATGGGCTCTGGCATAGTTGACTAAGTCGTGCGAACTCTTATAATGGTGGACTAGCGGATGTAGGGGATGTAGGTGTACGGTCCACCCATCGTAAGGTGCTAGCGCTTACGAAAGACTATGTCTCGGTCATCCGTTTCTTAAACACCATGTAGTCACGAAAAACCAAGCGGAGGCGATCGAGTCTTAATGGGGAAAAGTCGCAAACCTCTGCGAGTGTATAAACTAATCATGATTAGCCGTGTCCCGGTTATGGACATCTTGAGTATCTAGTTCTTGGATTATCATGTTGATCTCATCACGTTACTTAATATAATTTGTTTGGGTTAATGAGTACTTTTAATTGGGATTGAGGATCTGTCAACCATTCTCAATGTTTAACAACCACCATGATAGTTAAATAAATTTATTTCTTTGCGGTAGGAAAAATTGGCTTTTAGCAAAGCTGTAACCATAGAGCTTTCCACCACCATACATGCATGTAGTATAGCTTATTCTTTCATTACTCTCTATGTGTTACATTGCGGCATATTCCATGTCTTGACCCGTTTCGGGCTGCAACTTTTCAGACTGACGAGTAAGTGATACGTTAGGGTTACGATTTCCTATACTCAACTTTGCCGTTGGTGTTGATGGGAATCCACAACCTTGTTGCTTCCGCTATATTTTGGATCGAGGTAATAGTATTTACGTTACTGTATACATGTGATTTACCTCTGTTATAAATCCTTCGAGTACTGTGTGTGTCAGCATACCGATCCAGGGATGACATGAAAGCACAGAGACTTGATCCATTCGGGTCGGGTCGCTACAGGCGGCCACCCACCAGCCTTCATGGCTAGGGTCCGTAGGCCGAGCTGTAGTAGGAGCGCCAGTCCGGCCTCCCCCTTGCGCCCGGCTACTGCATCGCCTCTCCCAGCGGTCCGTCGCATGCCTCGGACGCTCGCGGGCTCTCCCCGGCTGGCCGGCTGTCAGATCCGGGCCTTCCGCCGCGTCTTCTGCTCCGGGGTGAGTCCTCCAACGCCGCCCCTTCCTCCGGACCGGTAGATCTGCTGCCTCCGCCCCCCTCCGGGTCTCAGCGCCTTAAATCCATCGTCGTTGCGCCATGAAACCTTGCCATTTCCTCCCCTCTGGAGGAGGTGGGTGGTTGGGTTCAGGTCCAGTCGCGCAAAAACCGGCGAGCCAGCAAGGAGCCGGCGGGCAATAGTAGTCGCTCAGGGGCTCCTCGCTCGGACCTCGGGCGCGCCTCCATGCCTTCGCCCGGCCGCGAGGCCTTCTTAAGGCGCTTCCGTGGGAAGTGCTTCCGATGCCTGAGCAAACACCACCGACGCAAAGATTGTCGCGACCCGCTTCGATGCATCTCCTGTGAGCGCCAAGGCCACTACGCCAAAGTGTGCCCCAGCCGCTCCCGCGGCCTAGGAGGGGCCACCCCAGCTAGACCCAAGCCGGCGCCAGCTCGGGTGCCGGTGCGGGAGCACCTCTGCTTCGACTACCCTCCGCCTCCGTCGGCCCCTCCCCACCAAGCTCCGTCCATGGCTGGCTTCTCCCACGTTGATCCGGCGCGGCGGTCCTGTGAGAGCCACAAGATGGTGGTTGCCACGCCGGCCCTTGAGCACGCGGAGTACATCCTCCGGCAGCACGCGGTCACCCTCACGACTGCGGATCGAGCCCATGCCACAAGCCCCATGGCGGTGGGGAAGGCCATCGACAAGCAGCTCCGCACCCCGGCGCACCAGCTCCGCGTCACCACCCACCACCCCGAGGCCTTCTTGGTGCACTTCGACCTGCCGGCGCACCGCGACAACGCGGTCCGCCGCGGCGTCATCAAGGTGGACGGCTGCAAGTACTTCGTTCGCGCCTGGAGTTCGGACAACCACGCGGCCATCCTAAAGCTGTCCCTCCACGTCCGCATCATCGTCGAGAACCTGTCCATGCAGTTCTGGAGCTTGGAGGGGGCGGACGACGCGTTCGGCGACTTCGACCGCATCGACCGGCTCGACAGCCGCACGTATGAGCGTGGCCACACCAAAACGTTCGCGTGCTGGCTGTGGTGCTGGGACATGGCGCACATCCCGACCAAGAGGGCTCTGTGGTTGCTCAAGCGTGGTGCTGGCCGCGTCGACGAGATCATCGGCTTCTCCCCGCTGGACCGCAACGTTCCTCCCCCGCCAGGCATCCACCGCTACGACCTGCTGATCCATGTGGACCGTGTGGAGGATTGGACCCCGCTCTCGCCCCGCTCCTCGCACTCGGGACAGAGTGGGCTCCCCTCCTCGGAAGACGAAGACACCCGCCCCCTCCCTCGCTTGGAGCGGGGCTCTTGGGCAGCCGGTGTGGAGGACGGGCAGAGCAGGGTCCGACGCTCTGTGCCTCGTGTGTCCTCCTCCGGCTGCAGCAGCTTCCCCTCCCTCGGCGAGCGCCGCGACCACGACGGAGACGACCAAGGCAACCGCGACCGGTCCTGGAAGTACACATTCCTCGGCCGTGGTCGGCAGTCCAGCGCCAAGGCCCCGGCCGTGGAAGAGCCACATCGGAGGAGCAGGACCCCTGCCTCGCGACGCCACCAGGGGTGCCGCGGCCGCTCTGTGGAGCGTGCTGCCCTATTACCTTCCCCGAAGACGGTGCTGCGTGCGACTCCCCCCTGCCGCTGCAGCCACGCCCCCCCCCCCCACGCCGCCGGAGACAGACCCAATCGTCACTTTCTTCTCCTTCTCCGACTCGGGACGCGCCTTCTCCCCACCACCCCGGTCAGACTGCATGCAACTGGAGTTCAAGAATGCAATGCTCGAGGCGCTCGCCACCCCACTCTCCTTCAGCGACAACGAAGAACCGATCAAGCAGAAGTCGAAGGAAGACCACCTGCCGCTTGCCCTGCTGCCTGATGTTCTGCGCTGCATCAACCAGCCCACCCCTGCAGCTGTTCAGTTCCAGGTCGAGGCCGTCACGCAGAAGGTCAGCCACCTGCAGCTCCAGACAAGCCTAGAGGGCGATTCAGCACAGCCCCATCCAGCCTCGGAAGACGATGTGCAGCAACTCTTCAAGATGGTCCAAGCTCTGTCCTCCCCACTCCGAAGCCGGCCCGCACCTCCGCCCCGCCCAAGTCACGAGCTTCTTCTGCTCCTTCAAGGCGTAGCGCTCGGTAGGCCTTAGCTGCTTCCTCCATGCCGGTCTCGCAGAGGGCAGCGTTGAGGCTGGTGCAAGAGCTCGGCAAGATGGGGCCAAAGGACAAGATGACCCCGGATGCTGCAGCTGCTCTGATCAAGAAGTTCAACGAGCCACTGACCGAGGAAGACATAGCCACCATTTCTCGCTTGACAAGCCTGAATGTTGATGCTCTGAAGATTGCGGCCGGCATGCTCGGTCCTGATGGTGCGGCCAATGTGGCCCAGTAGTTCTCCATGTGTCATGTAGCTTGTAGGCTTCGTCGACGGCTGGCCCTACGCCAGTTCGAGCTAGGTTTCCCATTCATGTGTAGTTCTAGGATCATGTTGCGAGACAGACGACGACGGGGTTTTGGGCCTGTTGGTGGCCGTCGTCGCCCCCCGGACCGATCGGTGGTGTGTTGTATCCCTTGTTTTATGAATGATAGTCAACGGAGCAAATCATCGTGTCCAAATGACTAGAAACCATTGCTCCATATTGTCTTGGAATGTTAGAGGGCTAAATGCGCCTGCCAAGCGGGAGGCCGTTCGAGAAACCATCACTGCTCATAGAACTGCCATCCTGACGCTGCAAGAAACAAAAATAGATGTTTGGTCTTCTGAAGTTGCGCGTGAAGTAGGGGGACAGCTCCTGCAGGGTTGTGTGGTTCTCCCGGCCCTGGGGACGAGGGGTGGTGCTGCAATTTTCTGGAACAAAGATGTAGTTAGCATCGAATCACACTCCATTGGTAGATTCACCATCACGGCCAAGGTCACTGAACTTAGCAACAATGTTCAGTACTGGCTGACAACGGCATACGGACCAACTAAAGAAGCCATTAGGGAGGATTTCTTTCTTGAGATGGCCAGCATTGCACCACCAGTTGGAGAGCTGTGGCTGATCACGGGAGATTTCAACATGATCTATGAAGCTAGAGACAAAAGCAACTCAAACCTGAACAGGAAGCTTATGGGAAGGTTCAGAAAAGCTTTAGATTTTGTGGGATTAAAGGAAATCAAATGCCACAAGAGAAGATTCACTTGGAGCAACGAAAGAGAGAACCCAACCTTCTGCAGCATCGATAAGTTTTTCTGCAATGTAGATTGGGAGGCTTTGCACAATGGATACATGCTGAATGCAGCATCCACATCTTTTCTCGGATCACTGCCCACTGCTCCTCTCCCCTTGTGCGAGCCCACCAAGACCAGCAAGATTCAAGTTTGAAAACCACTGGCCCAAGTTTCCACACTTCCAAGAAACGGTGATGCATGCATGGAATAGACCAGTACCCCATGACTGTCCTTACATCAGACTGAAGGTGAAACTGCAGAGAACTGCAAAGGATTTAAGGATCTGGAGCAAATCTCTTTTTAGCAAGGCCAAGATGCAGTTCCATATAGCAAATGAAGTCATCCTTAGACTAGACATCGCTCAAGAGAACAGGCAACTCACCCAGGAAGAATTTGCATGAAGGAAAATGCTCAAAACCAGAGTGCTCGGGCTTGCAGCAATTGAGAGGGCTAGAAGACGGTAAGCCTCTCGGGTGCTATGGATTAGGGCAGGAGATGCCAGCACAAAATTCTTCCACGCAAAGTGCAACAACAGAAGGAGAAAAAACTATATACATTCTCTGCAAACTGAAGGAGGGGAGGTCCTAACCCAGCATCAGGAGAAGGCCCAAGTGATTTTCAGGCATTTTTCAAATCAGTTGGGCACAAGGAAAAACCGGCCCCTCACAATCAATTGGGATCAGCTTCAGTTGCCTCTTGTGACAGATGTGGGTTTAGATAACCCGTTCTCAGAGGGAGAGGTTTGGGCAACCGTTATGAGCTCTTCGGTAGAAAAAGCCCCAGGCCCTGATGGATACACTGGCCAGTTCTTTCGATCGTGTTGGAGCATCATCAAGGACGACATCATGGCTGCCTTCTCCAAGTTCTACAGGGCGATCAACACAAATTTTTCAAAACTAAACAAGGCCTTCATCACGTTGATTCCTAAAAAAGAAGGCGCACGGGAAGTGAAGCATTTCAGACCTATCAGTTTGATGGGCTCGGTGGCAAAGCTGGTTGCCAAAGTCCTATCTATGCGGCTGTCTGCAGTCATCCCTCAGATCATATCCCCTACACAATCAGCTTTCCAAAAAGGAAAATGTATTCACGACAGTTATCTCTACGTCCAAGGATGTGTAAAATCTCTCCACAGAAGAAACAAGCCTGCTTTGCTCTTCAAATTAGACATAGAAAAAGCATTCGACTCCATCTCTTGGGATTATCTTCTCGAGCTACTTCAACGTTTAGGCTTCCCTGCAAGATGGAGAAACTGGATCTCCATTCTCCTCTCCACGGCGACATCCTCTTGCCTGTTAAATGGCGATGCAGGGCAGGCCATTGGACACTTGCAGGGCCTGAGGCAAGGCAATCCGCTCTCCCCTCTGCTGTTCATCATCGCCATCGACCCCCTTTACCGCCTCCTCGACGCTGCTGTAAACCTGGGCATCTTCTCTCCTCTGCCAGGAAGAGGTGCCAGCATGAGGATTAGCCTCTACGCTGACGACGCTGTGATCTTCGCCAACCCAATCAAAGAGGAGGTCGACTCGCTACTGCAACTAATCAATCTTTTCGGGGACGCCTCCGGTCTTCGTTTAAACCAAAGCAAATCCTCGGTGGCCATGATTAGGTGCAACAGTATAGACATCGCTGACGTGCTGCATAGTTTCGGCGGCTCCGTAGTAGGATTCCCTATGACTTATCTAGGCCTCCCGGTTTCCACTGGTAGAATTCGCTTAGTGCATCTCCAATTTCTACTCGATAGAATAAGGGCTCGCCTCGCAGGATGGAAGGGTAGACTTATGAATCTTGCTGGTCGTAGAATCCTCGTCCGTAGCGTACTGTCAGCACTACCAACATTTGCGATGACGGTACTGCGGCTCCCAAAAAAGCTTCTGAAGGATATTGACAAGGCTAGGCGGCGATTTCTCTGGGCGCATGATGAAGATTTGTCATGCGGAAAGTGCAAAGTTAACTGGAAAACAATATGCTCTCCCATCCAAAAGGGCGGGCTTGGCATTCAGGATCTCCACCTTTTCGGCAGAGCACTTCGTCTCCGGTGGCTTTGGTTGGAATGTATGCAGCCGGACAGGCCTTGGAAAGCTTTCCCCATCCCGTGTGATAGCAATGACAGGGCCCTCTTCAGTCAAGTCACGAAGATTGCCATCGGAGACGGCAAGACGGCGAAATTTTGGACCTGTCACTGGTTGGGAGATGAACCTCTCTGCCAAACCTTTCCACTGCTGTTCAAAAGATCTAGAAGCAAGCTTAAAAATGTGGCTGAGGCTCTGCAAAACGATTGCTGGATCTGCAGCCTTGGCAATGGGCGGTATGAAGAAATTGTTCATGATGTGGTCAGGATGGCCCACATGATTAGAGAACATGGAGGACTGAGCAATGAGCAACGGGAAGATGTGATCACTTGGACAGGAAACGAAAAAGGATCCTACTCCACGAGCTCTGCCTACAATGCCCAGTTCAAAAACCTACCAAACAATGGAATGAAATCGGTCATTTGGAAGGTGTGGGCACTGGGCAAGATCAAAATCTTCTCCTGGCTGATTCATCACGATAGAGTGTGGTGTAATGACCATCTGCAACGTCGACGATGGCCAAATCCATACTTCTGTCAGTTTTGCCTCAAAAACCTTGAGTCTTCTGTGCATCTCTTCTCGAATTGCCCATTCACGAAGGCAACCTGGGCAAAGGTGGCAGAATGGAAAGGATGTTCGTCGCTCGCCCCGCCTCTACAAGATCGGCGATTCACACCCTCAGCAGTTAAGGCCATTGTAAACGAAACAAGAGCGAAAAACAGGAGGGGAGTGAAGACTGTACCTTCAGATCAAAGAAAGCTGTTTTGAAGGATGTCATCGATGCCATTCGACGCATGATGGAGCACTGGCGGCTAGCGGGAGCAAAATCTATCGAGCCCCCCTTTGGGGATCTAGGTGTGAGATAGTCTCTTATGGTTTTTCTTTGCGGGGAGCTGCAGGCCGAGGCCCCCCCCCCCTCTGATATATCTCTTTCTTTTTTTCCTCTGGTCGCTTGAACAAACTCTGTCTTCCATATGCTATCTTCTAAATCAACCAATGCCAGCCTAGCTGGATCTTTTTTTTGTTGTTTTGTGGATATGTCAAAATACAATATGGTGTACAAGTTGACCTTACAAATTACAAGTAAAATACTAATTGGGAATAGATTATAAATTCAGAAAATTATACACATGGTGTACTTGCATATTCGTAAAATCCTGAATTTGTGCCGTCCAACTTGGTACTTGCTGTATCTTTTGAGCGTTAATTATATCCTTTGTTTTCAGGTCAAGACATTCCTCTAACAGAGAAAATTATCTCGTCCACTGTTCTCATCTTCTCACCTGCCAACCAACCATAACCATAGCTAACAATACATTGTTAGTCTCCTCGTCTCCTCCGTTCTCCCATCCACCGAAATCTAGCTAATGATTTGCCTGAAATATATGACAAACAACACAAATGTAATTATGAAATAAATTCGGTGAAACAAAATCAGTACCCCAGCTTGGCCAGACCTGACAGGCAACTCTATCATAATATTTTCATGAATTTATATTAGTACCAGTAAAGGATTGATAGTCAGTAAATATGAAGTCCTACCTTTTCAGTAAATTATATCAAAAGCATTAGCAAGCTGCAAAATCGAATACCCAAATCTTCCATGAATATAATCAGCAACATGTCTACTGCGTGTCAGAACTTTTGGTGGCACCAACACAAATATCTCTTCAAAAACATAAAACATTCTTTCTGTTAAAATTAGTATTTCAAGCAACACAATCAGTACGTTTTCATGCATCTACAATCAGGAGCAATAATAGAATTATCTAAATCAAGTCATGGATGAGCACCACGCAGAGGGTTCGATGCAACTGAGCCGGCCCACCGGACGAGAAGCGATTTTTTTTTCTGTACCACGCGAGGGAAAATCCCAAAAAGGGAGCAACCATGGGAGGAATCGAGCTAGCCACCACACGCTACTGAAACATAGTGCTAGCCACTAAACTGATAGCTTCTGATCTTGATGGGAAGCGTGAAATATTTAAGATACACTACATTGTTGAGATCTGAAACATTTTTGAAAAATTTCCTGAAAACTACTAAAAAATGAAATGACATATATTTTTGAGAACTTAAACAATTTTTGAAATGTCAATTGAAGAAGTGAACAATTTTTGTAATACCGACATTTTTTTGACATTTCAAACATGTTTTGGAAAACATGGACAACTTTTTAAATACGGGAAAAAAGCGAACAACGTTGCAAAAACGTGAACAATTATCGTAAAGATGAACAGTTTCAGAACCTCCGAAGAAAATGAGCAAAAATACAAACATTCTTTGGTTCTATTATAAATTTTTTTGAAACTCTGAAACAAATAGAACACTTTTTTTAAAAACATGAACAACTTTAAATTGCGAACTTTTTTATGAAACGTGAACAAATTGGATATTTTCAAACTATTTTTGGAAAATATGAACAGTTAGGGGGAAAGCAGCAAATTTTCAAAATCTAATATTTTTGAAATTTTGAACATTTTTTAAAATTTGAATTTTCAAAGATTTTATGAATATATTGAACATTTTTTTATTCTGAAATTTCAAAATAAACGGAAGAACGAAAAAGGAGAAAACAAAAGATATGTCCGAGATAAATAAAAATGGAAAAGCAAAAACCAGCATAGAAAACCAACGGAAAACCAGCTGAGAAAAGAATCAAAAAATAGAACTTTATTTTAGGAAACAGACAAAAGACCAAGAATTCCTTTTTTAGGGGTTGAACCAAGCTTTATGAATCAAAGTCCACATGGTGTTGAATACAAAAGGGACCATGGGGTTGGCCTAACCAGACATGGCGCCCCTATCAAGGGAATGTGCATACTTGGCTAACCTATCAGCATCGATATTTGAAGCTCTACCTTCAAATAAAAAATTACAGTTAAAGGCTGGTGCTCTTTGATTTATCTCGAGTATGATCGTTCCATACTCTCCATGGTTCTGCTTCGCAATATCATTGACCACTTGCTTTGAATCAGATGTTATGATGAAATTGTTCAGCATTAGGTCCTCGGCATGGGACAAACCCTCTCTGCATGCAATAGCCTCGAGTGTCGCAACATCAACTATCCCTGAGATAACTAAGGCCGAACTTCCAATGTAGTTACCAGCCTCATCACGACACACTACCGCCGTCGCTCCCCGAACTTGAGATTTTGAGATCCCGGCGGCCATGTTTATCTTTGCAAAACCCTGGGGAGGCGCCTTAGGCTTTGTGGCCATGTTCCTTGGCAGAACTTGCTGCTGGACTATCTTCTTCGGTAACAATTCTAGATGATCCATGAAGCGTGCAATGAATTGATGGGTAGCATATGGGCTTTGGAAGATCTATTCATGGATTGCCTTTCTTCTCGCCCTCCACAATGCCCATAGGGTGACCGCCATCCGAATAAAGGCAGCATGTGATAGAGATTCAATCATAGCAAATAACCATTGTTTGGCACTCGGTTCTATGGTCTCACATAAGTGTTCCGCAAGATCTCCGTGTACCATAGACCAAACACACCTTAACATATTGCACCCCAGCATGGAATGACACCATGAGTCTTATGCGCCGCACAGCGCACACGAACTTGAAGAGGCCATATTCCTATGCCTCCTTACATCTTCGGTGGGAATAGAATGTTTTGCGAGCCGCCAAAGGAACATCCGGATCTTGCTAGGTACATGTGAAGGAAATATGCCCTAGAGGCAATAATAAAGTTGTTATTTTATATTTCCTTATTCATGCTAGAATTGTATTGATCGGAAACTTAAATACATGTGTGAATACATAAACAAATATCGTGTCCCTAATAAGCCTCTACTAGACTAGCTCATTGATCAAAGATGGTTAAAGTTTCCTAACCATAGACATGTGTTGTCATTTGATAACGGGATCACATCATTAGGAGAATGATGTGATGGACAAGACCCTGCTACTTCTTGAGCTTGCGTTGGTTTTTCCCTTGAAGAGGAAAGGGTGATGCAGAAAAGTAGAGACAAGTATTTCCCTCGGTTTGAGAACCAAGGTATCAATCCAGTAGGAGATAATGCACAAATCATCGAATACCTGCACAAACAGTCAAACAACTTGCACCCAACACGATAAATGGGTTGTCAATTCCTTCACGGTTACTTGCAAAAGTGAGATATGATAGAGATAGATAAACAATAAGGTAAATATTTTTGGTATTTTTGGTTTATACGTATATCGGAAAGTAAAAGATTGCAAAATAGTAGATTGAAAACTAACATGATGGAAAATAGAAACTTATATGATGGAAAATAGACCTGGGGGCCATAGGTTTCACGAGAGGCTTCTCTCAAGATAGCAAATAATACGGTGGGTGAAAAAATTGCTGCCGAGCAATTGATAGAAAAGCGCAAAGTTATGATGATATCTAAGGCAATGATTATGAAATATAGGCATCACGTCTGTGTCAAGTAGACCAAAACGATTCTGCATCTACTATTATTACTCCACACAGCGACCGCGATCCAGCATGCATCTAGAGTATTAAGTTCATAAAGAATGAAGTAACACATTAAGTAAGATGACATGATGTAGAGGAATTAACTCAAGCAATATGATGAAAACCCCATCTTTTTATCCTTGATGGCAAAAATACAATACGTGCCTTGCTGCCCCTACTATCAATGGGAAAGGACACCGCAAGATTGAACCCAAAGCTATGTACTCTCCCATTGCAAGAAAAACTAATCTAGTTGGCCAAACCAAACCGATAGTTTGAAGAGAATTACAAAGATATAAAATCATGCATAAAAGAATTTAGAGAAGATTCAAATAATATTCATAGATAAGCTGATCATAAATCCACAATTCATCGGATCTCGGCAAACACACCACAAAAAAGTATTACATCGAATAGATCTCCAAGAACACGACGAGAACATGGTATTGAGAATCAAACAGAGAGAACAAACCATCTAGCTACTAGCTATGGACCCGTAGGTCTGTGGTAAATGATACGTCTCCAACGAATCTACAATTTTTGATTGTTCCATGCTGTTTTATTATCAATCTTGGATGTTTTATAATCATTTTATATCATTTTTTGTACTAACCTATTGACATAGTGCCAAGTGTCAGTTGCTGTTTTTTCTATGTTTTTTACATCGCAGGAAATCAATATCAAATGGAGTCCAAATGCCACGAAACTCCACGCTGATTTTTTATGGGCGGAAGGAATGCAATGGGCCTGGTTGCACAGGGGGTGCCCGAGGGGGCACAACCCACTAGGGCGCGCCAGGACGCCCAGGCGCTCCCTGGTGGGTTGTGCCCACCTCTGGTGCCCCCCGGACCGCTCTTTTCTCTATAAATACCCCAATATTCCAGAAACCCTAAAAACAACGTCGAAATATTCATCCAGCCGCCGCAGAGTCCAGAACCACCAGATCCAATCTAGACACCATCATGGAGGGGTTCACCACTTCCATTGGTGCCTCTCCGATGATGCGTGAGTAGTTCTTTGTAGACCTTCGGGTCCGTAGTTAGTAGCTAGATGGCTTTCTCTCTCTCGCTGAATTCTCAATACAATGGTCTCTTGGAGATCCATATGATGTAACTCTTTTGCGCTGTGTTTGTTGGGATCTGATGAACTTTGAGTTTATGACCAGTCATATATTTTTATATCCATGAAAGTTATTTGAGTGTGTTTGATCTCTTATATGCATGATCTCTTATAGCCTCGTATTTCTTTTCCGATATTTGGGTTTTGTTTGGCCAACTTGATCTATTTGTCTTGCAATGGGAAGAGGTGCCCGGTAGTGGGTTCGATCTTACGGTGCTTGATCCCTGTGACAGAAGGGGAACCGACACGTATGTATCATTGCTACTAAGGATAAAAGGACGAGATCTATATCTACCGCCATATAGATAAACGGATCTTGTCTACATCATGTCATCGTTCTTACTGCATTACTCCGTTTTTCCATGAACTTAATACACTAGATGCATTCTGGATAGCGGTCGATGGTGGAGTAATAGTAGTAGATGCACGTAGGAGTCGGTCTACTAATCTTGGACGTGATGCCTATGTAATGATCATTGCCTGGATATCATCATAATTATTTGAAGTTCTATCAATTGCCCAACAGTAATTTGTTTACCCACTGTTTGCTATTTTTTCTCGAGAGAAGCCACTAGTGAAACCTACGGCCCCTGGGTCTTTCTTCTCATATATTTGCCTTGCGATTTATTTTTCCTTTGCGTTTTTATTCAGATCTATTAAACCAAAAATACAAAAATATCTTGCTGCACTTTATTTTATTTGTGATCTATTATTTCAATCTACTACAATTTACCTCACGTCCACTTGCCTATCTTGACGCGCCGTACCCAGGAAGGGATTGACAACCCCTTTAACTCGTCGGGTTGCAAGGTGTTGTTGTTTGTGTGCAGTCTTGTTTACGTTACATTGCTTGGTTCTCCCTCTTGGTTCGATACCTTGGTTTCATAACTGAGGGAAATACTCTACCGTCGCTGTGCTACATCATCCCTCCCTCTCAGGGGAAATACCGACGTAGTTCCAGATGCCATCAGTAAACTACCCACGCTTCATCGGAAGGGCAATAGAGTTGATGTACAAGCCCTTCGTGATCGAATCCCCCTCCGGCAGGGTGCTGGAAAAGGTCCCTAGATGGGATCTCACGGGTACAGAAGGTTGCGGCGGTGGAAAAGTGTTTTCGTGGATGCCTCTGGTGGTTTGGGGACATATGGGAATATATATAGGCGAAAGAATTAGGTCAACAGGTGCACGGGGGGGGGGGGAGGGGCACAAGGGTGGGGGGCGCACCCTACCTCCCCTGGGCGCACCCTCCGTCCTTGTGGCCGCCTCGTGGCTCCTCAGACTTCATCTCCAAGTCTCCTGGTCCAAGAAAAATCATTGCAAATGTCTTATTCCGTTTGGACTCCGTTTGGTATTCCTTTTCTACGAAACTCGAAAACAGGGAAAAAACAGGAACTGGCACTGGGCTCTAGGTTAATAGGTTAGTCCCAAAAATGATATAAAATAGTGTATTAATGCATATAAAACATTCAAAACAGATAATATAATAGCATGGAACAATCAAAAATTATAGATTCGTTGGAGACGTATCAAGCATCGCCAAGCTTAATTCCTGCTCGTCCTCGAGTAGGTAAATGATAAAAATAGAATTTTTGATGTGGAATGCTACCTAACTTATTTATCCATGCAATTTCTTTATTGTGGCATGAATATTTAGATCCGTAAGATTCAAAACAAAAGTTTAATATTGACATAAAAACAATAATAATTCAAGCATACTAACAAGGCAATTATGTCTTCTCAAAATAACATGGCCAAAGAAAGCTTATCCCTACAAAATCATATAGTCTGTCTATGCTCCATCTTCATCACACAAAATATTCAAATCATGCACAACCCTGATGACAAGCCAAGCAATTGTTTCATCTTTTGATGTTCTCAAAATTTTTCAACTTTCACGCAATACATGAGCGTGAGCCATGGACATAGCACTATAGGTGGAATAGAAGGTGGTTGTGGAGAAGACAAGAAGAAGGAGATAGTCTCACATCAAATAGGCGTATCAACGGGCTATGGAGATGCCCATCAATAGATATCAATGTGAGTGAGTAGGGATTGCCATGCAACGGATGCACTAGAGCTATAAGTTTATGAAAGCTCAAAAGAAAACTAAGTGGGTGTGCATCCAACTTTCTTGCTCGTGAAGACCTAGGGCAATTTGAGGAAGCCCATCGTTGGAATATACAAGCCAAGTTCTATAATGAAAATTTTCACACTAGTATATGAAAGTGACAATATAGGAGACTCTCTATCATGAAGATCATGGTGCTACTTTGAAGCACAAGTGTGGTAAAAGGATAGTAACATTGCCCCTTCTCTTTTCTTCCCTCATTTTTTTTATCTTTTTTGGGACTTTTTTTATTTTGGCCTTTCCTCTTTTTTTATTTCCTCACATGGGAAAATGCTCTAATAATGAAGATCATCACACTTTTATTTAGTTACAACTCAAGAATTACAACTCGATACTTAGAACAGAATATGACTCCATATGGATGCCTCCGGCGGTGTACCCGGATGTGCAATAACTCAAGAGTAACATGTATAAAAAATGATGAATGGTGGCTTTGCCACAAATACAATGCCAACTACATGATCATGCAAAGCAATATGACAATGATGATGTGTGTCATAATAAACGGAACAGTGGAAAGTTGCATAGCAATATATCTCGGAATGGCTATGGAAATGCCATAATAGGTAGGTATGGTGGCTGTTTTGAGGAAGGTATATGGTGGGTTTATGGTACTGGCGAAAGTTGTGCGGTACAAGAAAGGCTAGCAATGGTGGAAGGGTGAGAGTGCGTATAATCCATGGACTCAACATTATTCACGAAGAACTCACATACTTATTGCAAAAATCTATTAGTCATCGAAAAAAAGTACTACGCGCATGCTCCTAGGGGGATAGATCAGTAGGAAAAGACCATCGCTCGTCCCCGACCGCCACTCATAAGGAAGACAATCAAAAAATATCTCATGCTCCAACCTCGTTACATAACGGTTCAACATCTCCGTAGCAACCCGACCCGAATGGATCAAGTCTCTGTGCTCCGGTGTCATCCTGGATCGATAATCTTGACACCACACAAGATTTCAAGGATTTATAACAGAGTAGCAATCACACACTTATTACATCGTTTGTCCGAAGAGGACTTATTACAATAAATATGGCTTAAGGCCATCTAATAACGATAACAGCGGAAGACTTGGAAGATAAGTGAGTCCATCAACTCCAGTGACATCATCGAGTATAGAACCACGACCTAAAAGCACCTTACTGTCGTTCGAAAAGTCGCAACATGAAAGTTGCAGCCAAAACGGTCGACACATGGAATATCTTGGCAATGTAACACATAGAGAATAATGAATGATAAGCCTGTACTAGATGCACATGTGGCTGGTGGAAAGCTCTCTGGTTACAGTTTTGCATAAAGCCAGTTTTTCCTCTTGCAAAGGAATAAATTTGTTTAACTATCATGGTGGTTGTTAAACATTGAGAATGGTTGACAGCATCCTCAATCCCAATTAAAAATACTCATTAAAACCCAATAATATTAATTAGAGTAACATGTTGAGATTCACATGATATTCAAGTACTAGATACTCAAGATGTCCATAACCGGGACATGGCTAATCATGATTAGTTTGTACACTCTGCAGAGGTTTATGACTTTTCCCCACAAGACTCGATCGCCTCCGTTTGGTTTCTCGCACTACATGGTGTTTGAGAGCGGATGACCGAGACATAGTCTTTCGAAGCGCTAGCACCTTACGATGGGTGGACGGTACACCTACATCCCCTACATCTGCTAGTCCACCACTATAAGAGTTCGCATGACTTAGTCAACTATGCCAGAGCCCATAATGGCTTGTGGCTGCACACGTAAGTTACTAGTATGAATTATCTTATGATCCCTTTGAGCCTGGGTGGCGGTCCGAAAAAAATAGGCAAGTCCTGATGGAAACCAGGTGCCTCAATCCACCCAGATGTGTGTTTAAGTTGCCACCTTAGATAAACCATTAATTTAACAATCTCACATCTGTCATGGATAATCACTCACCCAATCCACGTCTACTAGCATAGCATGGCATAATAAGCAAACGTAGAAGTAACTCCCAAAGGTTTCATAAGTAATACAGGTAATAGGTACTGCCTCAATCTACTTCCCATCCCACAATTTAATAAGATCCTAATCATGCAAGTGTTTGAGGATTGATCTAATGCATAAAAACTAGGTATGAGAAAGTATGATCAAAGTGTTACTTGCCTTGTCGACGATCCATGAAACCTAGAGACTCAAGTAACAAGCGGCGCGACGGGTGATCTATCGCAGACAAACAACAAGCATACAATAAGTACTCATCTAATGCAGGTAAATCTCGAATAAAAGATCTAACCAGAAAGTTCAACTTAAGAACCCTGGTTGCAAAAAGAATCGAATCAAATAAAGCAACGAAAGTCAAACGACGAAAGAAAACAACTCGGTTCTAGCAAGTTGAAACTAGGTCAAATTTTACAGTAGCAAAACTTTGTTTAAGTTGATTAGTTGGAACGGCGGTTTCGAGATGAAACTCCAGGCGTTTGAATCACCTGATTCCGATAAACGAGCGAGAAGATAGACTAGAAAGAAAATCGGATCTGAAATCGCTATCAGGAAAATAGCGGAATAAATCCGATGAGAAAGAAAACGACGAACGGTCGAACGAACGGATGTTCATTAACGAAGCAAACGGTGATCACGTTCGTTAAGACGAACGGTCCGTGAACGCCATAAACAAAATCGGAAAGAAAAACCGCGAGAAAAACCGATCTAGGGTTTGTAAAGAAAACCGAAACGAAAACCGATCTAGAAAAATCCGAACGGAAATCGAACGGAAATCGGAACGATTCTGAAAAACCGAACCGAGGAAAAGGTGACGCTGTGAGGCTAGTACCTCAAGAGGCGAGGGGCTCGGCGGCGGAGTTGGGCGGCGGCGCTGGGGGCGGCGGCGGCGAGAGAGCGGCGCGGTGGTGGTGAGGAGAGGAGAGGAGAGGAGAGGTGTTGATTTGATGTGTTAGAGGGGGGGTGCTTGGGTATTTATATTGGGGAGGGAGGGTTTTTGCTTGGGGTAGGGGACAAGAAATAGATTAGGATTAGGAAACAAGAGGAATAGATCTAGGAATAGATACGGAATAAACGAAGTAGGAAAAGAGTCCTACTAGTATAAGGAAAAGGAACGGCTCCCTGGCTCCCTTGGTACGTGCGCGTGATGGCCTTGTGGCCTTGGCCGGCCGGCGGCTAGCGGCTTGGGCCTTTGGCCCAAGGCGCTGCAGTTTTTTTTTAAACGGTTTCGCGCGCAGAAAAATAAAAAAAAATCTAAACAAACTCCAAAATTAATAAAGTAAACTTTCCCCGACTCCTAAAAATGAGTCGAACAAAATGAACTTTAACACGGGGCCAAAATGCAATTTTTGAAAACACGCAATTTTCCCTAAGGCAAAATAAACTCCGAGAAAATCCAAAATTTGATTTATTTATTAAATCTTCATTTTCCTAAATTTTGGGAAAGTCATATTATTCCTCTCTTATTTTTTATTGGAAAAATATTTGAAGATAAAATAAATAAATCCTATGATCCTCTTTTCATAGTTTTGAGAGAACTCAAATATGAAAATTTCGAAATCTCCAACTCTCTTCGAGGGTCCTTGAGTTGCGTGAAATTTCTAGGATCAACAAAATGCAAGAAAATATGATATGCATGATGATCTAATGTATAACATTCCAAATTGAAAATTTGGGATGTTACAAACCTACCCCCCCTTAAGATGAATCTCCCTCGAGATTCGGGTTGGCTAGAAAATAGGTGAGGTGGTCTTTGAGCAAATCCTCTTCTCTTTCCTGTGTGGCTTCATCCTCGGTGTGGTGGCTCCACTGAACCTTGCAAAACTTGATAACCTTGCTGCGGGTAACTCTGCTGGCATAATCGAGAATCCTGACTGGTTTCTCCTCATATGTTAAATCATCCTTCAACTGAATTGCTTCAAGTGGCCTTTGATCTCTTAGCGGTACTTCCACCATCTCGGCGTGACATTTCTTGGTGAGAAACATGGAACACGTCATGAACTCCCGACAGTCCTTCGGTAATTCCAGCTTATAAGCGACTTCTCCCATACGTTGCAAGATCCTATACGGTCCAACGAAACGTGGTGCCAATTTTCCTTTAACTCAAAAACGCTTAACTCCTCGAAGTGGGGATACTCTAAGATAAACTCTGTCTCCAACTTCATATTCTATCGCCTTGCATTTTGAATCCGCATAGCTTTTCTGTCTGGACTGGGCTACCTTGATCCTATCGCGAATCAACTTAACTTTCTGTTCAAACTCCTTAATCAAATCTGGTCCAAACAACTGACGGTCTCCAACTTCGTCCCATGATAACGGTGTCCTGCACCTCCTTCCGTATAAGGCTTCAAAAGGTGCCATCTTCAAGCTGGTTTAGTAACTGTTGTTATAAGAAAACTCTGCATACGGCAAGTTATCGTCCCAACATATCCTCCAAAATCTGATTGACTCTCTCGGTCTGTCCATCTGTCAGTGGGTGGAAAGTTGTACCGAATTCCAGCCTGGTTCCCAATGTTTCATGTAACTGATTCCAAAACTTTGAGGTAAACTGGGTTCCTCTATCTGATACGATACTCCTCGGAACTCCGTGCAAACACACAATTTTGGTCATGTATATCTTTGCCAACTTAGCGCTGCTATAGGTAGTCTTGACTGGAATGAAATGCGCTACCTTCGTCAAGCGGTCGACTATAACCCAAATCGAATCATAGCCTGAACGAGTCTTTGGCAAACCTGTGATGAAATCCATGCCTAGTTTATCCCACTTCCATTCGGGTATCGGCAATGGCTGCAACAATCCTGCTGGCTTCTGATGCTCTGCCTTCACTCTCTGACATACATCGCAAACTGCTACATACTCCGCGATATCCTTCTTCATTCCGGTCCACCAGAATGTTTCCTTCAAATCCAAATACATTTTGGTATTTCCTGGGTGAATCGAATAGGGTGAATCATGTGCTTCTTGCAAAATCAACTTCCTGATCTCCGGGTCATTTGGCACGTAAATACGGTCCTCAAACCATAGGGTATCGTGCTCATCCTCACGAAATCCCTTAGCTTTTCCTTCGCTCATTTTCTCCTTTATATCCGCAATCTCTTTGTCCTTTTTCTGAGCTTCCCTGATTTTATCCATCAACGTAGACTGAATCTCCAATGCTGCTACGTAGCCTCTCGGAACTAATTCCAAACATAGCTCACGAAGATCTTACGCTAGCTCCTTCGGTATTTCTCCGTCAATAGCGTATTGACATGGCTCTTCTTGGCTCAATGCGTGCGCTACTACATTAGCCTTTCCGGATGATAATGCAATCTCATATCATAATCCTTGATGAGTTCCAACCATCTCCTTTGTCTAAGGTTTAACTCCTACGGGTGAAAATGTACTTCAAACTCTTGTGATCCGTGTATACCTCACAATGATTTCCAATGAGAAAATGTCTCCATGTCTTCAATGCATGCACAACGGCTGCTAACTCCAAATCATGTGTGGCATAATTTAACTCATGAGGCTTAAGCTGTCGTGAAGCATACTGAAACAACTCTTCCTTCCTGCATAAGCACTGCTCCAAGTCCTCGACGTGAAGCGCCGTAATACACCTCATAATCCTTGGTCCGATCCGCAAAATTAGCACTGGTGAGGTAACCAATCTTTTCTTCAACTCCTGAAAACTTTCCTCACAGTCCTCAGTCCATATGAACTTGGTATCCTTCTTCAACAATTCCGTCATAGGTTTTGCAATCCTTGAGAAATTCTCAATGAATCTTCGGTAGTATCCTGCGAGTCCAAGAAAACTCCGGATCTCTCCAACTGTCGTTGGTGCTTCCCATTTGGTTATGGTCTCAACCTTTGTGGGGTCAACTGCTATCCCTTCTCCGGATATAACATGTCCAAGAAATCCAACTTCATTTAGCCAAAACTCACATTTGCTGAACTTGGCATATAACTGATGTTCTCTTAGCTTCTCCAAAACCAATCGCAAATGTTCCTTATGTTCTTCTTCATTCTTCGAGAAAATCAAAATATCATCAATGAACACCACGATTTAACTTATCCAAAAACTCCATAAACACTTTGTTCATCGTGTTCATGAAATAGGCTGGTGCGTTAGTCATCCAAATGACATAACGGTGTACTCATACAGATCCATATCTTGTGGTGAACGCTGTCTTAGGTATGTCCTGCTCTCGAATCTTCAACTGATGGTACCCTGATCGCAAATCGATCTTGGAAAACACTTTAGCTCCTTGCAAACGATCAAACAGATCATTTATCATAGGTAGTGGGTACTTGTTCTTGATTGTTACTTCATTCAATCCACGATAATCAACAACCATCCTTAACGATCCATCCTTCTTCTCCACTAACAAGACGGGTGATCCCCAAGGCGAAGAACTTGGGCGATATAACCTTTATCCAATAGCTCCTTAATCTGCTTCTTGATTTCCGCCAAATCCTGTGCGGGCATCCTGTATGGTCGCTTCGATATCGGGCCTGTTCCTGGCAACAGCTCAATCAGAAACTCAATGTCTCTATCTGGTGGCATTCCTGGCAATTCCTCAGGAAATACATCAGGGTAATCCTTTACTACTGGTACTTCTTCCTGCACAACTCCTGATAGGCAATTTACATGAGCTCTCCTCGGCTCATGCCGTGATACATACTTAATCCTTCTTCCTTCTGGTGTTGTGAGCAAAATCGTCTTACTTGCGCAATCGATGTTTACTCCATACATCGATAGCCAATCCATACCTAGAATCACATCAAATCCTTGGGATTCCAAAATGATCAAATCCGTCGGGAACACATGCCTTCCTATACTTAGTGGCACTTGAAAACATCCTTGTCTGGCCATATACTCCGCTCCTGGTGAGCTTACTAGCATAGGGGTTTTAAGAATCCGAGTAGGTAGGCTATACTTCTCTACAAATCCCCTTGATATGTATGAATGCGATGCACCAGTATCGAAAAGAACTAGTGCAGTAAATGACTTAACCAAAAACTTACCGATTACTGCATCGGGCTGATCTTCAACCTCCTCCACATCAATGTGGTTCACCCGTCCTCTGTTAAAAGGGTTTGGCTTCTTTCCAGAGCTTCCATTTCCACCTTGGCCTTCGGGACATTCATTTGCATAATGTCCGGTCTTGGAACACTTGTAACAGGTGACATGACTCAAGTCTTTCTTGGTTGGGGTTGTTGGTGTGGTCCGTTCGCTGTTGCTTCCTCCATTCCCATTACCATTCTTGTGGCCATTATGGTTGTGCGAACTACCTCCTCCATGGGTATGTGAAACCGAACTCCCCGCTTAGGGGTATAACGGGCTTCATTGGGCTCGAGTTATACTTCCCCGCCCATACTTCCTCTTGCGGTTCTCAATTTGTCGCTGCTTTCCTTCAATCTCGAGGGCACGGTCTACCAACTCCTGGTAATTATTGAAACTTGCTACCATCAACTGCATGCTTAATTCATCATTCAGTCCTTCCGAAACTTCTCCGCTTAGCTGCATCCGTAGTAACGTCATCCGGGGCATAATGTGCCAACTTACTAAAATCATCCACATATTGGCCAACAGTCCTTCCTCCTTGGCGAAGTTGCGAAACTCACGCTTCTTCATGGCCATAGCTCCTCTTTGAGACATGGGCAGACGAAAAGCTTCTGAAACCGATCCCATGTGACGGTGTCTCTGAGGTAAGTGGCTGTGAAATTCTCCCACCATCTTCTGCAAGGGTCCTTCAAGCTGGTGTGCAGCAAACTTCACCTTTTCTCCATCTGTGCATCCTGCAGTGGTCAACTCCCTTCCTATCTTACGGAGCCAATCATCTGCTACAATCGGCTCGGTGCTACTAGAATACACCGGCGGGTTTAGCCTAAGGAAACGAGTCAAGTGATCTGCAGGTGGTGGTGGTGGTGGGTTGTTGTTGTTGTTGTTGCCTTGGTTCTGTACCAATGTTTGGATCAAAGTGTTCTGCTGCTGAATCAACTAGGTGATCTCTGGCGGAAAAACAAACCCGGGGTCACGTCTCGGAGGCATCTGATGGGTTTAGAAAAGACGAGAAATTAAGAATAGAGTGAGGTCTAAGGAGAAAACACTACCCGAATGCTCATGAGCAAATGCACACAAAATCACTTCATTCAATTCAGACAAAGGGCTTACAACGATCTAACTATCGCAAAAGTGCGGTACTATAATGTTTACATGGAGGTAATACTACTAATATGTGGGGACATCTACTAATTTGAACCGTGGAAGACTCCATGATGTCCGCCCACTTCGTCTTCAAAGTCGGGTTCACTTGGATCCGAATCGGTGTCGTCGATGATGATGTAGTTGCTCGGACAGCCGACGTACTTGTCTTCATTCTTGAGCGCCAATTTCTTCTTGAGTTCTTCAATCTCATACTTAAGATCGTTATTGTGTCTTGCTACAGCTACGATCTCGTCCATGTAGTCCTTGCGTGTAGGCTTCATTTCTCCTTCAAGTTCGATGATCCTTCCCTTCGCATTCTTCAACTCTATCATATCATTGCACATCTGGTTCTCTGGCGCCGAATGTGCTGGTTTAACTCTGGATGAAAGCTGCAATGGATCTGTCCTTCTTGGTGCCGACTATCTCCCATTGTTCATTCCGCGTCCGCAAATCTGGTAGATAGTGTCCTTGAGGTCTTCTTGATAAACTTCTCCAATGCGCCCCATGGTGATATGAGCTGCCATGCTCTTTCCTGACTCCGTGTTGGTGCAATGAAAACACTATCTATAGGCTTGGTGATTGGGGCGAATGTCCTTCCGGAACGTGAGCTTGAATCTTCCAGCGCTCCTCTTCGACAGAGTGGCGTTGAAAGTCCGGTGAAACTTGGTAGTCCAATGTTCGGTACTTGGTGACTTCCTTCAAGTGAAATCCAAAGGTGTGCCTTCATCTGGTTGGGCGACTTGATCTTGGCGTCCTTCATCCTAAAAGAGTAGAAAAGATGAGGAGTTAGAAAATGAGAAGAGAGTAGTGATCTATGGCTTTAACTTAGTGGTCGTGTCTCTACGGTCGGCGTGTGCTCGATACCATCTCTCAGAGCGACCCGACCGAATGGATCAAGTCTCGTGCTCGGTGTCATCCTCGGATCAAGAATGCCGACACCACACAAGACTTCAAAGGATTTATAACAGAGTAGCAATCACACACTTATTACATCGCTTGTCCGAAGAGGACTTATTACAATAAATATGGCTTAAGGCCATCTAATAATGATAACAACGGAAGACTTGGAAGATAAGTGAGTCCATCAACTCCAGGTGCATCATCGAGTATAGAACCACGACCTAAAAGCACCTTACTCGTCGTTCAAAAGTGCGCAACATGAAAGTTGCAGCCGAAACGGGTCAGACATGGAATATGCCGCAATGTAACACATAGAGAATAATGAATGATAAGCCTGTACTACATGCATATGTGGCTGGTGGAAAGCTCTCACGGTTTCAGTTTTGCATAAAGCCAGTTTTTCCCTCTCGCAAAGGAATAAATTTGTTTAACTATCATGGTGGTTGTTAAACATTGAGAATGGTCGACAAAGATCCTCAATCCCAATTAAAAATACTCATTAAAAACCCAATAATATTAATTAGAGTAACATGTTGAGATTCACATGATATTCAAGTACTAGATACTCAAGATGTCCATAACCGGGACACGGCTAATCATGATTAGTTTGTACACTCTGCAGAGGTTTATGACGTTTCCCCACAAGACTCGATCGCCTCCGCTTGGTTTCTCGCACTACATGGTGTTTGAGAGACGGATGACCGAGACATAGTCTTTCGTAAGCGCTAGCACCTTACGATGGGTGGACCGCACACCTACATCCCCTACATCTGCTAGTCCACCACTATAAGAGTTCGCACGACTTAGTCAACTATGCCAGAGCCCATAATGGCTTGTGGCTGCACACGTAACTTACTAGTATGAATTATCTTATGATCCCTTTGAGCCTGGGTGGCGGTCCGAAAAAAACAGGCAAGTCCTGATGGAAAGCAGGTGCCTCAATCCACCCAGATGTGTGTTTAAGTTGCCACCTTAGATAAACCATTAATTTAACAATCTCACATCTGTCATGGATAATCACTCACCCAATCCACGTCTACTAGCATAGCATGGCATAATAAGCAAACGTAGAAGTAACTCCCAAAGGTTTCATAAGTAATACAGGTGATAGGTACTACCTCAATCTACTTCCCATCCCACAATTTAATAAGATCCTAATCATGCAAGTGTTTGAGGATTGATCTAATGCATAAAAACTGGGTATGAGAAAGTATGATCAAAGTGTTACTTGCCTTGCGACGATCATGAAACCTAGAGACTCAAGTAACAAGCGGCGCAGACCGGGTGATCTATCGCAGACAAACAACAAGCATACAATAAGTACTCATCTAATGCACAGGTAAATCTCGAATAACAGATCTAACCAGAAAGTTCAACTTAAGAACCCTGGTTGCAAAAAGAATCGAATCAAATAAAGCAACGAAAGTCAAACGACGAAAGAAAACAACTCGGTTCTAGCAAGTTGAAACTAGGTCAAATTATACAGTAGCAAAACTTTGTTTAAGTTGATTAGTTGGAACGGCGGTTTCGAGATGAAACTCCAGGCGTTTGAATCACCTGATTCCGATAAACGAGCGAGAAGATAGACTAGAAAGAAAATCGGATCTGAAATCGCTATCAGGAAAATAGCGGAATAAATCCGATGAGAAAGAAAACGACGAACGGTCGAACGAACGGATGTTCATTAACCGAAGCAAACCGGTGATCACGTTCGTTAAGACGAACGGTCCGGCGAACGCTTGATAAACAAAACCGGAAAGAAAAACCGGCGAGAAAAACCGATCTAGGGTTTCGGAAAGAAAACCGAAACGAAAAACCGATCTAGAAAAATCCGGAACGGAAATCGGAACGGAAATCGGAACGAGTTACGAAAAACCGAACCGAGGAAAAGGTGACGCGGCGCGGGGCTAGTACCTCGAAGAGGCGAGGGGCTCCGGCGGCGGCGGCGTTGGGCGGCGGCGCTGGGTGGGGCGGCGTGTAACATCCCAAATTTCCTATTTGGAATGTTTTACAATTATAGCTAAGCATCTATGCATATTGTTTGAAATTGAGTGGCATTTGAAGTTTCAGAAGTTTTTGAGTTGTTGGAATTTGAATTCAAAGTTTGGCAGTTGAAAATTATTTCAAAAACCATGCTTACAAATACTTGAGAAAAAGTATGAGAGGAGTAACATGACACTCCAAATATGTCAGAAGAAACATTACCAAAAATTTGAATTCAAATCTGAATTCTATTTGAAATTTTAGAAAAATGATTTTTTATAAAGTTTGTGTTTTGCCCCTGGAAAAATGTTCAAATTATAGGGAATATTCCCCTGATCATTTTGATATATATATATGTCCTATATAAAATATTTATATTTATATATTTTTCTCTCTCTCTAAAAAATTCAAAAAAAAAGGAAAAGGACCTAGGCGCCAGCCAGCCACTGCCCACCCAATGCCGGTTGCCCGACCCATCGGCAAGCGCGGCCAGCCAAGGTTCGAGCTGCCCACCGAGCACCCCCGCCTGAAATCCTCCCGACCGGTCGCCCGACCCGATGCCCCTTCCCGCCACCCGCTGACGGGTGGACCCCGCCACCTTCTTCCTCCCCACGCCACACCCCCGCCGCCGCTCGCCGGAATCCCGAGATCCCCGGGATCCCTTCCCCGATCCTCGCCCGATCTACCCCTCCTCCAAGCCGGGTGCCCTCCCCTATATAAACCCCCCCTCGCCCCGTTTCTCCCCTCGCCCCCTCGCCGACCCTCTCCTCTCGCCGCGATTCGTCGCCGGAGTCCGACGCCTCCGCCGCGCCATTAGCCCCATTCCGGCCACCTCCGACCACCTCGAGCTCGCCCGAGTCCACCCCCGAGCTCCCCTCGCCATGCCGCACCCGCCGGAGGCCTTCGCCGTCGTCCCCGACCACCGGAGCCACCGGAGCCGTCGATGCCCGAGTCGCCGTCGGCCGCCGTCATCGTCGACCCCTCGGTAAGTCGCCGGAGCTCCCCGTCGCCGTTCGATCTAGATCGTAGGGTTTAGGTTAGATCTCCCGAAGGGGTACGGTTTAATTTAAGTGAACCGGTTTAGTTCCGGTTTAGTTTTGGTTTTAGTTAGGTTAGGTTAGACCGGGCCGAAGCGGTTTATTACCGCGTGCGTATTTTAGCTATGTTACGCCTGAGCGCTAGATAGGCCCATTAGCGCCCGATTTTTCTTTTAATTTTATTTTTTTCGTTTCTGTTTTTAACAGAATAGTTTCAGTTTTGTAAAATTCATATCTTTTAATCTACTTAATATTTTTAAGTGATTCCTTTTTTTGTTGGTTTGCAAATTTATTGTAGTTTCTGTAGAAAATATAATTAGTCATGTTAAAATTATTTAAAAATGTTTTAATTTAGATTTAGACAGATTAGTAATTCTGCTATAAAGTGAATTAGGAATATTATTTTTAGTGATTCTTTTGTCACAACTTTGTTTTGACCTTACCTAACCATAGGAATTTAATTGGGTATTTTAGAATTAATAAAAATAGTTTTAATCAGAATCATGTTATTCCTATTTATTTAACTAGCTACTGTTTTCCTATTGTTTTACTTAGCAAATAAATTTATTTTTCCTTTGTGATAGTTTATTCTAGTTTAGTTTCTGTAACTTTAGAACATGAAATTTTATTTATAATAAATAAAACTTTTATTTTATTTTTACTTGCTAGGCTTGTTATAGGCATAATAGGAGTTATAAAATAGCTTTTGATGTGATTCTTTTTGCTCCTAGTTGCATGATGTTTTCCTTTCTGTTAATTAGCAGAAACACATGCCTAGGTTCTGTTAAGAAAAATTTTATTGTGTAAAACTATTTCATGGTAGTTGTTTGATGTGGCAAAAGCATTGATTTGAATTCCTTTGAGTTTTTTTGGGTTTTGATTCAATTGTTTCATGTGCTATGTTAGCATGCTGTTATGTTAAGTGATCATATGTTTGTATGCTTATATGATTGTTGTTTGCCTCGGTAGAATTTCCGGAGTGCGAAGCTTGCTACCACGAGTCCCTAGCTTTCGAAGATCGTCAGCAAGGCAAGTCATTGATCATATTTTCTTTACTATGCCTATGATTTTATTGCATTAGAATTATACCTCCCCACCATGCATGCAGTAGGAGAAATTTGAAGTATGTTCTTGAGTAGTATCATGAGGTAGGATGAACCCAATTCCCCTTGTTACCATTGCCCGGGACGAAGTAGTTTATTTTGCTATGCTCGTAGACGGGGTTGGTTGAGTGAATTCATAAGGAGATGTGAGAGTCAAGATGATGACAACCCCATGACTTCAAGATCAAGATGAACTTCAAAATTCACTCTTTGGGTGGAGGGCGGTTGACGGGCACCCTGGAGAACCAGTGGTTGGCGGGATGCATGGAGAAGCGCCATGACATCTTGCGGAAAGCTTCACCCAGCCACGAAGAGACGGACGATACCCCATTGACCGGAAGCTTACATGCAGCCGCAAGCCATTATGGGCTCGCTTGGTCAACCCTAGTTGTGACTCTGGCCGGACGGTACTACGAGATGTAGAAGAAGCGGTAGGATTGGATGGGTACGGCGGTGGCGGAGGAACTCTTGGAAGACCCTGTTTGCGTTCGTCCGTCTTCAAACACCATGAAGTGCGAAGACTTAAAAGGAGGGAACGATTCTTGCGGGTAAAGTGCGCAAACCTCTGCAGAGTGAAGATCTAATCGGTTAGCCGTGTCCCCGGTTACGGACAATTTAAGCCTCTGGAACTTGGAGTATTTCGGAAATCTCAACACTGAACTTAATAAAATTAATTGAGGGGGTTAATTAATAATTGGGAATGAGACATTGGTTGGCGGAACCATCTCAATAACTACCAACATTTTGTAGTAATTGCAAGCAAGTCCTTATTGTAGGGAAAAACTGGCTTTTTCGCAAAAACAATGAAACTTAGAGCCCCACAGCCAAATTGCATATAGTGTTAGTAATTTTTATCGTTATTTTCTCTTTATGACTTGCCAGCATATTCAAAATGCTGACCTACACGGCTGCAACGTCTTATGTTGCAGAGGAGTATTCCGATCAGGAGTGAGGCTACGATCCGCGCTTGGCGATTGCCCTATGGAGTCGGATGGACTCGCTATTCTTCTACGCTCGCAACTTTATTTAGTTTATTTCTCATGAGTTGGCCTTGGCGAATTTATTCTATTGTAATAAAGACTCGATATGAGAATCGTAATAAATTCAGGTGTGATTGAACTTTGATTATTTCATCAATGTCTTTGTGTGTGCGGCATGATCTTGGGATGGAATGCAGACCACGAGACTTGACCGATTTTGGGTCGGGTCGCTCTGAGAGATGGTATCGAGCACTGCAATGACCGTGGGACGAACCCCTAGGATCGGAAAGCCATAGGAAGAGACTATTTATTTTATGCCCTTATCATTCCGTAATTCTCCCCTGTTCATTTCTGACTTCTCTCCGATTTTCAACATTCTAGATGGCCGCCGAGTTCACCCCAGTTCTGCTACCGGAGTTTTGCCAGCCAGATGAGACGATGCCTTTCGGCAAGAAGCTGGTCCAGATCGTGAAGAAGCTGAAGATTGCTCGCCCTCGATCACCGGAAGCCTACCAATGCACTTCCGGCGGATACCCGCTTCTGATTGAGGTGCATATCCTGTGGAGGACCTTCGGAGGACATTGAGCCTATTGACTTTGAGTTTACAGATTTCAATTGGATCCTCGGAAGAGACATGGCGATTTATCGTGCACTTGGACATCTCCGAGAAGAGTACAGGCCGAGCTCGACCCATCAGACCTCGCCATGATTTCTCGCAGAGCTAGGAATGGAGATATCATCCGTACCGTAGAGGACGACTCCATTCTCTCATATGTCCAAGACTTGGAGTGTCTCCTCAGGAAATGGGAGATCCAGACTCGCCGTAACTCGAAGGTACACAGGAGGCTGTTGTTCCGTGAACTGGAACTGGAGGAGAAAGCACACGCAGACTTCCTTGACCATGAAGAAGAAATCACGGATTTCATGGAGAGAGTCGACAAGCTGAAGATGGATGTTGCCGTATTAGAGGAAAAGATGGACTTGGGAGAAGACCTTTTTCCGAGTGGAGATGACGGACCTCTCGTGAGCAATGACCAGGATTATGAAGGGAGCTCCACCGAAGAAAGTCGCAAGAGGAGGCGCCGCATCAGAGGACGCCACACCGGAGGACGCCGCACCAGAGGACGCAAGGATTATTGATGAAGACATTTAGCCGACCACCATGTTATTTTATTTTTTCCGTCGATCAGTTAGGCCGTTATTTTCGATTAGTCGTGAGATATTTGTAATCCGAGATTGAACCATGTTTGAGTTGATTGAATAAATGATTGGTGTGATTATGATTGTGCATTCATATGGGTAGTGATATTTTCTCATTAGACCCTTGTTCTATTCTAATTTTCTCATCCACTCCAAAACACCAGATGCCTCCAAGACGTGACCCCGGCCTCAACTTTTCGCCGGAGCTCACCCAGCTGATCCAGCAGCAGAATGCCCTCATGCAGATGCTCATCCAGAACCAGAACAACAACAACAACAACAATCCACCGCCACCACCCCCTGTTGACAACTTGACCCGCTTCCTAAGGCTGAATCTGCCAGTGTTCTCTAGCAGCACTGAGCCGATTATGGCCGATGATTGGCTCCGCAAGGTCGGAAGGGAGTTAGCCACTGCTGGATGCACAGAGGCAGAAAAGGTGCGCTTTGCCGCACATTAGCTTGATGGACCTGCAGCCTCTTGGTGGGAGAACTACACCGCCACTTATCCCCTCGCCACCATCACGTGGGATCATTTCCAGCAGGCTTTCCGCACCGCTCATGTTTCAGCTGGAGCCATGAGTCTGAAGAAGCGTGAGTTCCGCAACTTACGCCAGGAAACCGTCATGTGGGGCGAGCGTGGATGAGTTCAGCAAGTTAGCTCGCTATGCCCCGGATGATGTGGCCACGGATGCTGCAAAGCAGGAAAGGTTTCTCGAGGGACTCAATGACGAGCTGGGTATGCAGCTTATGGTGGCTACCTTCAACAACTACCAGGAGCTGGTAGACAAGGCCACCATACTTGAAGGCAAGCAGGAGCAGATTGATAGCCGCAAGCGCAAGTATGGCCAGGGGAAGTACAACTCTGGAGCTCAGCAGAAGCCCCGTTATGCCCCATACTCGGGAGGGCATACCCATCATAACCATGGAGGACATAACCATGGAGGAAATGGGAACAACCGCAACCAGGACAACAAGTCAGGCAATGGAAACGGCAATGGAAACGGCAATGGCAACCAACATCGTCCTGCCCGGCTCGTAAAGATCTCGAGTCACATCACTGCTTCAAGTGCCGTAAAACAGGCACTATGCCACCGACGCCCGGAGGCCAAGCAGAGGAATGGAAACGGCAATGGAAGCTCAGCAAAGAAGCCCAACCCTTTTCCTCGTGCTCAGGTGAACCACATTGACGTGGAGGACGTCTATGATCAGCCAGACACTGTGGTTGGTAAGTTTTTATTAAATTCACATCCAGTTTTGGTACTCTTTGATTACGTGCCACATTCATTCATATCAAGGGTAGTTGTGGAAAAGTACGGGTTGCCCACTAGAACCCTTAGAAGCCCTCTTCACGTCAGTTCGGCAGGAGAAATGATGGCAGGCTTAGGCTGTCATGCAACCCTCAACATCGGAAACCATAAGTTTCCGCAGAACTCATAGTATTGGAAACCCGCACCTTGGATGTAATCCTAGGCATGGATTGGTTGACAAAGTTTGAAGGAAACATAGACTGTGTCAGAAGTCGATTCTGCTCACCACCCGGAGCAGAAGAGGATCAAGTATGTATCCGCACGTAGCGGATGAAGAATCGGTGAATTCCCTCACGGAGTTGTTCAGAGGAAGTGCCAGAGTGCAAGATTTTCCGATGTGTTTCCGGAGGAATTACCCGGAATGCCACCGGACAGGGACATTGAATTTCTGATTGAGTTACTGCACGGCACAGCCCCAATATCCAAGAGACCCTATCGGATGCCCCCAAACGATTTGAAAGAGATCAAGAATCAAATTAATGAGCTGTTGGAGAAAGGATATATTCGGCCAAGCTCGTCACCTTGGGGAGCCCCAGTTCTTTTGGTAGTCAAGAAGGATGGAACCCTGAGGATGGTTGTGGATTATCGTTCATTGAACAACGTGACCATCAAGAACAAGTACCCTCTGCGGATGATTAATGATCTATTTGATCAGCTAGTTGGAGCCAAGGTATTCTCCAAGAGCGATCTTCGATCAGGGTATCATCAGTTGAAGATTCATGAAAAGGATATACCCAAAACAGCATTCACCACCAGGTATGGTTTATATGAGTATACCGTCATGTCATTCGGATTGACTAATGCCCATACTTCATGAATTTGATGAACAAGGTATTTATGGAATATCTGGACAAGTTTGTCGTGGTGTTCATCGATGATATACTGATTTTTCCAAGAGCGAGGAAGAGCATAAGGAACATTTGCGTCTAGTTCGAGAAACTCCGAGAACATCGCTTGTATGCCAAGTTCAGCAAATGTGAATTTTGGCTGAAAGAAGTCGGATTCCTCGGACATGTTATTTCAGAGAAGGAATAGCAGTTGACCCGCCAAGGTTGTATCACCACCGATTGGCGGCCACCCACCTCACCAAGGAGATCCGCAGTTTTCTCGGACTCGCAGGATATTATCGAGGTTTATTGAGAATTTCTCGAAGATTGCGAAGCCCATGGTGAGCTATTGAAGAAGGACGCCAAGTACATTTGGACCGAGGATTGTGAGGCCGTTTCGAGGAATTGAAGAAACGTTTGGTTACAGCCCCAGTACTGATTTTGCCGGACATACACAAGGATTACCAGGTATATTGTGACGCTTCTCGTTAGGGACTCGGAGGAGTACTCATGCAGGAAGGAAAAGTTGTAGCTTATACCTCCAGACAGCTACGACCACACGAGATGAATTATGCCACACATGATTTGGAGTTAGCAGCCGTAGTGCATGCACTCAAGACCTGGAGACATTTCCTTATCGGAAACCGTTGTGATGTTTACACAGATCATAAGAGCTTGAAGTATATTTTCACGCAGAAAGAGTTGAACCTCAGGCAGAGGAGATGGCTAGAGTTAATCAAGGACTATGACATGAGATTGCATTACCACCCAGGAAAGGCTAATGTTGTAGCAGATGCTTTGAGCCGTAAGAGTTATGTGAATACTCTTATAGCAGGAGGATTACCCCAGGAGTTAGGCGACGACCTCAGAGATCTTCGACTGGAGATAGTTCCGAGAGGATATGTTGCAACTCTGGAAGTTCAGTCCACTTTGGCCAAAAGAATTCGTGAAGCCCAGAAGTCGGACAAGGAAATTGATGAGATAAAGAAAAAGATGAATGAAGGAAAAGCTAAAGGATTTCGTAAGGATGAACACGGAGCTATATGGTTCGAGGATCGTATTTATGTACCCAATGATCCCGAACTCAGGAAGCTAATTCTTCAGGAGGCTCATGATTCACCATACTCGATTCACCCCGGTAACACCAAGATGTATCTGGATTTGAAGGAAAGTTTCGTGGGCGGTATGAAGAAGGATATTGCCGAGTACGTAGCAGATATCGATGTTTGCCAACGAGTAAAGGCGGAACATCGAAGCCAGCAGGTTACTTCAACCTTTGCCGATTCCCGAGTGGAAATGGGAAAACTTGGAATGGATTTTATCACGGGATTACCCAGACCCGCTCAGGTTATGATTCCATTTGGGTAGTGGTTGATCGATTGACCAAGGTAGCTCATTTCATTCCCGTGAAGACTACCTATACCAGTGCTAAGTTAGCCAAGATATACATGACCAGGATCGTATGTCCGCATGGAGTTCCGAGGAGTATCGTGTCGATAGAGGAACGAATTTACCTCAAAGTTTTGGAATCGGTTGCATGAAACTTTGGGTACGAGGCTGGAGTTCAATCAGCTTTTCATCCAGAGACAGATGGACGGACCGAGAGAGTCAACCAGATTCGGAGGACATGTTGAGAGCTTGTGCGCTAGACTATGGGTCTAGCTGGGATGATAATTTGCCATACGCGGAGTTCTCATACAACAACAGTTATCAGACCGATCAAGATGGCCCCTTCAAGCTCTATACGGAAGGAGGTGCGTAACACCATTGTTGTGGGATGGTGTTGGAGATCAAGACTTTTCGGTTCCGATCTTATCGAGATTCAAGAGAAAGTCAAGCTGATTCGAGATAGACTCAAGGTAGCTCATCGAGGCGTAAGAGTTATGCCGACAAGAACGCAAGGAAGTAACATACTGAAGCGGAGACCGAGCATATCTTCGTGTGTCCTCACTTCGTGGAATCAAGAGGTTCGGTGTTAAAGGAAAGTTAGCACCCGGTTCATTGGCCCTACAAAATCCTTGAACGTCGTGGAGAAGTTGCTTACAAGTTGGAATTGCGGAAGGATTGTCCGGAGTTCATGATGTCTTCCATGTTTCTCGGTGAAGAAATGCCATGCCGACATGCCCGATATTCCGTTGAGAGACACGGTGCCCTAGAGGCCATACAGCTCAAAGTGATCGACTTATAAGGAGAAGCCCGTCCGAATTCTCGAGACTGCGAACAAAGTCACCCGCAGCAAGATCATCATGTTTTGCAAGGTGCTGTGGAGTCATCATTCCGAGGAGGAAGCCACCTGGGAGCGAGAAGAAGACCTCCGCCGAGACCACCCGCTCCTATTTGCTAGCCAACCCGAATCTCGAGGGCGAGATTCATCTTAAGGTGGGTAGGTTTGTAACATCCCAAATTTCCTATTTGGAATGTTTTACAATTATAGCTAAGCATCTATGCATATTGTTTGAAATTGAGTGGCATTTGAAGTTTCAGAAGTTTTTGAGTTGTTGGAATTTGAATTCAAAGTTTGGCAGTTGAAAATTATTTTGAAAACCATGCCTGACAAATATTTGATAAAAAGTATGAGAGGAGTAACATGACACTCCAAATATGTCAGAAGAAACATTGCCAAAAATTTGAATTCAAATCTGAATTCTATTTGAAATTTTAGAAAAATGATTTTTTATAAAGTTTGTGTTTTGCCCCTGGAAAAATGATCAAATTATAGGGAATATTCCCCTGATCATTTTGATATATATATGTCCTATATAAAATATTGATATTTATATATTTTTCTCTCTCTCTAAAAAATTCAAAAAAAAGGAAAAGGACCCAGCGCGGCCAACCACTGCCCAGCCAATACTGGCTGCCCAACCACCGCTGCCAAGAACCCACCCGGTAGCTGCCCGGCCAAGGTTCGAGCTGCCACCGAGCACCCTCGCCTGAAATCCTCCGCTTGGTCGGTCGCCTGACCCGACGCCTTCCCCCTCCGACGGGTGGACCCGCCACCTTCTTCCTCCCACGCCACACCCCGCCGCCGCTCTCGGAATCCCGAGATCCCCGGGATCCCTTCCCGATCCTCGCCCGATCTACCCTCCTCCAAGCCGGTGCCCCCTATATAAACCCCCCGCCCGTTTCTCCCTCGCCCCTCGCCGACCCTCTCCTCTCGCCGCGATTCGTCACGGGAGTCCGACGCTGCCGCCGCGCCATTAGCCCCATTCCGGCCACCTCCGACCACCTCGAGCTCGCCCGAGTCCACCCCCGAGCTCCCCTCGCCACGCCGCACCCGCCGGAGGCCTTCGCCGTCGTCCCCGACCACCGGAGCCACCGGAGTCGTCGACGCCCGAGTCGCCGTCGGCCGCCGTCGTCGTCGACCCCTCGGTAAGTCGCCAGAGCTCCCCGTCGCCGTTCGATCTTGATCGTAGGGTTTAGGTTAGATCCCCCGAAGGGGTACGGTTTAATTTAAGTGAACCGGTTTAGTTCCGGTTTAGTTTCGTTTTAGTTAGGTTAGGTTAGACCGGGCCGAAGCGGTTTATTACCGCGTGCGTATTTTAGCTATGTTACGCCTGAGCGCTAGATAGGCCCATTAGCGCCCGATTTTTCTTTTAATTTTATTTTTTTCGTTTCTGTTTTTAACAGAATAGTTTTAGTTTTGTAAAATTCATATCTTTTAATCTACTTAATATTTTTAAGTGATTCCTTTTTTTGTTGGTTTGCAAATTTATTTTAGTTTCTGTAGAAAATATAATTAGTCATGTTAAAATTATTTAAAAATGTTTTAATTTAGATTTAGACAGATTAGTAATTCTGCTATAAAGTGAATTGGGAATATTACTTTTAGTGATTCTTTTGTCACAACTTTGTTTTGACCTTACCTAACCGTAGGAATTTAATTGGGTATTTTAGAATTAATAAAAATAGTTTTAATAAGAATCATGTTATTCCTATTTATTTAACTAGCTACTGTTTTCCTATTGTTTTACTTAGCAAATAATTTTATTTTTCCTTTGTGATAGTTTATTCTAGTTTAGTTTCGTAACTTTAGAACATGAACTTTTATTTATAATAAATAAAACTTTTATTTTATTTTTACTTGCTAGGCTTGTTATAGGCATAATAGGAGTTATAAAATAGCTTTTGATGTGATTCTTTTTGCTCCTAGTTGCATGATGTTTTCCTTTCTGTTAATTAGCAGAAACACATGCCTAGGTTCTGTTAAGAAAAATTTTATTGTGTAAAACTATTTCATGGTTGTTGTTTGATGTGGCAAAAGCATTGATTTGAATTCCTTCGAGTTTTTTTGGGTTTTGATTCAATTGTTTCATGTGCTATGTTAGCATGCTGTTATGTTAAGTGATCATATGTTTGTATGCTTATATGATTGTTGTTTGCCTCGGTAGAATTTCCGGAGTGCGAAGCTTGCTACCACGAGTCCCTAGCTTTCGAAGATCGTCAGCAAGGCAAGTCATTGATCATATTTTCTTTACTATGCCTATGATTTTATTGCATTAGAATTATACCTCCCCACCATGCATGCATTAGGAGAAATTTGAAGTATGTTCTTGAGTAGTATCATGAGGTAGGATGAACCCAATTCCCCTTGTTACCATTGCCCGGGACGAAGTAGTTTATTTTGCTATGCTCGTAGACGGGTTTGGTTGAGTGAATTCATAAGGGAGATGTGAGAGTCAAGATGATGACAACCCCATGACTTCAAGATCAAGATGAACTTCAAAATTCACTCACTGGGGAGGGCGGTTGTGGGCACCCTGGAGAACCCAGTGGTTGGCGGGATGCATGGAGAAGCGCCATGACATCTTGCGGAAAGCTTCACCCAGCCACGAAGAGACGGACGATACCCCATTGACCGGAAGCTTACTGCGCAGCCGCAAGCCATTATGGGCTCGGCTTGGTCAACCCTAGTTGTGACTCTGGCGGACGGTACTACGAGATGTAGAAGAACGGTAGGATTGGATGGGTACGGCGGTGGCGGAGGAACTCTTCGGAAGACCTGTTTTGTTCGTCCGTCTTCAAACACCATGAAGTGCGAAGACTTAAAAGGAGGAACGATTCTTGCGGGTAAAGTCGCAAACCTCTGCAGAGTGAAGATCTAATCGGTTAGCCGTGTCCCGATTCACGGACAATTTGAGCCTCTGGAACTTGGAGTATTTGAAATCTCAACACCGAACTTAATAAAATTAATTGAGGGGTTAATTAATAATTGGGAATGAGACATTGGTTGGCGGAACCATCTCAATAACTACCAACATTTTGTAGTAATTGCAAGCAAGTCCTTATTGTAGGAAAAAGCGGCTTTTCGCAAAAAACAATGAAACTTAGAGCCCCTGACCAAATTGCATATAGTGTTAGTAATTTTATCGTTATTTTCTCTTCATGACTTGCCAAGCATATTCAAAATGCTGACCTACGGCCACAACGTCTTATGTTGCAGAGGAGTATTCGATCGGGAGTGAGGCTACGATCCGCGCTTGGCGATTTCCTATGGAGTCGGATGGACTCGCTATTCTTCTACGCCTAGTAGCTTTATTTAGTTTATTTCTCATGAGTTGGCCTTGGCCGAATTTATGCTATTGTAATAAAGACTCGATATGAGAATCGTGTAATAAATTCAGGTGTGATTGAACTTTTATTATTTCATCAATGTCTTGTGTGTGCCAAAGATGATCTTGGGATGGTACAGACACGGAGACTTGACCGATTTTGGGTCGGTTCGCACACTGCAATGGCTGGGTGGGGCGGCGGCGGCGAGGGCGGCGGTGGTGGTGGTGAGAGAGGAGAGGAGAGGAGAGGTGTTGATTTGATGTGTTAGAGGGGGTGCTTGGGTATTTATATTGGGGAGGGGGGGTTTTTTGCTTGGGGTAGGGGACAGGAAATAGATTAGGATTAGGAAACAAGAGGAATAGATCTAGGAATAGATATGGAATAAATGAAGTAGGAAAAGAGTCCTACTAGTATAAGGAAAAGGAACGGCTCCCTGGCTCCCTTGGTACGTGCGCGTGATGGCCTTGTGGCCTTGGCCGGCGGCTGACTAGCGGCTTGGGCCTTTGGCCCAAAGCGCAGTTTTTTTTAAAAGCGGTTTCACAAGAGAAAAATAAAAAAATCTAAACGAACTCCAAAATTAATAAAGTAAACTTTCCCCGTCTCCTAAAAATGAGTCGAACAAAATGAACTTTAACACGGGGCCAAAATGCAATTTTTGAAAACAAACATTTTTCCCTAAGGCAAAATAAACTCCGAGAAAAATCCAAAATTTGATTTATTTATTAAATCTTCATTTTTCCTAAATTTTGGGAAAGTCATATTATTCCCTCTCTTATTTTTGATTGGAAAAATATTTGAAGATAAAATAAATAAATCCAATGATCCTCTTTTCATAGTTTTGAGAGAACTCAAATACTAAAATTTCGAAATCTCCAACTCTCTCCGAGGGTCCTTGAGTTGCGTGAAATTTCTAGGATCAACAAAATGCAAGAAAATATGATATGCATGATGATCTAATGTATAACATTCCAAATTGAAAATTTGGGATGTTACAACGTGCATGCTACGGGACTCACAAACCTTAACACAAGTATTTCTCAAATTCACAACAACTCACTAGCATGATGATAACCCACAAGTATAGGGGATCGCAACAGTTTTCGAGGGTAGAGTATTCAACCCAAATTTATAGATTCGACACAAGGGGAGCCAAAGAATATTTGTAAGTATTTGCAGCTGAGTTGTCAATTCAACCAAACCTGGAGATTAATTATCTGCAGCAAAGTGATTAGTAGCAAAGTAGTATGATAGTTTTGATAGTAGTAGGAACAACAATAGTAACGGCAATAGTCATAGCAGTGATTTTGTAGCAAGTGCAACAGTAACAATAGTAGTAGTAACTTAGCAAGAACAATATGTAGGAAAATCATAGGCATTGGATCGGCGATTTGTTGGATGATATTCATCATGTGATAGTTATAACCTAGGACATTATGTCACTAGCTCCACTTCATAAATATAATGTAGGCATGTATTCCGTAAATAGTCATACGTGCTTATTGAAAGAACTTGCATGACATCTTTTGTCCTACCCTCCCGTGGCAGCGGGGTCCAATTGAAAACTAAGGGATATTAAGGCCCTCCTTTTAATAGAGAACCAGAACAAAGCATTAACACATGGTGAAGACATGAACTCCTCAAACTACGGTCATCATCGGGAAGTGTCCCGACTATTGTCACTCCGGGGTTGCCGGATCATAACACGTAGTAGGTGACTATAACTTACAAGATCGGATCTAGAACATAGATATAATGGTGATAACATAAACAGTTCAGATCTGAAATCATGGCACCCGGGCCCAAAGTGACAAGCATTAAGCATGGCAAAGTCGTAGCAACATCAATCTCAGAACATAGTGGATACTAGGGATCAAGCCCTAACAAAACTAATTCGATTACATGATGAATCTCATCCACTTAGGGAGGACCCCAAGTAGGATTCGGCCTACTTGGGGCGCCTCCTGGCAGCCTCCCTCTCCCTGCCCCCCTCCACCGTTTACACCCCCGGTCATATTTTCATAGTGCTTAGCGAAGCCCTACAGAGATCACGTCACCATCACCACGCCGTCGTGCTAACGGAACTCATCTAGTATGTCAACGTCTTGCTGGATCAATAAGGCGAGGGACGTCACCGAGCTGAACGTGTGCAGCACGTAGAGGTGTCGTGCGTTCGGGACTTGATCGGTTGAAGCGCGAAGAAGTTTGACTACATCAACCGCATTGTGAAACGCTTCCGCTTATGGTCTACGAGGGTACATAGACACACTCACCCCCTCGTTGCTATGCATCTCCCTGGAAAGAGCATTGCGTGTGCGTAGAATTTTTTTTGTTTTTCGTGCAACCCAACAGTGGCATCCGAGCCAGGTCTATGCGTAGATGATATGCACGAGTAGAACACAAAGAGTTGTGGGAAGTGATAGTCATACTACTTACCACCAAGTCTTATTTTGATTTGGCGATATTGTGGGATGAAGCGGCCCGGACCAACCTTACATGTCCACGCACATGAGACCGGTTCCATCGACTGACATGCAACTAGTTTTGCATAAAGGTGGCTGGCGGGTGTCTTTTTCTCCTACTTTAGTTTAATCAAATTTGACTACGGCCGGTCCTTGAAGAAGGTTAAAATAGCAAACTTGATGAAACACCGTTGTGGTTTTTGCGTAGGTAATAACGGTTCTTGCTAGAAGCCCGTAGCAGCCACGTAAAACTTGCAACAACAAAGTAGAGGACGTCTAACTTGTTTTTGCAGGGCATGTTGTGATGTGATATGGTCAAGACATGATGTGATATGCGTTATTGTATGAGATGATCATGTTTTGTAATTTATCAACAACCGGTAGGAGCCCTATGGTTGTCTCTTTATTGTATGAAATGCAAACGCCATGTAATTTCTTTACTTTATCGCTATGCATTACCAATAGTTGTAGAAGCAATAGTTGGCGAGACGACCACGACGCGATGATTGGGATCAAGGTGTCGAGGCGGTGACGATGGAGATCATGACGATGCTTTGGAGATGGACATCAAAAGCACAAGATGATGATGGCCATATCATGTCACATATTTTGATTGCATGTGATGTTTATCTTTTATGCATCTTATTTTGCTTAGAACGACGGTAGCATTATAAGATGATCCCTTCACTAAATTTCAAGGTAAAAATGTTCTCCCCGAGTATGCACCATTGCTATAGTTCGTCGTTTTGAGACACCACGTGATGATCGGGTGTGATAGACTCTACGTTCACATACAACGGGTGTAAGACAGTTTTGCACACGCGGAATACTTGGGTTAAACTTGACGAGCCTAGCATGTACAGACATGGCCTCGGAACACTGGAGACTAAAAGTTCGAACATGGGTCATATAGTAAATATGATCAACATAGAGTGTCCACCATTGATGACTACCCCATCTCACTTGATGATCGGACATGGGTTAGTCGATATGGATCATGTATCACTTAGAAAACTTGAGGGATGTTGATTTAAGTGGCAGTTCATTAGTAATTTGATTAATTGATCTTAATTTATCATGAACTTTCTCCTGATAGTATTTGTGAATCTATGTTGTAGATCAATAGCTCACGATATAGCTCCCTTATTTTTGATATGTTCCTAGAGAAAAATAAGTTGAAAGATGATGATAGCAATGATGTGGACTGGGTCGGTGATCTGAGGATTATCCTCATTGTAGCACAGAAGAATTATGTCCTTGATGCACCGCTAGGTGACAGACCTGTTGCAAGAGCTGATAAAGACGTTATGAACGTTTGGCAAGCTCGATATGATGAATAGTTAATAGTTTAGTGCACCATGCTTTACGTCTTAGAACCGGGACTTCAAAAACGTTTTGAAAAGCACGGAGCATATGAGATGTTCCAAGAGCTGAAATTGGTATTTCAGACTCATGCCCATGTCGAGAGGTATGAGACCTCTGACAAGTACTTTGCCTACAAGATGGAGGAGAATAGCTCATCCAGTGAGCATGTGCTCATAATGCCAGGGTACTACAATCGCTTGAATCAAGTGGGAGTTAATCTTCCAGATAAGATAGTGATTGACATAGTTCTCTAGTCACTATCTCGAAGCTACTAGAACGTCGTGATAAACTATAATATGCAAGGGATGACAAAAACGACTCCCGAGCTCTTCGGGATGCTGAAATCGGCGAAGGTAGAAATCAAGAAAGAACATTACGTGTTGATGGTTAATAAGACCACTAGTTTCAAGAAAAATGGCAAGGGAAAGAAAGGGAACTTCAAAAATAATGGAAAGCAAGTTGCCGCTCCCATGAAGAAGCCCAAAGTTGGACCCGAGCCTGAAACTAAGTGCTTCTACTGCAAAGGAAATGGTCACTGGAAGCGGAACTGCCCCAAATACTTGGCGGATAAGAAGGATGGAAAAGTGAACAACGGTATATTTGATATATATGTTAACTATGTGTACCTTACTAGTATTATAGTAGCCCATGGGTATTTGATACCGGTTCAGTTGCTAAGATTAGTAACTCGAAACAGGAGTTGCAGAATAAACAGAGACTAGTTAAGGGCGAGGTGACGATGTGTGTTGGAAGTAATTCCAAGGTTGATACGATCACCATCGCACACTCCCTCTACCTTCTGGATTAGTGTTGAACCTAAATAAATGTTATTTTGTGTTTGCGTTGAGCATGAATATGATTTGATCATGTTTGTTGCAATGGTTCTTCATTTAAGTCAAAGAATAATTGATGTTCTGTTTACATGAATAAAACCGTCTAGGGTCATACACCCAATGTGAATGGTTTACTGAATCTCGATCGTAGTGATAAACGTATTCATAATATTGATGCCAAAAGATGCAAAGTTGATAATGATAATGCAACATACTTGTGGCACTGCCGTTTAGGTCATATTGGTGTAAAGCGCATGAAGAAACTCCATGCAGATGGGCTTTTGGAATCACTTGATTATGAATCAGTTGATACTTGCGAACCATGCCTCATGGGCAAGATGACTAAAACTCCATTCTATGGAACAATGGAGCGAGCTAATGACTTATTAGAAGTAATACATACCGATGTATGAGGTCCAATGAGCGTTGAGGCATGCGGCGGGTATTGTTATTTTCTGACCTTCACAGATTATTTGAGTAGATATGGGTATATCTACTTAATAAAACACAAGTCTGAAACATTTGAAAAGTTCAAAGAATTTCATAGTGAAGTGGAGAATCATCGCAACAAGAAAATAAAGTTTCTACGATCTGATCATGGAGGCGAATATTTGAATTACGAGTTTGGCCTTCATTTAAAACAATGTGGAATAGTTTCACAACTCACGCCACCTTGAACACCACAACGTAATGGTGCGTCCGAACGTCGTAATCGTACTTTATTAGATATGGGGCGATCTATGATGTCTCTTACCGATTTACCATTATCATTTTGGGGTTATGCATTAGAGACAGCCACATTCACGTTAAATAGGGCACCGTCTAAATCCGTTGAGATGACACCGTATGAACTGTGGTTTGGCAAGAAACCTAAGCTATAATTTCTTAAAAGTCTGGGTATGTGACGCTTATGTCAAAAGGATTCAGCCTGATAAGCTCGAACCCAAAGCGGAGAAGTGTGTCTTCATAGGATACCCTGAGGAAACCATTTGGTACACACAAATTCGAAGGCGAGATCTTTGTTGCTAAGAATGGATCCTTTCTAGAGAAGGAGTTTCTCTCGAAAGAAGTGAGTGGGAGGAAAGTAGAACTTGATGAGGTAGTTGTACCTTCTCTCGAATAGGAGAGTAGCACATTAGAGAAATCCGTTCCTGTGATGCCTACACCAACTAGAGAGGAAGCTAATGATGATGATCATGAAACTTCGGATCAAGTTACTACTGGACTTCGTAGGTCGAACAGAGCATGTTCCGCACCAGAGTGGTACGGTAATCATGTCTTGGAAGTCATGTTATTAGACCATGGCAAACCTACGAACTATGAAGAAGCTATGATGAGCCCAGATTCTGATAAATGGCTTGAGTCCATGAAATCTGAGATAGGATCCATGCATGAGAACAAAGTGTGGACTTTGGTGGACTTGGCCGATGATCGGCAAGCCATTGAGAATAAATGGATCTTCAAGAAGAAGACTAACACTGATGGTAATATTATTGTCTACAAAGCTTGACTTGTCGCGAAAGGTTTTCGACAAGTTCAAGGAATTGACTATGATGAGACTTTCTCACCCGTAGCGATGCTTAAGTCTGTCCGAATCATGTTAGCAATTGCCGCATTTTATAATTATGAAATCTAGCAAATGAACGTCAAAACAACATTCCTTAATGGATTTCTTAAAGAAGAGTTGTATATGATGCAACCAGAAGGTTTTGTCGATCCTAAAGATGCTAACAAAGTGTGCAAGCTCCAGCGATCCATCATGGACCGGTGCAAGCATCTCGAAGTTGGAATATATGCTTTGATGAGGTGATCAAAGCATATGGTTTTATACAGACTTACGATGAAGCCTGTATTTACAAGAAAGTGAGTGGGAGCTCTGTAGAATTTCTGATATTATATGTGGATGCCATATTATTGACTGGAAATGATATAGAATTTCTGGATAGCATAAAAGGATACTTGAATAAGAATTTTTCAATAAAAGACCTCGGTGAAGCTACTTACATATTGAGCATCAAGATCTATGGGGATTGATCGAGATGCTTAATAGGACTTTCACAAAGCTCATACCTTGGCAAAGTTTTTGAACAAGTTCAAAATGGACCAGTCAAAGAAAGGGTTCTTGCATGTGTTGCAAGGTGTGGAGTTGAGTAAGACTCAAAACCCGACCATGGCAGAAGATAGAGAGAGAATTAAAGTCATTCCCTATGCCTTAGCCATAGGTTCTATAAAGTATGCCATGCTGTGTACCAGACCTATTGTGTACCTTGCCATGAGTTTGGCAAGGGGGTACGATAGTGATCGAGGAGTAGATCACTGGACAACGGTCAAAATTATCCTTAGTTACCTAAGAGGACTACAGAGGTGATAGAGAGTTCATCGTAAAAGGTTACGTCGATGCAAGCTTTGGCACTGATTCAGATGACTATGAGTCTAAATCTGGATACATATTGAAAGTGGGAGCAATTAGCTAAAGTAGCTCCATGCAGAGCATTGTAGAGATAGAAATTTGCAAAAACCATACGGATCTGAATCTGACAGACCCATTGACTAAACTTCTCTCACAAGCAAAACATGATCACACCTTAGTACTCTTTGGGTGTTAATCAGATAGCGATGTGAACTAGATTATTGACTCTAGTAAACTCTTTGGGTGTTGGTCACAGGGTGATGTGAACTATGGGTGTTAATCACATGGCGATATGAACTAGATTATTGACTCTAGTGCAAGTGGGAGACTGAAGGAAATATGCCCTAGAGGCAACAGTAAAGTTGTTGTTTTATATTTCCTTATTCATGATAAAGGTTTATTATTCATGCTAGAATTGTATTGATTGGAAGCTTAAATACATGTGTGAATACATAAACAAATATCGTGTCCCTAGTAAGCCTCTACTAGACTAGCTCGTTGATCAAAGATGGTTAAAGTTTCCTAACCATAGACATGTGTTGTCATTTGATAACAGGATAACATCATTAGGAGAATGATGTGATGGACAAGACCCATCCGTTAGCTTAGCATACACTACAAAAAAGACACATCCGTGACATTTTGGGCCGAACGAAAAAAAAATCTGTCATACTTATGACACTTCTATGATGATAATTGTGACAAAACCAGGTATCATCATAGATGTGGTGGGCTCCTACTTCTATGACAAAAAACATGACAGAAAATGGGCTTTTTGTCCTGGGCGGGCCGGAGATGCAGCTGCATGACATTCTTTGGGCCGTCCATGACGGAGAAAACCGTGGTAGAAGCGAGGGCGAGGAAAATATCAGGGGAGTTCCTGGCTATGGTGGGTGGTCGGGGCCGAGCGATGCGCGTTTCTCTCATACGTACGCGCGTGTGTGCGAGGCGTTGCGCTCTAACTGAACCCGAGCGAGGCGTTGGGCTCTAACTGAACCTGAGTGATTGCACTGCAGGCTATGCGCGCATTACTGAACCCGAGCGATCGATCGATCCCTTGCTGTTAACCGAAGCCGAGTGATATTAAGGCCTTCTTTTAATAGAGAACCGGAACAAAGCATTAACACACGGTGAATACATGAACTCCTCAAACTACGGTCATCACTGGGAGTGGTCCCGACTATTGTCACTCCGGGGTTGCAGGATCATAACACGTAGTAGGTGACTATAACTTGCAAAATCGGATCTAGAACATATATATAATGGCGATAACATAAACGGTTCAGATCTGAAATCATAGCACCCGGGCCCAAAGGGACAAGCATTAAGCATGGCAAAGTCATAGCAACATCAATCTCCGAACATAGTGGATGCTAGGGATCAAGCCCTAACAAAACTAACTAGATTACATGATGAATCTCATCCAACTCCTCACCGACCAGCGAGCCTACGAAGGAATTACTCACTCCCGGTGGGGAGGATGATGGAATTGGTGATGGAGAAGGATTGGTGATGACGAAGAACAAAGACCCCCCCCCCCCTCTTCGGAGCCCCAAACGGACTCCATATATGGACTCCCGATGAAGAACAGGAGGTGAAGGCGGCTCCGTCTCGTGGATCCCGATAATTATTTCTCCTAGATTTTTTCAGGAAAAATAGGATTTTATTGCATTGGTTTCAGGGTCTGCGGGGCCACCAGGTGGGGACAACCCACGTGGGTGCGCCTAGGAGGGCAGGCGCGCCCTGGTGGGTTGGGGCCACCAGGTGGGGACAACCCACTTGGGCGCGCCTGGGAGGGCAGGCGCGCCCTGGTGGGTTGTGCCCACCCAGGTGCCCCCTTCCGGTGGCTCTTGGCTCCAGAAATTATCTATATTTGATATAAAAAAATCCTCGCAAAGTTTTGTTCCATTCCGAGAACTTTTATTTCTGCACAAAAACAACACCATGGTAGTTCTGCTGAAAACAGCGTCAGTCCGGGGTTAGTTTCATTCAAATCATGCAAATTAGAGTCCAAAACAAGAGGAAACGTGTTAGGAAAAGTAGATACGTTGGAGACATCTCAACTCCCCCAAGCTTAAACCTTTGCTTGTCCTCAAGCAATTCAGTTGATAAACTGAAAGTGAAAAAGAAAAACTTTTACGAACTCTTTTGCTCTTTTTTGCATAAATAAGCTTAAACATCACCCAGGTTTTCAGCCAACCTTATAACTAACCATGCCGGCAATAACTCTTAAAAATTACATTAACTCATATCAATGACATAATCAGCTAGCGAGCAATCATGAGATATCTCAAACAGCAACACGTTATCAAAACAACCATGATATAATATGACAATAATGGTATCTCACTAGCCCTTTCTGAGACCGCAAAACATAAATGCAGAGCACCTCCAAAGTTCAAGCAGCGACTAAACATTGTAATGCATGGTAGAAAAGATCTAGTCATGATGCACCCAACATTAGCTACACACAATGCATAAGGATGAAAATAGTGCTCTCAGGTTCTGGAGCTTATTTTAAAAGGTGATGACACAACATAAAAGTAAATAGATAGTCCCTTCGCAGAGGGAAGCAGTGATTTGCAGAGGTGCCAGAGCTCAAGTTTTTAAAACAGAGGTAAATGATATTTTGAGACATGCAACCTTCTTGTTTACTTCACGACCATCAGTTATCAATATCTTCCATTCTAAGCACGCTAGTGGCGGTTCCCAAGCGATAAAAGTAAAGGTTTTGACTCCATTGGGATTTTTTGTTTGATTATTTGTGAGCTTTTTCTGTTTGCAGTTTGGGACTGCGCATCACTATCACCGCCCTTTTCTCGTGTGATGGTGAGTGAATAAACACTCGACCTGAGAATAACTTGCTTAGCATGGAAGATACCGACCACCTCTTGTCGTTCCATGAACGATCCAGGCACACAAAAAGGATATTTATTAGAAGTTTTTAGAGGTGGCACATGCAAATTTACTTAGGACGGCAGGGTAATACCGCATATGGGTAGGTATGGTGGACTCATCTGGAATAACTTGGGTTCAAGGTTTTTGATGTACAAGCAGAATTCCCACTTAGTACAGGCGAAGGCTAGCAAATAGGTTGAGAAGCGGCCAGCTAGAGAGCAACAACGGTCATGAACATGCATTATGCATAAGTAACATTGGACACTAGCATGAGTAGGATATGAACACCATGAACATAAATATCATAGAGGCTATGTTGGTTTTGATTCAACTACATGCATGAACATGTGCCAAGTCAAGCCACTCGAACATTCAGAGGAGGATACCATATCATCATACTACATCACAATCATTTTAACACAATGTTGATATCCAAGATAAATCATTATCCACTCCCAGCTACTTATGCATGGCATGAGAAACTATAATCTCTAATTGTCATTGCAAACATGTTTAATCATAATGGGTTGAATCATGGATACTAGGTTAAACATATTTACACAAGCAGAACAAGTCGAATTCATACCCGTTTCTCTCTGCCACGGCCAGTTCATCGAATATCGTCATTATTGCCTTTCACTTGCATGACCGAACGATGTGAAAATAATAATAGTGCAAGAGTGTTGTGGACTAGGCTGGAATCTGCAAACATTTTATTCAACAGGAGAAGACAGGGTAAAATGGGCTCTTTATTAGATCAACAATTATTCATAAGAGAGCCACTCAACATTTTCATCATGGTCTTCTCCTTGGTATGACTCGAATAAAAATAAAAGAAATTCAGAGAAACACACTGAAATATTTTTTGAGTTTTTGGTTTTCTTGAACCAACAAATAAAAGGGAAAAGCAAAAACAAGAAAAACTATTTACACGGGAAAACTCCCAACAAGCAAAAGAAGAACAAGGAAATCTGTTTGGTTTTTCTTTTTTAGTACTACCACTAAGCATGCATAGAAATTAAACTAACTACAACTAATTTTTTTTGGTTTTTCTAAGGTTTTTCAAACACACAAGAAGAAAGCGAGAAAATAAATTCAACATGGATGATACAATGAAAAAGTGTGGACACCGACAACTGGAATGAAATGTGTGAACATGAATGTAATGTCGGTGGAAAACACATACTCCCCCAAGCTTAGGCTTTTGGCCTAACTTGGTAGCGATCGAGAGCTTTGGATAGTAGTCGAGGTCTTTGAGGAGCGGGCATCCACGTATCCCACTGCTGAGGCTCCTCCTCTGCTGCAGCCTAGTCATTCCGATAGGCGATGATATCCGCAGGCATAATCCTATATCCGCCCCTGGCAATAGGATCAAACAAAGCAGGAGCAGGCAATGGAATAATATCAGGAGTGTTAATGCTGAAAACCAGGTTATAAGGAATAGGAATGTTAGGGCAATCTCGTGCAATAAAATTGTGGTGTTCCATGGCTGCGCGATCTAGGTAAACCTTGCTCAGAGGGTAATCATGAAGGCGTATCTCAACATTAAAGCGAGCCGCCAAACGGGTAGCGAAAATCCCACCATGTATTTTACCCTTGGACTTATTAACGTGGAGGCGATGTGCCACAATAGCTCCCAAGCTATAAGTGTTGTCGCCCTCTAGTGCACGACGTAAAACAACATGGTCTGGTGAACTGAGTGCACCCACCTTCCCTCTAGCAAGCAAGCATTTTGCAATGAAAAGAGCAAAATAATGAACAAAAGGGAAATGCAGGCCAGCGGCAGTGATACCCAACACGCCCCTCTCATCTCCTACTGTCAAGGTACGATAAAAGGCCTCAAACTCTTCCGGCCAAGGCTCTACCAAACCACCATCAGTAGGAAGCAAGCATATCTCACAAAACTCAGTAAGCGGTATCTCATGGAGATCAGCGTATAAATTAAACTGCACCTCAGGGGGATTATTCCTAGGAAGGAATTTAAAACTTTGAACAAAGATGTTTGTGAGGAGATGATACTATTCACATTAAGCTACGATGAAGTCGGTGAGGCCGACATTAGCAGCATATTGTGTAAACTCCTGAAGGATTCCAGCCTCTTCCATGAACGGGGTATGCGGCCATTAGCACGGCCGTACTTCCGCCAACCTCCGGGGATGGAGATCACTGTCAGACGACTCCCCAATAACTCCCTTGGAGTTCTTCTTAGAAGCAAACTTCCTAAATATATTCATCTTTTTCCTATGAAAAAAAATTCTGAAATTTTTAGTTCACAATTTTTTCTCAACAAAACTTCACAAAATTGATAGCAACTACTCATAGGGATACATAGAGGACATAGCAAGCATTCAAACTACTTAAAACTCTGAGAATTCAACATGCAAGCTCATCTACAGCAGCACCAAGAGTAGCTAATTATTCAAAATATAAACCACTAAAGCAAAAACTAATTGGACAAACGGTGGAGTCACATACCAAGCAACAATCCCCCGAAACGGTTTCGGAAACGGAGCTTCGAGCAAAGAGATCGAAATCCGCGGGTTTGAGAGCAAGAACACGAGAGAGAGGGTAATGGAGAATTTTTTCTGGAGGTAGGTGATGATGTGGTGTGAAGAGATAAGTGAGGAGGCCCACATGGGGAGCACAACCCACCAGGGCGCGCCTAGGGCCCAGGTGGGTTATGCCCACCTGGTGCACCTCCCTCTGATATTATTTGCACCAGAAATTCTTAAATATTCAGAAAAAATTCATATTAAAATTTTAGAGCATTGTGAGAACTTTTATTTTTGGGTCATTTTTTATTGCATGAGAAATTCAGAAAACAGACAAAACATGGCGTTTTATTTTATTTAACTAATAAAAACAGGAAACAAAAGATGGGGACAGAAGGTAGTGTTTACTAAATTCATCAACTTCATACCTCTCAAAAATGATCCATTAATAAGGTTGATCAAGTCTTATTAACAACCACTTTCGATTAGCATGAAACTGAAGAACTTTCATAATTCACTAAGTTACCTCAACGCGGATATGAATGTCCCCAACAATAAGCATTTCATATTTATTTTTGGCAGTAGGTAGAGTAGTTGAAAAATTCCAATAGTGATTGTCGGAGATTTTTTCAATAACATTAACACCATTCACTTGGAATTGTTTCTTCGGAAAGTGCACCGTATGCTCATTACCATTGATATGAAAAGTGACCTTGCTTTTATTGCAATCAATAACAGCCCCTGTAGTATTCAAGAAGGGTCTACCAAGGATAATCGACATGTTGTCATCCTCGGGCATCTCAAGTATAACAAAGTCAGTCAAAATAGTAACATTAGCAACAACAACGGGCACATCCTCACAATGGTATGGCAGTTGATTTGTCAACCATTTGCAAAGATATTTCAGTAGGTGTGAGTTTATTCAAGTCAAGTCTTTTATATAAAGAGAAAGGCATAACACTAACACCAGCTCCTAAATCACATAAAGCAGTTTTCACATAATTTGTTTTGATGGAGCAAGGTATAGTGGGTATTCCCGGATCTCCAGGTTTTTTAGGTACTCCATCTTTAAAACTATAATTAGCAAGCATGGTGGAGATTTCAGCTTCCGGTATTTTCCTCTTATTGGTGATGATGTCTTTCATATACTTTGCATAAGGAGGCATTTTCAAGATATCAGTCAAGCGAGTAAGCAAAAAGACTGGCCTCAACATTTCAGCAAAGCGTTCAAATTCTTCATCATCTTTATTTTTAGTTGACTTGGGTGAAAAAGGCATAGGTTTTTGAACCCACAGTTCTCTTTCTTTACCGTGTTTTCTAGAAAAGAAGTCTCTTTTATCATATCTTGTATTCTTAGGTTGTGGGTTATCAAGATCAACTGGTGATTCTATCTCAACATCATTATCTAGTTCTTTACTATTTGTTTGAGTGTCTTCATGAACCTCATCATTATATTTTTCATTATCAGAAGATGAGTGTTCATTACCAGACTGAGTTTCGGCATCAGAGATAAAGACTCCTTTATCATTATCATGAGGTTTTTCTATTTCAAGTTCACTAGAGGCATGAAAAGTCCTATCATTTTTCTTTTTCTTTTTCTTTTTCTTTTTAGAAGGACTAGGTGCAGTGTTGTTGTTCCTTTGTGAATCTTGTTCAATTATTTTTGGGTGTCCCTCAGGATAAAGTGGTTCCTGAGTCATTTTACCTCCTCTAGTTACAACTCTAACAGCAAAGTCATGTATATTATTATTCATTTCATCAAACAACTCTCTTTGAGATTTAGCAACTTGTTCTAACTGGGTTTGAACCATAGAAGCATGTTTTCCAAAACCTCTAACATCATTTGATATTCTAAATAACAAGTCACTCAAGCGAGCAATCATATCAGAATTGTATTTCAATTGTTTCATCACATTTGCATTGAAGTGATCTTGTTTTCTAATGTAGTTTTCAAACTCATAAAGACATTGGCTAGGGTGCATATTGTGAGGATTGTCATTATCATTGAATTTCATTAGAGAATTTACCTCTACCACCTTAGTAAATGGTGGTGTATCAAGCCCATGTATTTCTTCAATAGGAGGTAAATTTTTTACATCCTCAGCTTTAATACCTTTTTCCTTCATAGATTTCTTTGCCTCTTGCATATGTCCAGTACTGAGATATAATATACCCCTCTTCTTCGGAGTGGGTTTAGGCGGTGGTTCAGGAAGAGTCCAATCATAATAAATTTTCAATATGTTATTTAGTAATTCTTCAGCTTGCCCAATAGTTCGTTCCCTGAAAACACAACCAACACAACTATCTAGGAAATCCCTAGAATCATCGGTTAGTCCATTATAGAAGATATCAAGTATTTCATTATTCTTAAGAGGATGATCAGGCAAAGCATTAAGTAACTGGTAAAGCCTCCCCCAAGCTTGTGGGAGACTCTCTTCTTTAGTTTGCACAAAGTTAAATATTTCCTGCAAGGCAGCTTGTTTCTTATGAGCAGAGAAATATTTTTTAGAGAAGTAATAAATCATATCCTGGGCACTACGCACACAACCAGGAGCAAGAGTATTGTACCAAGCTTTAGCATCACCCTTTAATGAGTACGTAAATAATTTGAGAATAAAATAATAACGAGTCTTCTCATCATGAGTAAAAAGGGTGGCTATGTCATTCAACTTAGTAAGATGTGCCACAACAGTTTTAGTTTCATAACCATGGAAAGGATTAGATTCAACCAAAGTAATTAACTCTGGGTCGACAGAGAATTCACAATCCTTATCATCAATAAAGATAGGTGAGGTAGCAAACTTAGGATCATATTGCATTCTAGCATTCAGAGATTTTTCTTTATACTTGCATAATAATTTCTCTAGATCATCTCTATCCTTACAAGCAAGAATATCTCTAGTTGTCTCCTCATTAATAACATAACCTTCTGGTACCTTAGGCAGTTCATATCTAGGAAGGCTAGTTCTAGCAGGTGTTTCAAGATTTTCAGTTTCAAGCTCATCATCAGACTCAACAACATCATGTTGTCTTACTCTAGCAATTTGTTCATCAAGAAAGTCACCAAGTGGCACATCATCATCTTCAAGCAAGGTACTAGCATCATCATAAGTATCATTCATAGCAGAAGTAGCATCATCAATAACTTGCGACATATCAGGATTAATAGTATGTGGTGGTGTTGCAAGTTTACTTATAACAGAAGGTGAATCTAAAGCAGAACTGGATGGCAGTTCCTTACCTCCCCTCATCTTAGAGGGATAAATCTTAGTCTTAGCGTCCTTCAGATTCTTCATAGTGATAAATTGATAATAATCCCAAGTGACTCAACAAATATAGCTATTCTTCCCCAGCAATGGCGCCAGAAAAGGTCTTGATAACCCACAAGTATAGGGGATCGCAAATGTTTTCAAGGGTAGAGTATTCAACCCAAATTTATAGATTTGACACAAGGGGAGCCAAAGAATATTTGCAAGAATTAGCACCTGAGTTGTCAATTCAACCACACATGGAGATTATTTATCTGTAGCAACGTGATCAGTAGCAAAGTAATATGATAGTTTTGATAATAGTAGCAGCGGCAATGGTAACTGTAACAGTGATAGCAGTAGTTTTGCAGCAAGTGCAACAGTAACAGTAGCAGTAGTAACTTAGCAAGAACAATAAAAGATAAATTCATAGGCATTGGATCGGTAATTTGTTGGATGATATTCATCATGTGACAGTCATAACCTAGGGCGATGCGGCACTAGCTCGAGTTCATAAATATAATGTAGGCATGTATTCCGTAAATAGTCATATGTGCTTATGGAAAGAACTTGCATGACATCTTTTGACCTACCCTCCCGTGGCAGCGGGGTCCAATTGGAAACTAAGGAATATTAAGGCCTCCTTTTAATAGAGAACCAGAACAAAGCATTAACACACGGTGAATACATGAACTCCTCAGACTACGATCATCACCGGGAGTGGTCCCGACTATTGTCACTCTAGGGTTGCCGGATCATAACACGTAGTAGGTGACTATAACTTGCAAGATAGGATCTAGAACATATATATAATGGTGATAACATAAACAGTTCAGATCTGAAATCATGGCACCCGGGCCCAAAGTGACAAGCATTAAGCATGACAAAGTCATAGCAACATCAACCTCAGAACATAGTGGATACCAGGGATCAAGCCCTAACAAAACTAACTAGATTACATGATGAATCTCTTCCAACTCCTCACCGACCAGTGAGCCTACGAAGGAATTACTCACTCCCGGTGGGGAGCATCATGGAATTGGCGATGGAGAAGGGTTGGTGATGATGAAGAACGAACATCCCCCTCTCCGGAGCCCCAAACGGACTCTAGATATGGCCTCCAAATGAAGAACAGGAGGTGACGGCGGCTCCGTCTCGTGGATCGTGATAATTCTTTCTCCTTGATTTATTTCTGTAAAAATAGGATTTTATAGCGGCGGTTTCAGGGTCTGTGGGGCCACCAGGTGGGGACAACCCACAGGCGCGCTGGGAGGCGCGCTACTGGTGGGTTGTGCCCGCCCAGGTGCCCCCCTCCGGTGGCTCTTGGCTCCAGAAATTCTCTTTATTGATATAAAAAATCCTCGTAAAGTTTCGTTCCATTCCGAGAACTTTTATTTCTGCACAAAAACAACACCATGGTAGTTCTGCTGAAAATAGCGTCAGTCTGGGGTTAGTTTCATTCAAATCATGCAAATTAGAGTCCAAAACAAGAGGAAAAGCGTTAGGAAAAGTACATACGTTGGAGACGTATCACCGTCCAGCCATGTAGAGGGGCGCACCAGCCCCCAAGTGAGCTGGTTTGTCCCCTCCTATGGCCCATTAAGCCTCTACACTTACCGAGGGTGTCCGGAACCCCTTCTGGTGCCCCGATGACTTCCCAGTGCACTCTGAAACACTTTCGGTGTCCGAATACCATCGTCTTATATATCAATCTTTACCTCTCGACCATGTCGAGACTCCTCGTAATGTCCGTGATCTCATCCGAGACTACGAACAACATTTGGTCACCAAATCATATAACTCATATAACACTATATCGTCAACGAACGTTAAGTGTGCGGACCCTACGGGTTCGAGAACTATGTAGACATGACCGAGACACCTCTCCGGTCAATAACCAATAGCGGAACCTGGATGCCCATATTGGCTCCTACATACGTAATTCCTTTGTCCATCGGTATGTTACTTGCCCGAGATTCGATCATTGATATCTTCATACCTAGTTCAATCTTGTTATCAGCAAGTCTCTTTACTCATTCTGTAATACATCATCTTGAATCTAACTACTTAATCACTTTGCTTGCAAGGCTCCTTATGATGTGTATTACCGAGAGGGCCCAGAGATACCTCTCCGATACTCGGAGTGACAAATCCTAATCTCAATCTATGCCAACTCAACAAACACCTTCGGAGATACCTGTAGAGCATCTTTATGATCACCCAGTTACGTTGTGACATTTGATAGTACACAAGGTATTCCTCCGGTATCCGGGAGTTGCATAATCTCATAGTCGAAGGAATACATATTTATCATCAAGAAAGCAATAGCAATAAACTGAACGATCAATATGCTAAGCTAACGGATGGGTCATGTCTATTTATCATCCCGTTATCAAATGACAACACATGTCTATGGTTAGGAAACCTTAACCATCTTTGATCAACGAGCTAGTCTAGTAGAGGCTTACTAGGGACATGGTATTTGTTTATGTATTCACATATGTATTTATGTTTCCGATCAATACAATTCTCGCATGAATAATAAACCTTTATCATGAATAAGGAAGTATAAAATACCAACTTCATTATTGCCTCTAGGGCATATTTCCTTCAGTCTCCCACTTGCACTAGAGTCAATAATCTAGATTACACTGTAATGAATCTAACACCCATGGAGTCTTGGTGTTGATCATGTTTTGCTAGCGGAAGAGGCTTAGTCAACGGGTCTCCTACATTCAGATCTCTATGTATTTTGCAAACTTCTATGTCTCCATCCTTGAACTTTTCATGAATGGAGTTGAACCGTCTCTTGATGTGTTTGGTTCTCTTGTGAAACCTGGATACCTTCGCCGGGGAAATTGCTCCAGTGTTGTCACAAAAGATTTTCATTGGACTCGATGCACTATGTATTACACCCAGATCGGATATGAACTCCTTCATCCAGACTCCTTCATGTGTTGCTTCCGAAGTAGAGGCTATATTTTTATTCACCACATGATATGTGTTTTGCTTGGAGCGTCTTGTATGATATGAGTCTTTGCTTTTTAGTTTGCCACAATCATCCTTGATGTACACACGTTTCGAGAGGGACACTCATGAATCATGAATTTATTAGAATACTCTATGTGCTTCACTTATATCTTTTGAGGTAGGCAATTTGCTCTAGTGCTTCACTTATATCTTTTTAGAGCACGACGGTGGTTTTATTTTATAGAAATTGATGAACTCTCATGCTTCACTTATATTATTTTGAGAGTCTCTAAACAGCGTGGTAATTTTCGTAGGTTATGAATTTAGTCCTAATATGATGGGCATCCAAGAGGGTTATAATAAAAACTTTCATATAAAGAGCATTGAATACTACGAGAAGTTTGATTCCTTATGATTGTTTTGAGATATAAAGATGGTGATATTAGAGTCATGCTAGTGAGTAATTTGTGGATTGGTAGAAATACTTGTGTTAAAGTTTTTGATTCCCATAGCATCCACGTATGGTGAACCGTTATGTGATGAAGTCGAAGCTTGATTTATTTATTGATTGTCTTCCTTATGAGTGGCGGTCGGGGACGAGCGATGGTCTTTTCCTACCAATCTATCCCCCTTGGAGCATGCGTGTAGTACTTTGTTTCGATAACTAATAATTTTTTTGCAATAAGTATGTGAGTTCTTTATGACTAATGTTGAGTCCATGGATTATACGCACTCTCACCCTTCCATCATTGCTAGCCTCTCTAGTACCGCACAACTTTCGCCGGTGCATTAAACCCACAATATGCCCTTCCTCAAAACAGCCACCATACCTACCTATTATGGCATTTCCATAGCCATTCCAAGATATATTTCCATGCAACTTCCACCGTTCCGTTTTATTATGACAAGCACCAACATTGTCATATTGCTTTGCATGATCATAAGATAGCTAGCATGATGTTTATGTTGGGAAATGTAGCATGCAATTTCAAAAAAAATCCTACGCTCACGCAAGATCTATCTAGGAGATGCATAGCAATGAGAGGGGAGAGTGTGTCCATGTACCCTCGTAGACCGAAAGCGGAAGCGTTAGGTTAATGCGGTTGATGTAGTCGAACGTCTTCAGGATCCAACCGATCTTAGTACCGAACGTACGGCACCTCCAAGTTCAGCACACGTTCAGCTCGATGACATCCCTCGAACTCTTGGTCCATCTGAGGGTCGAGGGAGAGTTCCGTCAGCACGACGGTGTGGTGACGGTGATGGTGATGTGATCCGCGCAGGGCTTCGCCTCAATATGTATTTGACATGAAGAAAGCAATAGCAATAAAACTGAACGATCAATATGCTAAGCTAACGGATGGGTCTTGTCCATAACATCATTCTCTTAATGATATGATCCCGTTATCAAATTACAACTCATGTTCATGGTCAGGAAACCTTAGCCATCTTTGATCAACGAGCTAGTCAAGTAGAGGCTCACTAGGGACAGAGTGTTTATCTATGTACTCACACATGTATTTAGGTTTCCGATCAATACAATTCTAGCATGAATAATAAACATTTATCATGAATAAGTAAATATAAAATAACAACTTTATTATTGTCTCTAGGGCATATTTCCTTCAGTCTCCCACTTGCACTAGAGTCAATAATCTAGATTACATTGTAATGATTGTAACACCCATGGAGTCTTGGTGCTGATCATATTTTGCTCGTGAGAGAGGCTTAGTCAACGGGTCTGCAACATTCAAATCCGTATGTATCTTGCAAATCTCTATGTATTCCTCCTTGACTTGATCGCGGATGGAATTGTAGCGTCTCTTGATGTGCTTGGTTCTCTTGTGAAATCTGGATTCTTTTGCCAAGGCAATTGCACCAGTATTGTCACAAAAGATTTTCATTGGACCCGATGCACTAGGTATGACACCTATATCGGATATGAACTCCTTCATCCAGACTCCTTCATTTGCTCCTTCCGAAGCAACTATGTATTCCGCTTCACACGTTGTAGCGACCCGACCTCAGACGGTCAAGCCTACGTGTTTTGTGCCATCCACGGATCAAGTATCTTTGCACACACAGTACATCAATGTATATATCAAAGTGCAATCACATGTATAAATAACGTAAAACTGATATATACCTCATAAGTCTTAGCGGAAACAAGTAATTGGGTGTGGAGCCCCATCAACGCCATCGGCAGGTTGAGTGTAGACCGTAACCTGCATCGTATTCTTACTCGTCGGAAGAAAATATCGCAACATGATACGTTGCAGCCGTGTAGGTCAATTACATTGAATGTAAGCAAGATCACAATATGAGAAAACAGATGATAAAACTATACTATATGCAATATGGCTTTATGGCTCTGTATCTGAATTTTGTTTGCGTAAAAGCTGGTTTTATTTTACCTACATCAAAGGAATAAATGAAGTCTGTACTATGGAGTTTTCTATCATGACATGGTTCCGCCAACCGATGTCTCATAGCCCAAAATCATCATAAGTTGCCCACAATTAAGTTATCAATCCGGTGTTGAGAGTTCCGAGATAGATCCAAGTCCAGATGCTCAATTTGTCCGTAACCGGGGACACGACTAATCGATTAGGTTTAAACCCTCTGCAGAGGTTTGTACACTTTACCCGCAAGATTCGATCCCTCTATTTACGTTCTCGCACTTCAGGGTGTTTGAGAACAAGATGACCGAAACATGGTCTTCAGAAGAGTTCCTCTGACCACTGTCCGGTACTCATCCCATCCTACCGTAGTTCTACATCTGCTAGTACCGCCCCAGCCAGAGTCACTACTAAGGTCAACCAAGCGAGCCCATAATGACTTGCGGTTGCGGGTAAGCTTCCGGGCATGAAGTATTCTTCCGTCTCTTTGAGTCTGGGTGAAGCTTTCCGCAAGATGTCATGGCGCTTCTCCATGCATCCCGCCAACCACTGGTTTCTCCAGGTGCCCGTCAACCATCCTTCACCCAGTGAGTGTGTATTGAATTCTTGTCTTGAGTCTTGAAGTCTTGAGGCCTTGAAGATGCAGTCCTTGCAGATTCCATCATGGAGTTGTCGTCATTGGCGTAGATCCTCCATTCTCACACCACTCCGAGTACTCATACCAACCCGTCTACTATAGCGTAGCATTTAAATAAATAACGTCCGGGCTTGGTAACAGGTGATGGGTTCCTACCTCATGCATACTACTCAACTACAAGGATTCAATAACACTCTTGAGGGGATTGTTGCGAAGATGACACTAGATGCAATAAAACACATAGGTATGAAAACATGGTCAAAGTGAACTTGCCTTGTTGACGATCTTCGAAAACTAGGGATTCGTAGTAGCAAGCTCCGCACTCCGGAAATTCTACCGAGGCAAACAATAACTATAGTAAGCACATAGCATATGATCACATAAAACAATAGCATAGTAATATAACACACCAAAACAAACAAATCAAATCCCAAAGGAAAAACTCGAAGAAATCCAACTCAAAGTTTTCCTACTTCAAGCAACAACTAGTTTTTTTACATAACAAAATTTTCTCAACATAACCTAACCATGGGCTTATGTTAACTTAACAGAAAATAATGCATTAATCAATTAGGAGCAAAAAGAATCAATTTAAAAGCTATAGTAAAACTCCTATTAGGCCTAATCCAATTTATATTAAGAAAATAAAATAAAAAGTTTTATTTAATATAAATAAAAGTTCATCCTATAAAGTGACAGAAACTATCCTAGAATAATCAATCACATGTGAAAAATAAATTGTTTTACTAATTAAAATAATAGGAAAACAGTAGCTAGTTAATTAATTAGGATTAACAAGATTCTGCTTAAAATTAATTTTTTATTAATCCTAAAATACCCAAATTAATTCCTATGGTTTGGCAATGTCAAAATAAAGTTGGGACAAAAAGAATCATCCAAAAATAATTTTTCTAACTCATGTTATAACAGATTTACTATTCTGACTAAAACTAAAATAAAGCAATTTTAATTAATTTTAACATAGCTAAATATATTTTCTACAGAAACTATAGAAAATTTGCAAACCAACAAAAAAGAATCACCTAAAAATATTAAACAGAATAAAAGATATGAATTTTTCAAAACAGGAACTATTCATTAAAACAGAAAATGAAAATAAATGAAAAAGGGCCTAATGGGCTAAACTACACCGAGCGTAATATAAACTAAACGGGCCTAGGGTTAAACGAGTCGGGCGGCTAAATAAAAATAAACCCTAACTAAAATAAATCAGTAAACTAAACCGGTCGAACCGGTTTTATTTAAAGACATACCCCTTGGGGGATCTAATCTCGACCGTGCGCGTCGGATCTAACGGCGAGGAGGGGTCCGCGACTTACGGTCGGGACGGCGGCGGCATGGCTCGGCGGCGATGGTTCGGCGACTCGGTGGTCGGGGCGTCGGCGAAGGCTCCGTGGTGCAGCAAGCGAGGAGTCCGGGGTGGGGTCAGGCGAGCTCGGGGTGGCGGGGTGGGTCGTGGCGGCGGCAATGGCGGCGGCGCTCTCGGTCTCCGGCGAAAGGCGTCTGAGAGGAGGAGGCATCGGGTGAGGCGGCGAGGGGGAACGGGTCGTGGGGGGTTTATAGGGGCTCACCTTGGCGAGGAGGCGATCGGGAGGATCGCGAATCCGGATCAGCGGGATCCGGCGGAAGGCGGCGATGGCGATGGCGGGGAGGAGGAAGAAGGAGGTGGGGTGGGCGTCGGTGAGGAGAGAGAGGGTGGCGGCGGGTGGCCGGGCGAAGGGTTTTGGCGAGGGGCTCGGGCATGGGCGGCTCGGCTGGCTCATTGGGTGGCGGGTAGGCCGCTGGTGGGCAGCTAGGCGATGCTTTGGTGGCGCTGAGGGGGGTTTTTTTTAAAAATTTATTTTTTAAATAAAACAAAACAGAGATATCTTTTAAAATATAAATATTTTATATAGGACATATATATACCAAAATGATGGGGAATATTCCTATCATTTGAACATTTTCAAAGGCAAAATCCAAACTTTATAAAAATTCATTTTTTCAAATTCAATTAAAACTCAAATTTGAATTCAAAACTTTTGGCATTGTTTTCCTCTGATATTTTTGGAGTGTCATGTTTACTCCTCTCATACTTTTGCTCAAGTATTTATCGGGCATAGTTTTGATATGATTCCCACTTGCCAAGGTTTGAATTCAAATTCCAAAACTCAAATTTGAAAGAGGGTTTCAAGGCACTTTCAAATGACTTTCAATTTGATACTTTTTAACTTCCAACTCATATTTCATATAATTGAAGAAGTCATTTTATCTTCCCTCATGAAAGTCATTGAGTTGCATAAAGCTTTGAATTTGAAATATTCCCAAATAAAATTCAAATCTTTTCCAAAACCCTTTTCATTTCAACATGGAAGAAGTCATGTCAACTTCACTCTAGGGTTTGGTGTTGCAATGAACTTGAGTTCATTGGGATCCAAAAGGCAAAGGGGAAAGTTTGGGAAAGTCATTTCATTCCCTCTCATTCAACTTTCAAAAGTTTTCAAATTCCACTTAGTTTCACTCAATCAATCAAACCATCAATCAGACAACAAGCATAGTTATTTATCTAATATAACATTCCAAAATTTAGAATTTTGGGATGTTACAAACCTACCACACTTAAAATGAATCTCGTCCTCGAGATTCGAAGAGGCTAGCAAGAAAAGGTTAGGGGTTGGGGTCTTCTAGCAGATCCATCGGTCGAAATGGTCTAGTGTGCTACCACACTTAAAAGCAAGGTTATAGTTCCAATAAACTCAGATACTTCCTCTGGAGTGCCGACAATGTATGTCTCTTCACATATCCTACAATAGCTTCTTTACCAAAGCTCTTCTATCAGAAGCATAGAGTTTTCCTCAGAATTTTGGGTTGGTTCGTCAAAGTTGTGGTTCGTCCGAGACTGGATCTTCTTAGCTAATAGGTCCGTGTCCATTCTGGATAACTATCGGAATACTCATGGTGGTCTACAATTTATGGTTTCTCCTGCAGAAAACGGGTCTGGGTTGAACCTCACCGTATAACCTACGATTGGCAACGGTTGCCTGTAAAGGGGTTCCATCATCCTACCATTCTATGGTTTTTATGGCTTATCGCGTCGACACTCTTCAAAGGTTTTTGAGGCTCTCTGATTTTCCATCAGCATATGATAGTTCATGATAGAAGTCTTTGGTATGGGGGCCAATCCATCCCGTACTTGAATCATTACCACATACGTAAATATCGAATCACGTATTCTAACACTTGGGCATACTCACAAGCATTGCAGAATTTCTCTTGTTGATGAACTAAGTTCATATAAATCCATGGTTTCTGCAAGCCAAACAGAACATCTATCGTTACTTCTCCACTCTCAGGTTTTTGCGTAACCTCCTGCGAAACGTATGATGAACGGATCACTGATTCTTCCAAATTTATTCCTTTATCAAGGTTACATCTGTTCCTTTTCAAAATCCTGGGCCTGTGGGTTATGGGCCCACTTCAGCTCTTGTACAAGCTTAATTCATCCTTCCTAGGGTTATCATTCCATATTCCAGCATTACATCTCCTGTAAAATCCAATAGTACTTCTTCCTTCATACCCTTGTGGTGACGATCATACAAAACTCCAACTTATTTGTCCAGCTTCCTGCTATGGGCCGTCATGAATAACACATTTCTTTCTTCATCGATCTTGTGGCTTTACAGAGTACTATGACCAAAAGAATGCACAAGTTTATCCATAAAATCTCATTATTCTCATATCAATCTTTCATTACATCCTTAACCATTTTCGTAAATCCAAATTCCAAAAAGTACTTTGTTACAAATGCTGCCACCCACATGGTTTGGTATGGTCAGACATTACTTCCAACTTTATTCATTTTTCCTCTTTGAGGATTCTTTAGTCCCACTGGAATTGTGCGACATGCGCCTTGAATTTTTCAATCTTCTATTTCATCGTGGTGGCCTTGAGCTTCACCTCCATCATCTCTGTATGCACTTCGCTTAGGTATTCCTGAGTATAACGGAGTCTTGCTTCAAGTATTTCTCGATCGGCGTATGGCTTCCATGGCTGCTTCACGAACAGCATCGAAGAAAGTTGCTTGTGGCACACGTGAAATGAAAAGTACTGCCCCATCATCTTTGGGCAAACTCCTTTCAAATGGTGGAGATGTACCTCCACATACCAAAGTTCCACTCCCTTTTGCATGAAGGGTAGCCTTTGTAGACCGTGCATCTCCTTCAAGGTGAATATGCCTCATCATGTCCTTCAGATCTTGGGTAATCATGATCACTTGTCGAGGTCATGATGGTTTCCGGACCTTTAAGGAAAGACTCGTAAAGGGTCGTCATCTTCTTCCATGTTCATCAAGAATATTACTTTCCAAGATAAAATATGACAACTCCTTAAAGCTTTTCAGCATGTGCCATTACAACGTTATTGAGTCATGAACTATTACAATCTCAGGGTAATCTATTACATAACTCAACTCATTGAGCTCATGAAAAAATGAAATTGCTTTCTACTACTCTTATTATCCATTTCAAAATTCCAACTACTCAACTCCAGCTTTCATCTTGTCGGGACATTTAATAGCATAATGTCCTGCTTCCTTGCAATGAAAACACATAACTTTCGATAAGTCTTTGGACTTCTTGGAGATGGTGCCTGCTGCTTGAGTTCCTTGCTTCCTTTCAAGACAATGATTGGCATAATGCCCGACGTCCTTACATTCAAAACAGGTAATATGACTCTTGTCCCTCTTTGCAGAAATTGGGTTGTTCTGAGGGTGTCTTTGTTTTCTCTTCCGGGGTTTCTTCGTTCTGATCAAACCTTTTATTCCCTGTGGATAAAACTCTATTGCTTCCGTCGAGAAGTATCCCAGATACTCTTTTCTTTCCTCGGTGCAATACTGTGAAAAATGTCCTTCTTCTCCACATGAATAGCAGGCATTGGAGTAAAATCTGTTGAGGCCTTCTCCATCAAGGTCTTCAACACTTTCATTCATCACTGGTTCTTTCATAACTTCTCGGAGAGCTTCTTTCATTCCTCCTTCCTGCTCCTGAATAGTTTGTTGCACCATGGGGTAAATGTGACCTTGAGTCCGGTAGTGGGTGGTTCCTTCAGCACAAGAAACAAGTCACCGACTAGTTGGGCATTCCTCACTAGGTGTTTCTCCTCACAATGAGAGCATCCTCCTTGTGTTCCTCCAGGTGTGTCCTATTTCTCCGCAAATCTTGCAGCACAAGGTTTCTTCTTGGGTTATCATGGTGCTTCCGGATAAGAGGTGATCTCATCGTGGTCTTCTTGAATTCCTCCCAAGTTCTTGCTCCTTTAAATCCTTGTATGGCTTGATGCATTCTCCACCAGGTTGCAGCACTTTACGTAAAAGTCTTGAAGAGCATATGGAACCTCATACTTCCTTGAAACCAAATTGTTCCCAAGTAATTTTCCATGTTCGCATCCATAGCTCGCCTCGGGCTGAGTCTTCGTCCAGAGAATATCAGTCCAACTTCATTCATCATCTATGGGGTTCAAAAGTTTTGGGATGAGATAAGAGAGAGGTGGGAGGGATATACACACAATACAAACAATAGTTTTTGAAGAAACAAGTTTTTACTTTGTGGCTGTCGGAAAACATCAAACAAATGACAACTCACGAATCGTCGCATCTAACGTAGGTGTATAACAGGGTTTGGTCTCTAAAGGTCAAATTCTTCAGGAACTTCAAATTCTTCTAGTTCTCGGAGTCTTCAATTGTTGTAGCTTAAAGTCTCCTAATGCATGGTGGAATCGTCGTTTCTCTGAAATGGCCATCAGTTATCCGATATCTAATCCTTCTTGGAGCGTCTTCAGTTGATCCTTCATGTGGTCAAAGGATATGGTATATTCTAACTATTTGAGGTGAGAGTGTCTATTTGATAAAATCTGAAAAGATGAAAAGTAAGAGTCTTTTTGAAAGTAAAGTTTTAGAAATATCCTGTCCAAGGGGCTTTCCGATTTCTAGGGTCACGTCCTACATTCAACATGTGCTCGATACCATTTCAGAGCGACCCGACCTCAGACGGTCAAGCCTCGTGTTCTTTGTGCCATCCTCGGATCAGTATGGCACACACAAGACATCAATGTATATATCAAAGTGCAATCACATGTATAAATAACGTAAAACTGATATATACCTCATAAGTCTTAGCGAAACAAGTAATTGGGTGTGGAGCCCCATCAACGCCATCGGCAAGTTGAGTGTAGACCGTAACCTGCATCGTATTCTTACTCGTCGGAAGAAAATATCTGCAACATGATACGTTGCAGCCGTGTAGGTCATTACATTGAATGTACCGCAAGATCACAATATGAGAAAACAGATGATAAAACTATACTATATGCAATATGGCTTTATGGCTCAGATCTGAATTTTGTTTGCGTAAAAGCTGGTTTTATTTTACCTACATCAAAGGAATAAATGAAGTCTGTACTATGGAGTTTTCTATCATGACATGGTTCCGCCAACCGATGTCTCATAGCCCAAAATCATCATAAGTTGCCCACAATTAAGTTATAAATCCGTGTTGAGAGTTCGAGATAGATCCAAGTCCGGATGCTCAATTTGTCCGTAGAATCGGGACACGGCTAATCGATTAGGTTTAAACCCTCTGCAGAGGTTTGTACACTTTACCCGCAAGATTCGATCCCTCTATTTACGTTCTCGCACTTGAGGTGTTTGAGAACAAGATGACCAAACATGGTCTTCGAAGAGTTCCTCGACCACCGTCCGGTACTCATCCCATCCTACCGTAGTTCTACATCTGCTAGTACCGCCCCAGCCAGAGTCACTACTAAGGTCAACCAAGCCGAGCCCATAATGACTTGCGGTTGCAGGTAAGCTTCGGGCATGAAGTATTCTTCCGTCTCTTTGAGTCTGGGTGAAGCTTTCCGCAAGATGTCATGGCGCTTCTCCATGCATCCCGGCCAACCACTGGTTTCTCCAGGGTGCCCGTCAACCATCCTTCACCCAGTAGTGTGTATTGAATTCTTGTCTTGAGTCTTGAAGTCTTGAGGCCTTGAAGATGCAGTCCTTGCAGATTCCATCATGGAGTTGTCGTCATTGACGTAGATCCTCCATTCTCACACCACTCCCGAGTACTCATACCAACCCCGTCTACTATAGCGTAGCATTTAAATAAATAACGTCCCGGGCTTGGTAACAGGGTGATGGGTTCCTACCTCATGCATACTACTCAACTACAAGGATTCAATAACACTACTGAGGGGGATTGTTGCGAAGATGACACTAGATGCAATAAAACACATAGGTATGAAAAACATGGTCAAAGTGAACTTGCCTTGTTGACGATCTTCGAAAACTAGGGATTCGTAGTAGCAAGCTCCGCACTCCAGAAATTCTACCGAGGCAAACAATAACTATAGTAAGCACATAGCATATGATCACATAAAACAATAGCATAGTAATATAACACACCAAAACAAACAAATCAAATCCCAAAGGAAAAACTCGAAGAAATCCAACTCAAAGTTTTCCTACTTCAAGCAACAACTAGTTTTTTTACATAACAAAATTTTCTCAACATAACCTAACCATGGGCTTATGTTAACTTAACAGAAAATAATGCATTAATCAATTAGGAGCAAAAAGAATCAATTTAAAAGCTATAGTAAAACTCCTATTAGGCCTAATCCAATTTATATTAAGAAAATAAAATAAAAGTTTTATTTAATATAAATAAAAGTTCATCCTATAAAGTGACAGAAACTATCCTAGAATAATCAATCACATGTGAAAAATAAATTGTTTTACTAATTAAAATAATAGGAAAACAGTAGCTAGTTAATTAATTAGGATTAACAAGATTCTGCTTAAAACTAATTTTTTATTAATCCTAAAATACCCAAATTAATTCCTATGGTTTGGCAATGTCAAAATAAAGTTGGGACAAAAAGAATCATCCAAAAATAATTTTTCTAACTCATGTTATAACAGATTTACTATTCTGACTAAAACTAAAATAAAGCAATTTTAATTAATTTTAACATAGCTAAATATATTTTCTACAGAAACTATAGAAAATTTGCAAACCAACAAAAAAAGAATCACCTAAAAATATTAAACAGAATAAAAGATATGAATTTTTCAAAACAGGAACTATTCTGTTAAAACAGAAAACGAAAATAAATGAAAAAGGGCCTAATGGGCCTAAACTACGCACTGAGCGTAATATAAACTAAACGGGCCTAGGGTTAAACGAGTCGGGCCGGCTAAATAAAAATAAACCCTAACTAAAATAAACCGTAAACTAAACCGGTCGAACCGGGTTTTATTTAAAAGACATACCCCTTTGGGGATCTAATCTCGACCGTACGCGTCGGATCTAACGGCGAGGAGGGGGTCCGGCGACTTACCGGTCGGACGGCAATGGCGGCTCGGCCGGGCGATGGTTCTGGCGACTCGGTGGTGGGCGTCGTGAAAGGCTCCGCGGGTGCAGCGCTGGCGAGGGGAGTCGGGGTGGGTCGGGCGAGCTCGGGGTGGCAGGGGTGGGTCGGGCGGCGGAAATGGCGGCGGCGGTGCTCTCGGTCTCCGGAAAGGCGTGGAGAGGAGGAGGCGTCGGGTGAGGGGCGAGGGGGGTCGTGGGGGGTTTATAGGGGGCTCACCTTGGCGAGAGAGGCGATCGGGAGGATCGCCGAATCCGGATCCGGCGGGATCCGCGAAGCGGCGGCGCTGCTCGATGGCGTGGGCGAGGAGGAAGAAGGAGGTGGGGTCAGGCGTCGGTGAGGGAGAGAGGGTGGCGGCGGGTGGCGGGCGAAGGGTTTTCAGGCGAGGGGCTCGGGCATGGGGCGGCTCGGGCTGGCTCATTGGTTGGCGGCTAGGCCGCTGGTGGGCCGGCTGGCAGATGCTTTTTGGCTGGCGCCTGGGGTTTTTTTTTTAAAATCTTTTTATTTTTTTAAATAAAACAAAAACAGAGATATCTTTTAAAATATAAATATTTTATATAGGACATATATATACCAAAATGATCAGGGGAATATTCCCTATCATTTGAATATTTTTCCAAAGGCAAAAATCCAAACTTTATAAAAATTCATTTTTTTCAAATTCAATTAAAACTCAAATTTGAATTCAAAACTTTTGGCATTGTTTTCCTCTGATATTTTTGGAGTGTCATGTTTACTCCTCTCATACTTTTGCTCAAGTATTTATTAGGCATAGTTTTTGATATGATTCCCACTTGCCAAGGTTTGAATTCAAATTCCAAAACTCAAATTTGAAAGAGGGTTTCAAGGCACTTTCAAATGACTTTCAATTTGATACTTTTTAACTTCCAACTCATATTTCATATAATTGAAGAAGTCATTTTATCTTCCCTCATGAAAGTCATTGAGTTGCATAAAGCTTTGAATTTGAAATGTTCCCAAATGAAATTCAAATCTTTTCCAAAACCCTTTTCATTTCAACATGGAAGAAGTCATGTCAACTTCACTCTAGGGTTTGGTGTTGCAATGAACTTGAGTTCATTGGGATCCAAAAGGCAAAGGGGAAAGTTTGGGAAAGTCATTTCATTCCCTCTCATTCAACTTTCAAAAGTTTTCAAATTCCACTCAGTTTCACTCAATCAATCAAACCATCAATCAGACAACAAGCATAGTTATTTATCTAATATAACATTCCAAAATTTAGAATTTTGGGATGTTACACACGTAGATCCCGCCATGACGCTCTGCTTGGAACTGCACCAACTGACAGCTCCACCATTCGATATAAATACATATCCGGTTTGTGACTTAGAGTCATTTGGATCAGTGTCAAAGCTTGCATCGACGTAACCATTTACGACGAGCTCTTTGTCACCTCCATAAACAAGAGCCATATCCTTAGTCCTTTTCAGGTATTTCAGGATGTTCTTGACCGCCATGCAGTGATCCACTCCTGGATTACTTTGGTACCTCCCTACCAGACTTATGGCAAGGCACACATCAGGTCGGGTACACAGCATAGCATACATGATAGAACCTATGGCTGAGGCATAGGGAATGACTTCCATTTTCTCTCTATCTTCTGCAGTGGTCATGCATTGAGTCTGACTCAACTTCACACCTTGTAACATAGGCAAGAACCCTTTCTTTGACTGGTCCATTTTGAACTTCTTCAAAACTTTATCAAGGTATGTGCTTTGTGAAAGTCCAATTAAGCGTCTTGATCTATCTCTATAGATCTTTATGCCCAATATATAAGCAGCTTCACTGAGGTCTTTCATTGAAAAATTCTTATTCAAGTATCCTTTTATGCTATCCAGAAATTCTATATTATTTCCAATCAACAATATGTAATCCACATATAATATTAGAAATGCTAAACCGCTCCCACTCACTTTCTTGTAAATACAGGCTTCTCCAAAAGTCTGTATAAAACCATATGCTTTGATCACCTCATCAAAGCGCATATTCCAACTCCGAGATGCTTGCACCAGTCCATAGATGGATCGCTGGAGCTTGCACACTTTGTTAGCACCTTTAGGATCGACAAAACCTTCTAGTTGCATCATATACAACTCTTCTTTAAGAAATCCATTAAGGAATGCAGATTTCATAATCATAAAATGCGGCAATTGCTAACATGATTTGGACAGACTTAAGCATCGCTACAGGTGAGAAAGTCTCATCGTAGTCAACTCCTTGAACTTGTCAAAAACCTTTCGCAACAAGTGGAGCTTTGTAGACAGTAACATTACCATCAGCCTCAGTCTTATTCTTGAAGATCCATTTATTTTCTATGACTTGCCAATCATCGGGGCAAGTCCACCAAAGTCCATACTTTGTTCTCATACATGGATCCTGTCTCAGATTTTATGGCCTCAAGCCATTTATCGAAATCTGGGCTTATCATAGCTTCTTCATAGGAAACATGACTTCTAGTACAGGATTACCGTACCACTCTCGTGCGGATTGTGCTCTGGTCGACTTACGAGGTTCATTAGCAACTTGATCTAAAGTTTCATGATCATTATCATTTGCTTCCTCGCTAGTTGGTGTAGGCATCACGGGAACGGATTTCTTTGATGTGCTACTTTCCAATTTGAGAGAAGGTACAATTACCACATCAAGTTCTACTTTCCTCCCACTCACTTCTGTCAAGAGAAACTCCTTCTCTAGAAAGGATCCATTCTTGGCAACAACGGTCTTGCCTTCGGATCTGTGGTAGAAGATGTACACAATGGTTTCCTTAGGGTGTCCTATGAAGGCGCACTTCTGTGATTTGGGTTCGAGCTTATCAGGCTGAAGTCTTTTGACATAAGTGTCACAACCCCAAACTTTAAGAATCAACGGCTTAGGTTTCTTGCCAAACCATAGTTCATACGGTGTTGTCTCAACGGATTTAGACGGTTCCCTATATAACGTGAATGTGGATGTCTCTAATGCATAACCCCAAAATGGTAGTGGTAAATCGATAAGAGACATCATAGAACGCACCAGATGCAATCAAGTACGGTTACGACGTTCGGACACACAATTGCGCTGTGGTGTTCCATGTGGCGTGAATTGTGAAACAATTCCACATTGTTTTAAATGAATGCCAAACTCGTAACTCAAATATTCGCTTCTGCGATCAGATCATAGAAACTTTATTTTCTTGTTACGATGACTCTCCACTTCACTCTGAAATTCTTTGAACTTTTCAAATGTCTCAGACTTGTGTTTCATCAAGTAGACATGCCCATATCAACTCAAAGCATCTGTGAAGGTCAGAAAATAATGATACATGCTGCGTGCTTCAACACTCATTGGACCGCATACATCGGTATGTATTATTTCCAATAAGTCATTACCTCGCTCCATTTTTCCGGAGAACGGAGTTTTAGTCATCTTGCCCATGAGGCATGGTTCACAAGTATCAAATAATTCATAATCAAGTGATTCAAAAAGTCCATCTGCATGGAGTTTCTTCATGCGTTTACACCAATATGACCTAAACGACAGTGTCACAAATATGTTGCACATAATTATCAACTTTGCATCTTTTGGCATCAATATTATGAATATGTGTATCACTACGATCGAGATTCAACAAGAATAGACCATTCATCAAGGGTGCATGACCATAAAAGATATTGTTCATATAAATAGAACAACCATTATTCTCTGATTTAAATGAATAATTGTGTCGCAATAAACAAGATCCAAATATAATCATCATGCTCAACGCTAGCACCAAATAAAAATTATTGAGGTCTAAAACTAATCCCAAAGGTAGATGTATAGGTAGCGTGCCGACGGTGATCACATCGACCTTGGAACCATTTCCGACGTGCATCATCACCTCGTCCTTAGCCGATCTTCATTTATTCCACAGCTCCTGTTTCGAGTTACAAATATGAGCAACCGAACCAGTATCAAATACCCAGGCGCTGCTATGAGCATTAGTAAGGTACACATCAATAACATGTATATCAAATATACCTTTGTTCACTTTGCCATCCTTCTTATCCGCCAAGTATTTGGGGCAGTTCCGCTTCCAGTGACTATTCCCTTTGCAGTAGAAGCACTCAGTTTCAGGCTTGGGTCCAGCTTTGGGCTTCTTCCCGGGAGTGCAACTTGTTTGCCATTCTTCTTGAAGTTCCCTTTCTTTCCCTTGCCCTTTTTCTTGAAACTAGTGGTCTTGTTAACCATCAACACTTGATGCTCCTTCTTGATTTCTACCTCCGCAGCCTTTAGCATTGCGAAGAGCTCAGGAATTGTTTTATTCATCCCTTGCATATTATAGTTCATCATGAAGCCTTTGTAGTTTGGTGGCAGTGATTGGAGAACTATGTCAATAACACTATCAACTGGAAGATCAACTCCCAGCTGGGTCAAGTGGTTATGATACCCAGACATTTTGAGTATGTGTTCACTGACAGAACTATTCTCCTCCATCTTGCAGCTATAGAACTTGTTGGAGACTTCATATCTCTCAACCCGGGCATTTTCTTGAAATATTAACTTCAACTCTTGGAACATCTCATATGCTCCATGATGTTCAAAATGTCTTTGAAGTCCCGGTTCTAAGCCGTAAAGCATGGCACACTGAACTATCAAGTAATCATCAGATCGACCTTGCCAGACATTCATAACATCTGCTTCAGCTCCTGCAGCAGGCCTGTCACCTAGCGGTGCATCAAGAACATAATTCTTCTGTGCAGCAATGAGGATAATCCTCAAGTTACGGACCCAGTCCGTGTAGTTGCTACCATCATCTTTCAACTTAGCTTTCTCTAGGAACACATTAGAATTCAGGGGAACGGTAGCTCGAGCCATTGATCTACAACATAGATATGCAAAACTATAAGACTAAGTTCATGATAAATTAAGTTCAATTACTGAAATTACTAACGAACTCCCACTTAAATAAACATCCCTCAAGTTATCTAAGTGATATGTGATCCAAATCAACTAACCCATCTCCGATTATCACGTGAGATGGGGTAGTCATCAATGGTGAACATCTCTATGTTGATCATATCTACTATATGACTCACGTTCGACCTTTCGGTTTCCAGTGTTCCGAGACCATGTTTGTACATGCTAGGCTCGTCAAGTTTAACCCAAGTATTCTGCATGTGCAAAACTGTCTTACACCTGTTGTATGTGAACGTAGAGTCTATCACACCCGATCATCACGAGGTGCTTCAAAGCATTTAACTTTGGCAACGGTGCATACTCGGGGAGAACACTTTTATCTTGAAATTTAGTGAAGGGATCATCTTATAATGCTACCGCTGTTCTAAGCAAAATAAGATGCATAAAGGATAAACATCACATGCAATCAAAATATGTGACATGATATGGCCATCACCATCTTGTGCTTTTGATCTCCATCTCCAAAGCATCGTCATGATCTCACCGGCTCGACACCTTGATCTCCATCGTTGCGTCGGGGTTGTCTCGCCAACTATTGCTAACGCATAGCAATAAAGTAAAGCAAATACATGGCGCTTGCACTTCATACAATAAAGAGACAACCCTTATGCTCCTGCCGGTTGTCGATATTAAAAAACATGATCATCTCATACATCAACATATATCACATCATATCTTGACCATATCACATCACAACATGCCCTGCGAAAACAAGTTAGACGTCCTCTACTTTGTTGTTGCAAGTTTTGTGCCTCTGCTACGGGCTTCTAGTAAGAACAATTCTTACCTACGCAAAACCACAACAGTGATTCATCAAGTTTTCTATTTTAACCTTCTTCAAGGACCGGCCATAGTCAAATTCGATTCAACTAAAGTAGGAGAAACAGACACCCGCCAGCCACCTTCATGCAAAACTAGTTGCATGTCAGTCGGTGGAACCGGTCTCATGTGCGTGGAAATGTAAGGTTGGCCCGGGCCGCTTCATCCCACAATACCGCTGAATCAAAATAAGACGTTGGTGGTAAGCAGTATGACTACTGATATCCCACAAGTATAGGGGATCAGTTGTAGCCTCTTTCGGTAAGTAAGAGTGTCAAACCCAACGAGGAGCTAAAGGTAGAACAAATATTCCCTCAAATTCTATCGACCACCAATACAACTCTACGCACGCTTAACAATCCCTTTACCTAGAACAAATATGAAACTAGAAGTACTTTGTAGGCGTTGTAGGATAGGTTTGCAACATTATAAAGAGCATGTAAATAAAAACTAGTGGCTGTTTAGATAAATAAACAATTGAGTTAGTTTAACGAGTGTGGAAAAGTGGTGGTACGAGTTGCAAAATTGTCCCTAAGCAATTGACTAATTTACTAGACCGATAGCAAGTTTTATGTGGGAGAGGCCACTGCTAGCATGTCATCCCTTACTTGGAATTCTATGCACTTATGATTGGAATTATTAGCAAGCATCTGCAACTACTAACGTTCATTAAGGTAAAACCCAACCATAGCATTAAGATATATTGGTCCCCCTTCAATCCCGTATGCATCAATTTCTATGCTAGGTTGAAGCTGTTATCACCCTTGCCCTCCAATACATAGTCCTATCAACATACAACTAACCCTATGGTGTGATCCACACGCGCGCTCATATGATGGGCACCAAGGGACAACAACATAACCACAAGCAAATTAAACCAATCATAACAATTCACCAATCACCGATAGGACAAAAAAAATCTACTCAAGCATCATAGGATGGCAACACATCATTGGACAATTATATGAAGCATAAATCACCATGTTCAAGTAGAGGGTACATCGGGTTGAGGGAGAGTGGAACGTTGAACATAGATGGGGGAAGGTGATGAAGATGTTGGGGAAGATGAGGTGTTGGTGTAGATCGTCGTCACACGATGATTGCCCCGGCGGTGTTCCGGCGCCATCGGGAGAGAGGGGGAGAGAGACCCCTTCCTTCTTCTTCTTCTTCCTTGACCTTACCCCTAGATGGGAGAAGGGTTTCCACTCTGGTCCATGGACACCATGGCGGCGGAGGAGCAGGATCCCCTCCGAGATTGGATCTCTCTCTCTCTCTCTGTTTCCTTCTGTTTCTGCGTTCCCAGATTCTGGCCTTTCACCATTTCATAAATTCTCGGAGATCCGTAACTCCGATTGGGCTGAAATTTTAACACGATTTTTATCCAGGTATTAGATTCCTTGCGTCCAAAGAACACCTCCAACCGACCTTCGGGGAGGCCACAAGCCCCCTGGCCGTGACTTGGGTAGGGGGCGCGCCTCAAGGGCTTGTGGGCCCCTCGGGCATTGCCTTGCGTTGATTCCACTTCCCAAATTCACATATATTCCAAAAAAATCTCTGTAAGTTTTTATCGCGTTTGGACTTTGCTTGATATGGATTTTCAATGAAACAAAAAACATGCAACAAACAGGAACTAGCGCTGGGCACTGGATCTATGTTACTCCAATAAAATCATATAAATTGTTGCCATAAGTATGTAAAAGTTGTAGAATATTGGCATGGATCAATAAAAAATTATAGATACGACGGAGACGTATCAGCATCCCCTAGTTTAATTCCTGCTCGTCCTCGAGTAGGTAAATGATAAAAAAGATAATTTTTGATGTGGAATGCTACCTAGCATAATCTTGATCATATAATCTAATCATGGCATGAATATTAAGACACAAGTGATCCAAAGCAATAGTCTATCATTTGACGTTAAGACAATAATACTTCAAGCATACTAATAAAGCAATCATGTCTTCTCAAGATATCATGGTCAAAGAAAGTTAACCCTACAAAATCATATAGTCTGGCTATGCTCCATCTTCATTACACAAAGTATTTCATCATGCACAACCCCAATGACAAGGCAAGCAATTGTTTCATACTTTTAATGTTCTCAAGCCTTTTAAACTTTCCCGCAATAGATGAGCGTGAGCCATGGATATAGCACAATAGGTGGAATAGAATATGATGGTGGGGGTTGTGTGGAGAAAAAAAAGTCTCACATCGACGCGGCAAATCAATGGGTTATGGAGATGCCCATCAATTGATGTCAATGCGAGGAGTAGGGATTGCCATGTGCTACCTCTTGAGCACTGCGTTGGTTTTCCCTTGAAGGGGAAAGGGTGATGTAGCAAAGTAGCGTAAGTATTTCCCTTAGTTTTTGAGAACCAAGGTATCAATCCAGTAGGAGGCCATGCTCGAGTCCCACGCACCTACACAAACAAATAAGAACCTCACAACCAACGTGATAAAGGGGTTGTCAATCCCTTCACGGTCACTTACGAGAGTGGGATCTGATAGAGATGATAAGGTAATATTTTTGGTATTTTTATGATAAAGAATAAAAGTAAAGAAAGCAAAATAAATGGTAATAGAAATAGCTTGTTTATGCGAGATTAATATGATGGAAAATAGACCCGGGGGCCATAGGTTTCACTAGTGGCTTCTCTCAAGATAGCATAAGTATTACGGTGGGTAAACAAATTTCTGTCGAGCAATTGATAGAATTGAGCATAATTATGAGAATATCTAGGCATGATCATGTATATAGGCATCACATCCGTGACAAGTAGACCGAAACGATTCTGCATCTACTACTATTACTCCACACATCGACCTCTATCCAGCATGCATCTACAGTATTAAGTTCATAAGAACAGAGTAATGCTTTAAGCAAGATGACATGATGTAGAGGGATAAACTCATGCAATATGATATAAACCCAATCTTTTTATCCTTGATGGCAACAATACAATACGTGTCATTTCCCCTGCTGTCACTGGGATCGAGTAGCGCAAGATTGAACCCAAAGCTAAGCACTTCTCCCATTGCAAGAAAGATCAATCTAGTAGGCCAAACCAAACTGATAATTCGAAGAGACTTGCAAAGATAACCAATCATACATAAAAGAATTCAGAGGAGATTCAAATATTGTTCATAGATAATCTTGATCATAAACCCACAATTCACCGGATCTCGACAAACACACCACAAAAGAAGAGTTACATCAAATAGATCTCCAAGAGAATCGAGGAGAACTTTGTATTGAGATCCAAAGAGAGAGAAGAAGCCATCTAGCTAATAACTATGGACCCAAAGGTCTGAGGTAACTACTCACACATCATCGGAGAGGCTATGGTGTTGATGTAGAAGCCCTCCGTGATCAATGCCCCCTCCGGTGGAGCGCCGAAAAAGGCCCCAAGATGGGATCTCACGGGTACAAAAGGTTGCAGCGGTGGAATTAGGTTTTCGTGGTGCTCCTCGATGGTTTGGGGTACGTAGGTATATATAGGAGGAAGAAGTAGGTCGGTGGAGCCGCGAGGGGCCCACGAGGGTGGAGGGCGTGCCCAGGGGGGTAGGCGCACCCCCTAACTCGTGGCTTCCTCGTCTGTTGCTTGAAGTCCACTCCAAGTCCTCTCGATCACGTCTGTTCCAAAAATCACGTTCCCGAAGGTTTCATTCCGTTTGGACTCCGTTTGATATCCTTTTCCTTCGAAACACTGAAATAGGCAAAAAAAATAGCAATTTGGGCTGGGCCTCCGGTTAATAGGTTAGTCCCAAAATAATATAAAAGTGTATAATAAAGCCCATTAAACATCCAAAACAGAATATAATATAGCATGGAACAATCAAAAATTATAGATAAGTTGGAGACGTATTAAGCATCCCCAAGCTTAATTCCTACTCGTCCTCGAGTAGGTAAATGATAAAAACAAAAAATTTGATGTGGAATGCTACTTAGCATAATTTTAAATGTAATTCTCTTATTTGTGGTATGAATATTCACATCCGAAAGATTCAAGATAAAAGTTTAATATTGACATAAAAGTAATAATACTTCAAGCATACTAACTAAGCAATTATGTCTTCTCAAAATAACATGGCTAAAGAAAGTTCATCCCTACAAAATCATATAGTTTGGTCATGCTCCATTTTCGTCACACAAGAATGCTCTCATCATGCACAACCCCGATGACAAGCGAAGCAATTGTTTCATACTTTTGATGTTCTCAAAAAATTTCAATCTTCACGCAATACATGAGCGTGAGCCATGGACATAGCACTATAGGTGGAATAGAATGGTGGTTGTGGAGAATACAAAAGGGAGAAGATAGTCTCACATCAACTAGGCATACCAACGGGATATGGAGATGCCCATTAATAGATATCCATGTGAGTAAGTAGGGATTGCCATGCAACGGATGCATTAGAGCTATAAGTGTATGAAAGCTCAACAAAAGCAACTAAGTGGGTGTGCATCCAACTTGCTTGCTCACGAAGACCTAGGGCAATTTGAGGAAGCCCATCATTGGAATATACAAGCCAAGTTCTATAATGAAAAATTCCCACTAGCATATGGAAGTGACAACATAAGAAACTCTCTATCAATGAAGATCAATGTGCTACTTTGAAGCACAAGTGTGGTAAAAGGATAGTAACATTGTCCCTTCTCTCTTTTCTCTCATCTTTTTTGTTTGGGCCTTTTCTCTTTTTTTATGGCCTCTTTTTTTTCGTCCGGAGTCTCATCCCGACTTGTAGGGAAATCATAGTATCCATCATCCTTTCCTCACTTGGAAACATGCTCTAATAATGATGATCATCGCACTTTTATTTACTTATAACTCAAGTATTACAACTCAATACTTAGAACAAAATATGACTCTATGTGAATGCCTCCGGCGGAGTACCGGGATATGCAATGAATCAAGAGTGACATGTATGAAAGAATTATGAAGGTGGCTTTGCCACAAATATGATGTCAACTACATGATCATGCAAAGCAATATGACAATGATGGAGTGTGTCATAGTAAACAGAACGGTGATAAGTTGCATGGCAATATATCTCGAAATGGCTATGGAAATCTCATGATAGGTAGGTATTGTGGCTGTTTTGAGGAAGGTAATGGTGGGTGTATGATACCGGCGAAACATGCACGGTATTAGAGAGGCTAGCGATGGTGGGAGGGTGATAGTGCGTGTAATCCATGGACTCAACATTAGTCATAAGGAACTAATATACTTGTTGCAAAAATATATTAGTTATTGAAACAAAGTATTATGCGCATGCTCCTAGGGGGATAGATTGGTAGGAAAATACCATCGCTCGTCCCCGACCGCCACTCATAAGGAAGACAATCAATAAATAAATCATGCTCCGACTTCATCACATAACGGTTCACCATACGTGCATGCTATGGGAATCAAAAACTTTAACACAATTATTTCTCAAATTCACAACAACTCAACTAGCATGACTCTAATATCACCATCTTCATATCTCAAAACAATTATCAAGTATCAAACTTCCCTTAGTGTTCAACGCACTTATAAGAAAGTTTTTACTAATCTTGGATGCCTATCACTTTAGGACTACTTTCTCAATTTAAGAAAATTACCATGCTGTTTTGTGGGACTCCCAAAATAATATAAGTGAAGCATGAGAGATCAATAGTTTCTATAAAACAAAATCACCGTCGTGCTCTAAAAGATACAAGTGAAGCACTAGAGCAAAAACTATATAGCTCAAAAGATATAAGTGAAGCACATAGAGTATTCTAATTACAGCAAGGATGATTGTGGCAAACTAAAAAGCAAAGACTCAAATCATACAAGACGCTCCAAGCAAAACACATATCATGTGGTGAATAAAAAATACAGCTCCAAGTAAAGTTACCGATAGACGAAGACGAAAGAGGGGATGCCTTCCGGGGCATCCCCAAGCTTTGGCTTTTTGGTGTCCTTATATTTACCTTGGGGTGCCTTGGGCATCCCCAAGCTTAGGCTCTTGCCACTCCTTGTTCCATAATCCATCAAATCTTTACCCAAAACTTGAAAACTTCACAACACAAAACTTAACAGAAAATCTCGTGAGCTTCGTTAGCGAAAGAAAACAAAACAGCACTTCAAGGTACTGTAATGAACTCATTATTTATATATATTGGTGTTAAACCTATTTTATTCCAACTTCTCTATGGTTTTTAAACTATTTTACTAGCCATAGATTCATCAAAATAAGCAAACAACACACAAAAACAGAATCTGTCAAAAACAGAACAGTCTGTAGTAATATGTAACTAACGCAAACTTCTGGAACTCAGAAAAATCCACCAAAATAGGGAGACCTATATAATTTGTTTATTGATCTACTGAAATTGGAATCAGTATTTTATCACGTTCTGGTCATTTTTAACAATTGTTTTCGTGAACAGAAAGTTTCTGGAATTTTCAGCAAGATCAAATAACTATCATCCAAAAATATCCTATAGGTTTAACTTGGCACAAACGCTAATTAAAATATAAAAACACATATAACCAGAGGCTAGAACAATTACTTATTGAATAACAGCAAGGAAAAATATTATGCTATCTCCCAACAAGCGCTTTTCTTTAAAGCCTTTTAGCTAGGCAAAGATAATTTTAATGATGCTCACATGAAAGACAAGAATTGAAGCGAAAGAGAGCATCATAAAACACATGACAAACACATCTAAGTCTAACATACTTCCTATACATAGGCATATTATAAGCAAACAAATTTGCAAGGCAAGCAAAAACTAGCATATGCAAGGAAGAAGAAAGTGACGATAGCAATCTCAACATGACAAGAGGTAATTTAGTAAGATAAAAATTTCTACAACAATATTTTCCTCTCTCATAATAATTACATGTAGGATCATAGGCAAATTCAACAAAATAGCTATAACATAACATATTTTCAACACGATCCACATGCATGCGAAGTTGACACTCTTCCAAAATAGTGGGATTTTCATTAACTAAAGTCATGACCTCTCCAAACCCACTTTTATCAAAAATACCATAAGATTGAACATTCTCCAAATATGTGGGATCTAAAGTTGACACTCTTCCAAACCCACTTTCAATATTATTGCAAACACTATTATGAATCTCATATTCATCATGGGGCTTAAATAAATTTTCAAGATCATAAGAAGAATCACCCCAATCATGATCATTGCAACGTAGTGGACATAGCAAAACTAGCATCTTAGGGTTTTGCATATTATTAGCACAATTGAGATTAATAGAATTTATAATATTATCATTGCAATCATGCTTGTTATTCAAAGATCTATCGTGAACCACTTCATAAAGTACTTCATCACAATCTTCAGATTCATGAATTTCAAGCAAAACTTCATAAAGATAATCTAGTGCACAAAACTCACTAGCAATTGGTTCATCATAATTGGATCTATTAAAAATATTAGCAAGCGGATGAGGATTCATAGATCTTAGGTTCTCTATTTAGCAATAAATTAACAATTATTCCAACCAAACGAGCAAACGAGCCAAGAAAGACATAAAGGCAAACGAAAAGACGAATACAAGAAGGGCGAAGAAAAGGCAAAGGTGAAGCGGGGGAGAGGAAAACGAGAGGCAAATGGCAAATAATGTAATGCGAGGGATAAGAGTTTGTGATGGGTACTTGGTATGTCTTGACTTGTGCGTAGGCTCCCCGGCAACGGCGCCAGAAATCCTTCTTGCTACCTCTTGAGCACTGCGTTGGTTTTCCCTTGAAGAGGAAAGGGTGATGCAGCAAAGTAGCGTAAGTATTTCCCTCAGTTTTTGAGAACCAAGGTATCAATCCAGTAGGAGGCCATGCTCGAGTCCCACCCACCTACACAAATAAATAAGCACTACAAAAAAATACACTTCCGTGATGATACGTGTTTGTCACAGTAGGTCACGTTTTTTATCATGCATGTACATCCATGACGATTTTATGACAGAATCAAGATAGTCATACATGTGCTGTCGTAGAAGTGTTCCATGACATTACCAAAATTATCATCACGGAAGTGTCCACTTCCATGACAATAAATCGCAGCACGTAAGTGCTTTCGTCAAGGGTGACCGACACGTGGCATCCACCGTAATGTAACACCGTTAAGCTATCGGGTTCGGTTTGGATCCGATAATCCGTTAACAGCCCGGACCAATGGGGATTTTCCACGTGTAAAATCACCATTGGCCGCAGGAAACACGTGTTGCCTCACCGTTGGGACAGATGTCATCCACTCATTGGACAGGAGGTGCCTATGATAGGTCGACACGTGGCACGGCCCAACAGTGGCCCATTCCGGTGAAAAAGGCCAGCCCAGTAAAAATTAGCAGGCCGGCCCATATAAGGCCTACTTATGCCAGGTCCATTTAAGCTCACGGCCCATACGAGATGTGCCAATTCGGCCCGTCAACGGCCCGTTAAAGATTTGACACCATTGCAACCCATCGTCAGTTCGAGCCCGTTAACAGCCCGCTATATAATTGGACTCAATATCGTCCCGATGAGATTTCGGCCTGTTAACGACCCATTTTATGGATGGGCCAATTTTCAGGATGTACATCTTTCGGCCTTTTAGCGACCCATTTAAATGTTGGGCTGATTTCCGGCCCGGTTTGTCTTTTAGCCTGTTGACGGCCCATAAATCTGATGGGCCATTTGTAGCCGGACCTGAGTTTCGGCCTTTTAGCGGCCCATTTAAGTGTTGGGCCAATTTACGCCCGTGTCACTTTCACTGTTGACGGCCCATAAATCAGTTGGGCCATTTGTAGTCGGACCTGAGTTTTGGCCTTTTAGCGACCCATTTAAGTGTTGGGCCAATTCCTGGCCCTGTGTGCCTTTCGGCCTGTTAACGGGCCATAAATGAGTTGGGCCATTTGTATTCGGACCTTAGCTTTGGCCTTTTAACGGCCCATGCCCTTCATGGTCCAATACCATCCGGTTTCTCTTCGGCTGCTAAAGGCCCACAACACGATTGGGCCATTTACAATACGACCGACTTTCGGCCTCTTAGCGCCCATGCTCTTCATGGTCCAAGATAAGCCCGATGACTCTTTCGCCTGCTAAAGGCCTACAGATAGTTGGGCCATATGTAGCCCAAACTTAGTAACGGCCCGTTAACGCCCGTGAAATAAATTGGGGCCACCTGTTGCCCGCTTTGATGTCGCCCTGTTAACGACCCGGGAGGTAAGAGGGCCGACCATTAACTTTCGGCCTAGTAACAGCCCATTAACTTAATGGCCCACTAAAGTTCAGACATGTCTTTAGGCCAAATTAGATAATTTGAGCCCATTACGACGAGCAATTATGCACAGGACCAAAACCGATCAAGCAAAGGTACGGCATACAGAGAATAACGTTGCACATCCAAAGATATATTACAGAAATTACATCCTTTGGGCAATCAAAGATTGATGCGGTGCAAATAAATGAGCAGAACCTAACCATCTACAACGTCACAATCTGCAACCTCGGTACAGATGACGCCCATAAGCATGTGGGCAAGTTCTTGCTGCTTTGCTACACTGTCTCGAAAACATTGATCGCTTGTTGTGTCGCATTTACGACCCTGCACCTCGATTCATCCACCATTTCCATCATTGCTTCAGCCATTAATTGGTTCACAAACATACATTTATTCCGTTGCATTCGAGGCGAGGATACTTAATGATTCAGATGGCGAGTTTTGGCAGGCTTGTATTATTGATAGTGGAGAGTGTCTCACCAACGCATCATAACATAAATTAGGACGGAACCAAACAGATTAATCATGAGTTATTGCCATATTACCTGGCCTAGATTTACTAGAAAGAAACAATGGGGTTGCCTTTGCTGTTTTCGAGTTTGTCTTCTTATCTTCAGAGTCTGCACAAAATTAACACACTAGCATTGCTATCATTGGCCAAGTCGATAATAGGAAAGCAACATTGACACAACGAACGTTTGGGCAACTAGCCTACACCAAATTAACAAAATATGGCACAGCTATCATCAGCCGTAAGGTAGTACGAAAGCAACATTGACACAATGAATGAATGGGCAACCAGAGAAGCACTACAATTCAAGAATGTGCGTGATATGAGATAGTACATTCATGCAGCTCAAGATGCAAAACTACTGTGCAGTTTTCCTTACAAAATCAACATTGGCGCCTTTAACATTTTGCTACAACTAATTTTAGATCAGATAAAGGTTAGATTCACTCCGACTAACAAAATACATGTTGATGTAAAATATAGTGATATACAGCGGTACTTACATCAGCATTGGAGCAGAGAATTCCGCAAGATATTTTCCTCGAATATGATCCCAATGGAGGAAGTCTTCTATCGCTTAACCTTATTTTCTAAAAGAGAGATGGGTAAGAAACATGTAGAAAATATGATCAGAATGCTATAAAATTTCATGATGCGAGGATACGCACACGCTTCTTAGAATGGAGTTGACATTCTTTTGCTGGACTGGAGCGGACTAGTTCTTTGGCCATTGGAATCTGCTTATTATCAGTGGGAGTTGGGTTTCTCTCTGCTGGAGCAGTGTCTATGAAAAATGGATTTGGTTTATTATCTCCTGGCGTTTGGATTTTTTGCGAAGACCTGGTGTGTAACCCTTCAGATTCTAACATAGCCATCTCCCCCTTGCATGCCTTATATAGAAGAATGGTGATTCAGTTATAAAACATGCTACAGCAGAGATGGAATAGGTACTGAAGAATAGAAAGGCATGACATATTGACATGTATTCCCTCCATCCGGAAATAAATGGATGGGTCTAGGTGTATCTCAGTTCTAGATACATCCAATTTTATCCATTTGCGACATTTAATCCGGACGGAGGGAGTATGATGTAAGAGCTAGGATAAGACAGACAACACGGTAAAAAACACTGAAAAACCCACTGCAGAACCAAAGTATTCAAACCCACTGATATGAGATAGTACACTCATGCAGCTCAGGATGCAAAACTATCAGGCAGTTTTCCTTACAAAAATCAACATTGTGGCCTTTAATCATACATTTTGCTACAACTAAATTTAGATCAGATAAAGGTTGTATTCACGCCGATTAACAAAATACATGCTGATGTAAATATATAGTAATATACAACAGGTACTTACATCTACATTGGAGCACAGAGAATTCCTGCAAGAATCTTTCCTCATAAACGATACCATTGCAGAAATTCTTCTATCATTAAGCTTATTTTCTAAAAGAGATATGGGTAAGAAACATGTAGAAAATATGATCAGCATGCTATAAAATTTCATGATGCAAGGATACATACAGCTTCTTAGAATTGAGTTGGCATATTTTTGCTGGATGGAGCGGACTAGTTCTTTGGCCACTGGAATCTGCTTATTATCGATGAGGAGTTGGGTTTCTCCATTTGGAGCAAGATCTATAAAAACTGGACTTGGTTTATTATCTCCGGCATTTGGATCTTTTGCAAAGGCCTTGTTTGTAACCCTTCGATTCTAACATAGTCGTCTTCCCTTGCATGCCTTGTATAGAAGAATGGTGCTTTAATTATAAAACATGCATGCAGAGAGAGATGGAATAGGTATCAAGAATAGAAAGGCATGACATATTGACATGTATTCCCTCCATCCGGAAAAAATGGATGGGTCTAGGCGTATTTCAGTTCTAGATACATTCTTTTTATCCATTTCGCAACATGTAATCGGGACGGAGGGAGTATGGTGTAAGAGCTAGGGATACGACAGGACAACACACAAAAAAAACACTAGTTGAATGTAAAACTATATGCTAGCGAATACGTGCAGAAATAACTAAGGCAACATACACGTGTATGATTGGGAAAATAAGATGGCATTGCAACAGAGCACTAGAACATCACTTCAATGTAATAAAACATGGTATGGCGACGGATGAAGTACATAACGATGAATAACAATGCATAAGATATTCGAAGCATGATGTCCAAATTAAGCAGATGGCATTGCGATAGAGTAGAATGACAAGATGCTTGAATTTGAAAACATGTTATCATGAATGGAATAGGTCTTGAAAACAGGAAGGCATGACATATTTACACGCATGATCAGCATGCTAAGGACATGGCATTGCAACAGAGTAGATACACTCCAGGACATTATATGCATGTTGTACCCATATCACAGGCCAAGTTAGAGCAAGGACCTTGTGGGGTGAAGAGGATTCATCATCTTTCGCAAGTCTTCAAGAACTGCCTTTACATGTTCCATCATATTGGGTATCATTGACATCAAGTTTATTGGCCTTTACATTGCTCCGTGAGGTTCTTGTGGATATATCGGTGTGTGCAATTATATCGACATGCATGGAAGACAACTAGTAGTTAGATTTATGTGATGAGTGCTCAGAGGAGATGACATAGATAGTAGGACTGGGGTTAACTAGCAGCAACAGGTCTCATAAACTAAAGGAGAACAGGATGAAAGCTACAGAATATGTATCGTTTGTACTCGAGATTAACTAGATGGCACACAAAAGTATTAAAGAACAACGTAGGTAATACTAGAAGTGGTATAATACTATAATCACCAGCCTGTGGGATAGCATTGGCTGATGGATGATAACCATGGAACAACGTTACCTAAAGAACAAGTATCTTAGCTGAACTATGGAACAACATGAACTCCTGAACAAGACCCATAAGAGATCATCACGAATATACAGTGAAATGTGATGATCTATTTTCCATGCTTAGATGAATAACAAAGCCATAAATGTTGCACACAAGTAAGATGAGGGTACAACCTATCTGGCTGCCATCCATAGGAGTGAGCATCATGTGCTGACTTGTCGATGGCCCTGCAGTTGTTGTGGTTGTCCATGTCGGGCATGCGCATTCGATGCAGGGAACTGTTGAGTGGGGACTATAGCTCCCTTCTGGTGTATGCTTCCCTTGTTGGAGCAGTTGTGGTGAGTCGGAAGACGGTGTGTCTGAAGATGCAGATAACGCATAATGTTAAGAACGACATATCTCTTTGATCTGAAGAAATACACTAAGAGATCAACAACAAGGTACGAGAGTGGTCACACGTCTGTTGACTGAAGACTAAATTGGGGTCACACGATTTTATTTTATTTTGTTTCTTGTCGATCTCGCGGAAGGCTTGATGGCCTTCTTGTGCCTCCGGTGACACATGCTCGAATCTTCCCGAAGAGCCAGCGACCAACCAGAGAGCAGCCTGCCTCCATCGTCCGTGGCCCGGCCAAAACCCGCTCCCGCCCCATCTTTGATCGTGGTTGCGCCGCCCGGGCCAATCCACAAAGACTCCCGTCATCCAGATCCGCGGCGGCAGTACCTTCAACCCACGCAACTCTAAAAGATAGCCATCTAAGCACTTCTTCGCATGACGAACTTGCGGCCCGCACCCTTACGTTAGACACCAGCCAACGGCAGCCTAGGAGCTCCGCCGCCGAGGGGTGCTGCTTCCTATTGGGAATCGATTGGCCCAGAATAAAAATTCAGAGAACTGACGCCTAAATAAAGTGATTTGAGATGAGGGTGCGACCTATCTGGCGGCATGGTGAAGTAGGCAGGTCCAGCTGTCGAGTCGGTAAGGCCGGCGCGGTTGCGGTGGCGACCGGCAGCAGGGAAAGAGCGATGTCGCGACGGTCAACGGCTACGCGGAAGCAGCGCCGGGACTCTGGACGGACCCGAAGTTGGAGCCGCTCCGGCGCCGTGAACAACGGCGGGGGTAAATCGGCTCGATGCAGTTCACGCGCCGTCGTCAAGCAGCACCAAAGAAGACGGAGTAAGAGGCACACGACCCAGTGCACGACGGCAAATGGACAGCGTCTCCGGCATTAGGGAGGAGCGCGGCTGTGAAATTGGTGCGGTGGGGGCGCCATGGAGGTGGGGCTGAGGTTTCGTGGCTCAGGAGAAGGGAGCTTCCAGGGGAGAAGGTGATTTGGCGCCCACGAGGTATGAATGGGGGGCGAGGGGAATTGGGAGGGGAGTGGAACCATGTCTTACAGACGCATTTGTCTGAAATGTGAGGGGGAGTTACAGTTCTACCCTTGCCTATAGGCTATGCGTCTTGGGTCTGTGTACTGAGGGTCGGGGGTAGTAGAGTAACTTTGCTTCTCCCCAAATAGTGGGCGGGAGCGATTTTGGGCGAGGAGGGCGTGTTTTGATCTATAGTGGGCGCGAACGATTTCGGGTGAGGAGAGTGTGTTTTCAAATAGTGGGCGCGAGCTATTTCAGGTGAGGAGAGCATGTTTGCCGACCATGGTTTATGAATTATTCGACACATGTCATTTCGGCCGAGGAGAAGGCGCGCTTGGATGAAGTTACGAACCTACCCTCGATGTACAACGGGCCAATTGATGCGTGTCCCACATAGGACGGTAATTTCGTGCTCCCATTTATTTGCTCGGCGAATTCCACCGAGCAGAGAGGATGTTTAATGGTTCGTTCAAATTTTGGGAGAGCGAGCATCCACGTCTACCTTACCAAGTCGATTCGAATCAAATTTTGAAATATTAGCTTGCCACTTCTTTTTTAGATGGAGAGATGATGCTTGGGAGTAATGTGTTTTTACATGCTCGTTGCTAGCGATTTACTATATGACAAATAGTTGACCCACTCAAAAACGCGAATCAAACCCAAAATGAAATATCTCGATTCAATGAAATAGCTCGCTCAAGAGGTCAAAATAGTGAATTAAATCCAAAATTGAACACCTCAATCGAGTAGCATGTTGTACAGTATTATAGTACTCCATGAACATGTTGAAAGTCAAATTAATGAACTTGTTTGTTATACGCATATATCCGTTCATGTGTGGATTGCAGACAACATGTTCTCCAATTTAAATATTTGAATGCAAGTTTATATCGAAACATGGTTTATAAAACGCGACCTCCCCCTCTCCCACACTCCTGTTCTCTCTCTCTCTCTCTCTCTCTCTCTCTCTCTCTCTCTCTCTCTCTCTCTCTCTCTCTCTCTCTCGACAATCTTCAATTACGCACGATCCGGACAGAAAAAACCTTGTTGGTCCCTCTCCTTTCTCTCCATCTCTCTCTCTCTCTCTCTCTCTCTCTCTCTCTCTCTCTCTCTCTCTCTCTCTCTCTTTGTGTGTGTGTGTGTTGGGGGGGTCTTTCTAGTTCTCATTCATATATACACCATCTATAGGTCTCTCTAGACACTATGTATGATACTCTAGCTAGTCCAAGCTAGATATCTTGGGTGCACTCATCGTCGCACACAAATTCCTTGGCTCTTTGCCCGTAACTCTCTCACGAACCACTATGTCATCTCGGAGCTCTTCCCCCCCTCTCTCAAACTCTCCATCCACTGGTCACACATACACATGCATATCTCACTCGCACTCGATAGGCCCATCTAAAACTCTATCTCTCTCCCTTGTTCTCTCTCCATCTCACACGCACACACACAATCTCATGCCTAGCTAGCCAAGTATGATGGTCTCTCACTCAATTGTAGGCACACGCAGTCCTCCCTATATGTATATGACTAGCTAATCTTAGTCTCCATCACAAACATGTGCATGGTCTATCTCGATTTCTCTCGGGACATCTTTCTATCGCGCATGCAGTCCCTCGATCTCCCACCCATATAGTCCCCTCACGATCTCGAGGGGATCTCTCTATCACAAACGCACCCTCTCTCCCTCCCCATGCGTCCATGCAATCCATGTGTCCCTCTCGACCTTTTTTCCTTGTTGGCCAGACCTCTATTGGACATGTGCTACAGGGGTGTCTCTCTCCGTTGCAAACAATCACACACTAGCTATCTTCGTGTATCTCCTCGCCTCGCTTTTCCATCTCGGAGATGCATGCGTGATATGTTCGCATAAGAAACGAAAAAACACACTATCTCTCTAATGTATCATTTGTTGTCACTTTCTCTTTCACACACATACTCTTTTTGCACACTTACTCATTCTCCTTCACACGCACTTGATCTGTCTCGACCGAGGCACTCTCCTCGGTCCATAGCATATAGATTTATTGAAAAGTCAAACATCACAAAGTTTGACCATGTACGTGGAGAAAAAGAATTACATCTAGTACGGCAAACATATACCATTAGATTCACCATGAGATGTAGTTTTGTATGATGTATCTTTGGTATTGTAGATATAAATAACATTTGCGTAAACCTGATCAAAGTTTCCAAAGTTTGACTTCTAAAAAAATTGCATGCACTGCATTATCGAGTGGATGGAATATCCCTTTCCCCCTCTCAGCTAACTGACGCACCACTCAGCCTTATCGGGGTTCCTCAATCTCTCTCAAACTTTATTGGTCAGTTTGGTTCGTGACCTGACCCTCATGCCTTGATGGCCGATACTGCCTGGTGTGGACGTGAAATGTAAAATATTTCTGCCTGGCCAGGCTTGTGTGGTCTGAAGCGTTTGGTTCATGCAGGGCGAGCAAAGCATCAACGCCCCATCGGTCAATCCATGCATCAATTATGTAATGCTAATATCCATCCATGTTGTTGTTAGCCTCGTGGCCGCTTGACTAGGCACGGCCAGGCGTTTGAAATCGGTCGCCTAGGCCAGGCTACTTGAAGTGTCTGGAGTTCAGCCAGACTAATTAAAGTGCAAGGAACCCGGGCCAGCGGGCTTTCTTTTCACAGGTAGCAACCAAACAAGCGTGCATGAAATCCAGCCACAACCCCAGGCCAGGCAAAGATGCTCGGGACGCAAGCCAAACTTGCCTTATATCTCCTCGGTTCACACATACACATGTCTCGCTCGCGCTATACATATAGACCCATCCAACACTCTCCGCCTTGTTCTCTCTCCATGTGACACGCATCCCCCTAAGTACCATAATCCCTCACTCCATCATAGGCTCTGTTTGGATCCATGGGTTAGAGTTAGTTTGGGTTAGTTTGGAGTCAACTAACCCAAAAGATCCAAACAGGAGGGTTAGTTTGGGTTAGATGCATCTAACCCATCCAAAAAACTAACCCATCCAAGAGGTGCTTATTTGGGTTAGTTCTTCTCGGGACCACTAATAAACACTTTTTCTCTCGCTCCCCGCAGCAGATCCTCCCACTTCCTCGAAGCTTCTCGTCCTCTCCTCCCTCCTCTCGCACCGCCGCCATGAAGGTGCCTCGCAGATATCCGCTCCATCTAACCCTGCCATCCAAACACCTCTTTACTTAGAGTTAGTTCGGGGTTAGTTCAGGTTAGAATCTAACTCTAACCTCTAACTAAGTTAGAGTATCCAAACAGGCCATAGGCGCAAGCACTCCCCCTCCTAAGTATGATTATCTCTTACTAGCCATCGAGGAACACACGTATTGTCTCCTTCCATCCATACGTCTATCTCGATATCTCTCGGGGCATCTTCTATCGCGCACACACCTTGTCACTCGATTTCCCACCCATGTAATCCCATCACGATCTCCAGGGGATCTCACCTCCCCATGTCTGCATTTTCTCCGTACGTCTCTCTCGACCTCTCTCCCTTGTTTGTCAGACCCCTCTTGGCCACGTGCTAGGGGTCTTGCTCTCTCGGTTCCAAACAACCACACACTATCTCCTCACCTTGCCTCCGTTGTTGAAGATGCATGTGTGATATGTTTGCATAAGACACACACGTTTTTTCTCTACTTTTATCGTGTGTTGTCCATGTCTCTTTCACACACACACACACTTTTTTCACTCTCTCTCTCTCTCTCTCTCTAGTTAGGGACTCTGTCACGTCCATAAGCATATGGATGTTTTGAAAAGTCAAACCTCAGAAAAGTTTGACCAGGTATATGTGGAGAAAAACATTTACATCTGGAACGATCATTAGATTCATCACAACATGTACTTACTTCATACTATCATTTATCTTTGGTATTGTAGATATAAGTAATTTCTTTATAAACTTGGTCAAAGTTTCAAAAGTTTGACTTAAAAAATGTTGGAACTACATTATCGAGCGGGAGTAGCTCTTTCTCTCTCTCTGCTATCTCTCACAGGCCTCCCTCTCACTCGAACTCTCTATACCGACGGATTATATGCTCACCGTGTGGTGTATAGCTCCGATATTGTTTAGTTGACGGTCAACCAATCCACATGCTGCCTTGTCACTCGTGTTCAGTATCTTCGTGTCTTGGCCCATGTGGCGGTGGGTGAAAATAAGTAAACTAGAGGCCCATCCGACGGCGGTGAAGTAAACAAAGTTGAAACCACTGGGTAGCACCCGCACGCTAGTAAATTGAGGGCGATTGAGGACAAACTTCTTGCGCTTGAAGGGACTTTTCGCGCACAATTCACCACTGCTGGCGGCGGCATGCATGAAGGACGACTCACAAGCACACCCAGCACACAACACACACCAGCACACGTGTACACCGGCGTCGCCGCCAGTTGAGATGGACGGCGAGGCAGCCAACAAGTGGAGGCGGCTCGAGCCAAAACCGCATCCGGCGAGCCTGGACTTCATCAACAGCCTCCCCGATGACATGCTGCTCATCATCATTGGCCTCCTCCCCACCAAATCTGCCGTGCAGACCGCCCTGCTCTACCGGCGGTGGCGCCCCCTCTAGCGCTGCGTCCCCCTCAACCTCACCGTCAACAGCTGCCTCTGCGACGGGGATTGCAAACGCATGGCCGCAGTCTCCAAGATTCTTTCATCACACCCTGGGCCAGCCAGACGCCTTGACATCCGCATGTTCAGTACCAACTGCAAGGTCCAACCCAAGTTTGACGAGTGGTTCTTATCTCCCGCCCTAGATCAGCTCGAGGAGCTCAACTTTGAAGCTGGACGATGTCGCTCTCTGCCGCCGTCCGCGCTCTGCCTCACGCCAACGCTGCACCGCGCCAGCTTCAGCTCTTGCTATCTTCCCCATATTAATGTCGCGCCCGCCCTTCTTCTCCCTCAACTCAAGCAGCTCGACCTCTTCGACGTTGTCATCTCGAAGAAGGCTATGGAGCACCTGCTCCGCAGCTGTACTGCGCTCGAGTACCTTCGTCTTGAGCAGATCCACGGGTTCATTAGCCTCCACATCGCCTCGACGAATCTCCGATGGATTTATGTGTCTTGCTGGCCCCGCAACAAGACATCAATTGGGAAGAGATCACTCCAGCTGTTCCACGTTATGGTCATTGAGAATGTGCCTTTCCTTGAGAGATTGATTGTATTGGATCTAGAAGGTCCAACAAAAATCAGGGTCATTGATGCGCCGAAATTGACAACATTGGTGTACTCGTCTGCCAAATTCTCCGAACTCTTTATTGGATCCGTAATCGTTTAGGTACAGCACTCATCTTCTTCTCCGTCTTCTTGAAATTCACATTTTTAAATTTCTTCTTGATGTATTTCGACCGTCTTCAGAAAATGATTCCCACAAGCTTGACCCATCCATGCGCATAGTGAAGATCTTAGCACTAAAATCTATCGCCCCAATCTGGATCAAGTTGTTGGATTCCTTACATGCTTCCGTGCACGGAGAAGCTACTCATCGAGGTGAAACTTCTTTCCTATAAGTAAATGGTAATCTGGCGTACCTCAATTTTTTCGTAATTTTCCCAAATTACGATGACAAGTCTGCTATTCAAACTGCATCTACGCTACCGCACCGAAAGAAATGTTTTTAGTATTTTTTCTCATGTGATCATCTCGCATCGTTTTTATGTTTGTACTACTATAGTAGCCTAGGCTAGTCATAGTGGAAAGTAACTTAGACTACTCCAGTAACTCTATGGTTACCCTAAGAGCAAGTACTACCTCCATCCTGGTTTACTCTTCCAATTTTGTAGTATCAAAATTTGAGCATAGATTTAACTAACAAAATGTTAATGCATGTCACTAAGTACTATATCGTTGGATTCGTATTTGAACATAATTTCAAATGGTGTAATTTTTAATGCATGTCACTAAGTACTGTTTTCCGGCCTTCTCCGGTGCCACCGTGACCCAACTTGCCATATCCTCATAAGCCCCCACCGGCCCGACGTCGCCCGCCATGCCCCCGCCTGTCCGCGGTAGGCGACGACGGAGGCGGTCACCGCCGGAACTAGTGTTCGGTTTTTCACTGGAAGGCAGATGGAGGGAGGAGGCATTCTTTCTGTCTTTAGATGGCAATGCGCAGATTGAGGAGTTGTTGGAGCGTGACCGCATGGTGGAGGAGCAGGAGTTGTTGGAGCGCGACCGCCTGGCGGAGGAGCAGCGTATCACCGATTTGCGCCGCCAGCGGGACATGGAGCAGCAGCGCACCGACGCTCTGAGTCGCAAGCAGAGTGCCCGCAACAGGGCCGACTACATGGAGGCCGGCGCCCGGCAAATAGCCCTGGAGGCTGTCCGGCACGCACGCGTTCGCGATGCCGATTTTTAGTACCAGCTCGTCAAGTGGGTTTCCCGCTTGGAACCGAAGCTTCGGTGGACCACGCCGGCATGGAAAGGGCCAACGCGCGCGAGCAACGCGCCCTATCGCACCTCTGGCAAGTCCGAGGCGAGGCGCAGGACGCCGGTGCCAGCGTTTAGCGTGTACCACAGATGGCGGCCAGCATCGTCTAGTTAGCTAAGAGTAAGTTAGTACTTGTACGCTACTAGAGTATTAGTGGGAGTAGATAATTAACTTGGCTATGATGGTTGTCAATGTGGAAGTTCAGTACTCTATATGTGGATTAGACCTGTTACTTTGCTCTGAATGTTGAACTTTCCGTTTGAACGTATGGAATGGGCTGTTATTTTTTTAAATGGGTTGTATTTGTCCTCCACGGGTTTAGAGGCTGACTTGTGGGCCTAGAAAGTTGACGCGTACACAATCAGGAGATAATTGTACGTGGAGAGGATGACAGCAGGGACCCGCTAAGGTCATGGTAGTACGCAAGCAAGTGCCTCCTTATTTCAAGCCAATAAAAAAATGGCTCCTCCTAGTGGATTTCTGACATCTGGGTCCCATGCCATTGTCAACGTAGTCAATAAACGAGAGAATTACTGAGCGGCTAACACCGGGGACCCAAAGAGCTCGCCCGATTATTTTGTTTTGGGTTAATTTGATAAATGCCTCAGAAATGCCACTTGCAATTTCCAAACTTTGAAAATGCCATTTCATGCCATTTCTAGTGGCATTTTTTGAAGTCTGGAGTGGCGTTTTTCAAAGTTTGCAAACTGCAGTGGCGTTTTTCAAAGTTTGCAAAAATTGCAGTGGCATTTTTCAAAGTTTGGAAATTGCAGTGGCATTTTTATGAATCGCCATAATTGGAGTGGCAATTATCTAATTTGTTTTTGAGACGCAGGTGTCAACTGGGCTGTAAGGGACACTCGGCCTGTCTAGACAGCCTTTTCTTTTATGTTTACCACAGACCAGCCAGAGTTTTTTTTTCTTTACGAAAATGGCTAGCCCAGTTTTTTGTGATTTGTCAAGTAAGTCGCTTTATCAGGCCTATTGGGCTGCAAATCTTTCAAGATGAGGAGAGCTTCATTCTTTGGCCGAGAAAATGGCCTATCAAGAATGAGAAATGGGCTGTACATTTTTAAAACACATCAAACCGGAAATTAGTTTCAAATATCTTTTTTTCATTTCGAGATTTTAAATTGCATTGATTTTTATGCGTGGACAACTTATTGGATTTTATATGGATATATATTTATTTTTAAAATCAGTCTGAATGTGACTCAAAATTTCGAGATTAAAAACAGTTCAGACCGCACCGACATATGCAAAATTTTGTATAATTTTTTAACTGTGGCCACAATATGGGCTGTAATGCTAACAAAAATAATATGGGCTCCAAAAAAACCCGTAAGAATTAGCAAATGTGCTGTAAACTATTTGAAATAATGGCAGATGGGTTGTATGCTGTTTTCCACAGATTTGAGGCTTTCCACAGATGGCCTGTATACTGTTGGATGTCCATCCAACGGTCGTCGTGCTTCTTCAATCTCTGCTCTTCCTGCTCCAGCCGCTCAAACAAGCGCCAGTGACTGCCTGCTCCCTCCTCCCCCAAGGCCGTCGGCTGTCTTTGCCATGGAGGCCTCACCGCCCAGTACTCCCATTGCTGGCCTAGCCATCCTCTACTCACCCTTGTCCCACACTGTTGTTATTCTCCGTGACGGCAGATTTAACCGGTAAACCCTCGACAGTCGTACTCCCCTCGCGTGGGAAACAAGCTGCGAGTCTTCCTGCCTCTGTGTCATTCCTTCCTAGGCCTCGCCATTGTCCACCGCCTGGTGCTCTCGGCGTGGCGTGGTCAACGACCGACATGCATCTGAAGTGGATCTGTACATGGAGAGGTCGATACTGGGTCCTGGCCGCACGCAAGGAAATGCCTCCTTATTACATGCAAAATAATGATTCCTCCACCTGACATCTGGGACCCACCGAAAGGGCCTCTGTATTTCCCGAAAAAAATGTTACCGCCGCTGACAGCTCGGACCCACCAGCTATATCTTCTCATGCACGGAAGTGCCTCCTTATTACGCCCAAAAAAAAAGAATACCCCCCTGCTAGCTGGGACCCAGTATAGTGGGCCTACTAAGTTGACGGGGACGAAGGGCTTTGTCAACTTAGTCAATATGCACGATTTTAGCTCGACTGACCGTATGATGTCCATCCAACGGCCGTAGTGCTTCTTCAACCTCTCGTCTTCTTGCTCCAGCCGCCCAAAGCAGCACCGGTCGTGCCTTTGCTCCTCGCCTCCCGTGGCGGCTGTGCTGCCATGGAGGCCTCACCGCCCCATACTACTCCCACCGCTCGCCAGGCCATCCCTCCACTGCACTCACCCACACCCCCTGTTATTCTGCGGCGACGGCAGCGCAGCCGAACCAGTGAACCCTCGTACTCTTCTCCGCGTGGGCATCCACTGCCGTGTCTTCCCCGGCTCCGCGTCGTCTCCTTCCTAGGCCTCGCCGTCGTCCACCGCCGTGGTGCTCTCGGCGCGGCGTGGTCAATGTGGTTAACAACCGAATTCCATCGGAAGAATAATGTACGTGGAGAGGCTGACAGCTCGGTCCACGGCAGCCGCAAGGAAGTGCCTCCTTATTACGCGGAAATAATTATTCCTCCACCTGACAGCAGGGACCCACCGGACGGGCCACCAGTATTTCGCGAAAAAACGTTTACCCCTGACTGCTAGGACCCACCCGACGGGCCACCCGATTCATAACGCCCCCCTAACTGTCAGCTCGGACCCACCGGAAGTGCCTCCTTATTACGCACAAAAAAATGAATACCCCCCGCTAGCTGGGACCCACCTTGGTGAGAGGCTGACTTGTGGGCCTACTAAGTTGACGGGGACAGAGGGCTTTGTCAACTTAGTCAATATAAACGATTCTAGCTCCAGTGACCGTACGATGTCCATCCAACGGCTGTAGTGCTTCTTCAACCTCTGGTCTTCTTGCTCCAGCCGCCCAAAGCAGCGCTGGTCGTGCCGCATGCTCATGCCTCCCGTGGCCAGATGTGCTCCCGCGGAGGCCTCACCGCCCCCTACTATTCCCACCGCTGTCCAGGCCCTGCGGCGACGGCAGCCTCACACCGCAGCCGAACCAGTGAACCCTCGTACTCCTCTCCACGTGGGCTTCCACTGCCGCGTCTTCCTCGGCTCCCCGTCGTCCCCTTCCTAGGCCTCGCCGTCGTCCACCGCCCTGGTGCTCTCAGCGCAGCATGGTCAATGTGGTCAAGGAACGACTTCCATCGGACGTGGACTGTACTTGGAGAGGCTGACAGCTGGGTCCACGGCCGCAGCAAGGAAGTGCCTCCTTATTACGCGGAAAGTAATTATTCCTCCACCTGACAGCGGGGACCCACCGGATGGGCCACCGTATTTCATGAAAAAAACGCTTCCCCCTGACTGCTGGGACCCACCAGCTACACCTTCGCACGCAAGGAAATGCATCCGGGCAAAAAAATGATTCGCCCCCCTGACTGTTGGGACCCACCAGCTACATCTTCGCACGCAAGGAAGTGCCTGACAGTCGGGACCCACCTGGTCGAAGCGTAGGTAGCGTTGTCATTTTGGTCGCATACGTGTACGTACATACTGGTCGTTGTAGAGGCACGCACCTGTCGTGGTAGAGGCGCGCACGTAGCATGTACACATACGTACAGCGGCCAGGGTGCAAGAAAGAAAATACGGCCACGTACGTACATACGGGCAGGGTCTCGAATGCCTACTCGCGCATACGTACGGCGAGGGCTCGTTTACGTGGCTGGGTTGGAACGGAGAAGCAGCATCGTCGTAGTGTTCATGGGGAGGCAACGAAATGCGTCGTGTTCATGGGGAGGCAACGGAATGCTCTTGTTCATCGGGAGGCAACGGAACGCGTGGGAGCCAACCGTCTTGGAAGGAATAGACGATGGAAACGAGGCCTGGCGTACCGCAGAACAGAGGAAACGACCTTGTGTTCGACCGGCCATGTTCGGAACGGGGTCCTGCTGATCGGGAGGGGTGTGGCGTACCGCAAAACGGACGAAATGGACCTCCTACGGTCGAAACGGGGGTCCTATTGATAGGGAGGGGTGTGGCGTCCGCCAAAAGCGGATTTAAACGGACCTCCTACGGTCAAACGGGGTCTGTTGATCGGGAGGGTGTGGCGCATCTGTAAAGCAGATTTAAACGGACCTCCTACGGTTGAAACGGGGTCCTGTTGATCGGGAGGGTATGGCATACCGCAAAATGGGCCAAGCGGACTTGTGTTGGGCGCCACGGTCAAACGGGGTCCTGTTCATCGGGAGGGTGTGGCGTCGCAAAACGGACTCCACGGATCCGTTCTTCTCCACCGTCGACCTCCTCCAGCCTCCACGGGCTACCGTCGACCTCCTCCAGCCTCCACGGGCTCCTGTTCATCCAGCCTCCACCGCGCGCTACTCCACCGGCTACTGTTCAACCACCCCTACACCGTCTACTGTTCATCCAGCCCTCCACACCACGGGTTCCTGTTCAACCACCCCTCCACGGGCACCCCTCCACCGTCTACTGTTCATCCAGCCCTCCACACCACGGGGTCCTGTTCATCCAGAGGCAACGCCACCGCTCACAGTTCATCCAACCCCCCCCCCCCCCTGCCGCAACGCTCACTGTTCATCCCAGAGGCAGCATCGGTCGGCTTCAGTTAGCAGCAGTAGCGAAGGAATCACTCGATCGGGTTCAGTTAACTGAAGGAAATATGCCCTAGAGGCAATAATAAAGTTATTATTTATTTCCTTATTTCATGATAAATGTTTATTATTCATGCTAGAATTATATTAACCGGAAACATGATACATGTGTGAATACATAGACAAACATATAGTCACTAGTATGCCTCTACTTGACTAGCTCATTAATCAAAGATGGTTATGTTTCCTAACCATAGACATGTGTTGTCATTTGATTAATGGGATCACATCATTAGGAGAATGATGTGATTGACTTGACCCATTCCGTTAGCCTAGCACTTGATCGTTTAGTATATTGCTATTGCTTTCTTCATGACTTATACATGTTCCTATAACTATGAGATTATGCAACTCCGTTTACGGAGGAACACTTTGGTGCTACCAAACGTCACAACGAATCGGGTGATTATAAAGGAGTACTACAGGTGTCTCCAAAGGTACATGTTGGGTTGGCGTGTTTGAGATTAGGTTTTGTCACTCCGATTGTCGGAGAGGTATCTCTGGGCCCTCTCGGTAATGCACATCACTATAAGCCTTGCAAGCAATGTAGCTAATGAGTTAGTTACGGAATGATGCATTACGTAACGAGTAAAGAGACTTGCCAAGAACTAGATTGAACTAGGTATTGGATACCGACGATCAAATCTCGGGCAAGTAACATACCGATGACAAAGGAACAACGTATGTTGTTATGCGGTTTGACCGATAAAGATCTTTGTAGAATATGTAGGAGCCAATATGAGCATCCAGGTTCCGCTATTGGTTATTGACCAAGAATAGTTCTAGGTCATGTCTACATAGTTCTCGAACCCGTAGGGTCCGCACGCTTAAGGTTTCGATGCGATGTTATATTATGAGTTTATGAGTTTTGATGTACCGAAGGAGTTCGGAGTCCCGGATGAGATCGGGGACATGACGAGGAGTCTCGAAATGGTCGAGGCGTAAAGATCGATATATTGGACGACTATATTCGGAGTTCGGAAAGGTTACGAGTGATTCGGTATTTTTGGGAGTCTGGGAGAGTTACGGAATTCGTATTGGGCCTCTTTGGGCCATACGGGAAAGAAGGAAAAGGGCCTCAAGGGTGGCGCACCCTTCCCTTGGTCTGGTCCGAATTGGACTAGGGAAGGGCGCGCCTTCCTTCCTTCTCCTTTCTCTTCCCTTCCTTCTCTCCTACTCCTACCACATGGAAGGATTCCTAGTTGGACTAGGAAAGGGAATCCTACTCCCGGTGGGAGTATGACTCCTAGGGCGCCATAGAGAGGGCCGCCCTCCCTCCTCCACTCCTTTATATATACGGGCAGGGGCACCCATGGACACACAAGTTGATCTACGGATCGTTCCTTAGCCGTGTGCGGTGCCCCCTCCACCATATTCCACTTCGGTCATATCGTCATGAGCTTAGGCGAAGCCCTGCGCCGTAGAGTCATATCGTCGCGGAGCTTAAGCGAAGCCCTCGCCGGTGGAGCATCATCATCGTACCTGCGCCGTCGTCTTGTGGAACTCATCCCCGACGCTTTGCTGGATCGGAGTCCGGGATCGTCATCGAGCTGAACGTGTGCTGAACTCGGAGGTGCCGTCGTTCGGTACTTGGATCGGTCGGATCGTGAAGGCGTCGACTACATCAATCGCGTTGTCATAACGCTTCGCCACGGTCTCACGAGGGTGCGTGGACATACACTCTCCCTCTCGTTGCTATGCCATCACCATGATCTTGCGTGTGCGTAGGAATTTTTTGAAATTACTACGTTCCCCAATGATGGTATCGAGCCTGGTTTTATGCGTAGATGTCATATGCACGAGTAGAACACAAGTGAGTTGTGGGCGATATAAGTCATACTGCTTACCAGCATGTCATACTTTGGTTCGGCGGTATTGTGAGATGAAGCGGCCGGACCGACATTACGATACGCTTACGCGAGACTGGTTTCACCACTGCGAGCACTCGTTGCTTAAAGGTGGTGGCGGGTGTCTCTCTCTCACTTTAGTTGAACCGAGTGTAGCTACGCCCGGTCCTTGCGAAGGTTAAAACAGCACCAACTTGACAAACTATCGTTGTGGTTTTGATGCGAGGTAAGAACGGTTCTTGCTCAGCCCGTAGCAGCCACGTAAAACTTGCAACAACAAAGTAGAGGACGTCTAACTTGTTTTTGCAGGGCATGTTGTGATGTGATATGGTCAAGGCGTGATGAGATATAAGTTGTTGTATGAGATGATCATGTTTTGTTAAAGTTATCGGCAATGGCGAAGCCTTATGGTTGTCTCTTTATTGCATAAGATGCAAGCGCCAAATAATTGCTTTACTTTATCACTATGCGATAGCAATAGTTGCAAGAGCAATAGTTGGCGAGGCGACCATGTGACGACACATTGATATAGATCAAGATGATGGAGATCATGGTGTCATGCCGGTGACGATGGAAATCATGACGATGCTTTGGAGATGGAGATCAAAGGCACAAGATGATGATGGCCATATCATGTCACATATTTTGAATGCATATGATGTTTATCTTTTATACATCTTATTTTGCTTAGTTTGACAGTAGCATTTTAAGATGATCTCTCACTAAATTATCAAGAAGTGTTCTCCCGAGTATGCACCGCTGCGAAAGTTCTTCGTCTTTGAGACACCACGTGATGATCGGGTGTGATAGGCTCTACGTTCAAATACAACGGGTGCAAAACAGTTGCGCACGCGGAATACTCAGTTAAACTTGACGAGCCTAGCTTATAACAGATATGGCCTCGGAACACGGAGACCGAAGGTCGGCGTGAATCATATAGTAGATATGATCAACATATTGATGTTCACCGTTGAAACTACTCCATCTCACGTGACGATCGGACATGGTGTAGTTAATATGGATCACGTAATCACTTAGAAGATTAGAGGGATGTCTATCTAAGTGGGAGTTCTTAAGTAATATGATTAATTGAACTTTAATTTATCATGAACTTAGTCCTGGTAGTATTTTGCAAATTATGTTGTAGATCAATAGCTCGCGTTGTTGCTTCCCTATGTTTTTGCTTCCCTATGTTTTTATATGTGTTCCTAGAGAAAATTGTATTGAAAAATGTTAGTAGCAATGATGCGGATTGGATCCTTGATCGAGGTTTATCCTCATTGCTGTCTGTAAGAATTATGTCCTTGATGCACCGCTAGGTGACAGACCTATTGCAGGAGCAGATGCGAGGCGTTATGAGCGTTTGGCTAGCTCAATATGATGACTACTTGATAGTTTAGTGCACCATGCTTAACGGCTTAGAATCGGGACTTCAAAGGCGTTTTGAACGTCATGGACCATGTGAGATGTTCCAGGAATTGAAGTTAATATTTCAAGCAAATACCGAGTTAAGAGATATGAAGTCTCCAACAAGTTCTATAGCTAAAAGATGGAGGAGAATCGGCAACTAGTGAGCATGTGCTCAGATTGTCCGGATACTTCAATCGCTTGAATCAAGTGGGAGTTAATCTTCCAGATAAGATAGTGATTGATGAATTCTCTAGTCACCATCACCAAGTTAGTAGAACTTCGTGATGAACTATAATATGCAAGGGATGACAAAAGTAATTCCCAAACTCTTCGTGATGCTAAAATCGACGGAGGTAGAAATCAAGAAAAACATCAAGTGTTGATGGTAGACAAGACCACTAGTTTCAAGAAAAGGGCAAAGGAAGAAGGGAACTTCAAGAAGAGCGGCAAGCAAGTTGTTGCTCAAGTGAAGAAACCCAAGTCTGGTCCTAAGCACGAGACTAAGTGCTTCTCTGCAAAGGGATTGGTCCTTTGAAGCGGAACTACCCCAAGTATTTGGTGGATAAGAAAGGATGGCAAAGTAAACAAAGGTATATTTGATATACATGTTATTGATGTGTACTTTACTAGTGTTCATAGCAACCCTCAAGTATTTGGTACTAGTTCGGTTGCTAAGATTAGTAACTCAAACGGAGTTGCAGAATGAAGCAGAGACTAGTTAAGGGTGAAGTGACGATTAGAGTTGGAAGTAGTTCCAAGATTGATATGATCATCATCGCACACTCCCTATACTTTCGGGATTAGTGTGGAACCTAAATAAATGTTATTTGGTGTTTGCGTTGAGCATAAATATGATTTGATCATGTTTATTGTAATCTGTTATTCATTTAAAGTCAAAGAATAATTGTTGTTCATTTACATGAATAAAACCTTCAATGGTCATACACCCAATAAAAATAGTTTGTTGGATCTCGATCGTAGTGATACACATATTCATAATATTGATGCCAAAAGATGCAAAGTTAATAATGATAGTGCAACTCATTTGTGGCACTGCCGTTTAGGTCATATTGGTGTAAAGCGCATGAAGAAACTCCATGCTAATGGGATTTTGGAATCACTTGATTATGAATCACTTGATGCTTGCGAACCATGCCTTATGGGAAAGATGACTAAAGACTCGTTCTCGGAACAATGGAGCAAGCAAATGACTTATTGGAAATAATACATCTTGATGTATGCGGTCCGATGAGTGTTAAAGCTCACGGCAAGTATCGTTATTTTCGACCTTCACAGATGATTTGAGCAGATATGGGTATATCTACTTGATGAAACACAAGTCTGAAACATTTGAAAAGTTCAAAGAATTTCAGAGTGAAGTGAAGAATCATCGTAACAAGAAAATAAAAGTTTCTACGATATGATCGCAGAGGAAAAATATTTGAGTTACGAGTTTGGCATTCAGTTAAAACAATGTGAAATAGTTTCACTACTCACGCTACCTGAAACACCACAGCATAATGGTGTGTCCGAACGTCGTGACCGCACTTTATTGGATATGGTGCGATCTATGATGTATCTTACCGATTTACCACTATCGTTTTGGGGTTATGCATTAGAGACAGCTGCATTCACGTTTAATAGGGCACCATCTAAATCCGTTGAGATGACACCGTATGAACTATGGTTTAGCAGTAAACCTAAGCTGTCGTTTCTTAAAGTTTGGAGTTATGATGCTTATGTGAAAAAGTTTTCACCTGATAAGCTTGAACCCAAATCGGAGAAGTGCGTCTTCATAGAATACCCAAAGGTAACTATTGGGTACACCTTCTATCACAGATCCGAAAGCAAGATATTTTTTGCTAAGATGGATCCTTTCTAGAGAAGAAGTTTCTCTCGAAAGAAGTGAGTGGGAGGAAAGTAGAACTTGATGAGGTAATTGTACCTTCTCCCATATTGGAAAGTAGTTCATCACAGAAATCAGTTCCAGTGATTCCTACACCAATTAGTGAGGAAGTTAGTGATGATGATCATGAAACTTCAGATCAAGTTGCTACCAAACCTCGTAGGTCTTCCAGAGTAAGATCCGCACCAGAGTGGTACGGTAATCATGTTCTGGAAGTCATGTTACTAGAACATGATGAAACCTACGAACTATGAGGAAGCGATGATGAGCCCAGATTCCGCGAAATGGCTTGAGACCATGAAATCTAAGATAGGATCCATGTATGAGAACAAAGTATGGACTTTGATTGACTTGCTCGATGATCAGCAAGCCATGTTAAATAAATGGATCTTCAAGAGGAAGATGGACACTGATAGTAGTGTTACTATCTACAAAGCCCGACTTGTCACAAAAAGGTTTTCGGCAAGTTCAAGGTGTTGACTACAATGAGATTTTCTCAACTGTAGCGATGCTTAAGTCTGTCCGAATCATGTTAGCAATTGCCACATTTTATGAAATCTGGCAAATGGATGTAAAAACTACATTCTTTAATGGATTTATTAAAGAAGAGTTGTATATGATGCAACCAGAAGGTTTTGTCAATCCTAAAGGAGCTAACAAAATGTGCAAGCTTCAGCGATCCATCTATTGACTGGTGCAAGCATCTCGGAGTTGGAATAAACGCTTTGATAGTGTGACCAAAGCATATGGTTTTATACAGACTTTTGGAGAAGACTGTATTTACAAGAAAGTGAGTGGGAGCAATACAGCATTTCTGATAAGTATATGTGAATGACATATTGTTGATCGGAAATAATGTAGAATTATTCTGCAAAGCATAAAGGAGTATTTGAAAGGAGTTTTTAAAAGAAGGACCTCGGTGAAGCTGCTTACATATTGAGCATCAAGATCTATTGAGATAGATCAAGACGCTTGATAAGTTTTTCAATAAGTACATACCTTGTCAAAGATTTTGAAATAGTTCAAAATGGAACAGACAAAGAAAGAGTTCTTGCCTGTGTTGCAAAGGTCTGAAATTGAGTAAAGACTCAAGTCCCGACCACGGCAGAAAATAGAAAAGAGAATGAAAGTCATTTCCTATACCTCAGTCATAGGTTCTATAAAGTATGCTATGCTATGTACCAGACCTATTGTATACCTTGCTCTGAATTTGGAAAGGAGTACAATAGTGATCTAGGAGTAGATCTTTGGACATTGGTCAAGAACATCCTTAGTGAGGACTAAGGAAATATTTCTCGATTATGGAGGTGATAAAAGAGCCCGTCGTAAAGAGTTACATCGATGCAAGCTTTTTACACTGATCCAGTGACTCTAAGTCTCAATCTGGATACATATTGAAAGTGGGAGCAATTAGCTAGAGTAGCTCCGTGCGAGCATTGTAGACATAGAGTATTTGCAAAATACATACGGCTCTGAATGTGATGAGACCGTTGACTAAGCTTCTCTCACGAGCAAAACATGATCATACCTTAGTACTCTTTGGGTGTTAATCACATAGCGATGTGAACTAGATTATTGACTCTAGTAAACCCTTTGGGTGTTGGTCACATGACGATGTGAACTATGGGTGTTAATCACATACAGATGTGAATATTAGTGTTGAATCACATGATGATGTGAACTAAATTATTGACTCTAGTGCAAGTGGGAGACTGAAGGAAATATGCCCTAGAGGCAATAATAAAGTTATTATTTATTTCCTTATTTCATGATAAATGTTTATTATTCATGCTAGAATTGTATTAACCGGAAACATGATACATGTGTGAATACATAGACAAACATATAGTCACTAGTATGCCTCTACTTGACTAGCTCATTAATCAAAGATGGTTATGTTTCCTAACCATAGACATGTGTTGTCATTTGATTAATGGGATCACATCATTAGGAGAATGATGTGATTGACTTGACCCATTCCGTTAGCCTAGCACTTGATCGTTTAGTATATTGCTATTGCTTTCTTCATGACTTATACATGTTCCTATAACTATGAGATTATGCAACTCCCGTTTATCGGAGGAACACTTTGGGTGCTACCAAACGTCACAACGTGAATCGGGTGATTATAAAGGAGTACTATAGGTGTCTCCAAAGGTACATGTTGGGTTGGCGTATTTGAGATTAGGTTTTGTCACTCCGATTGTCGGAGAGGTATCTCTGGGCCCTCTCGGTAATGCACATCACTATAAGCCTTGCAAGCAATGTAGCTAATGAGTTAGTTACGGAATGATGCATTACGTAACGAGTAAAGAGACTTGCCGATGAACGAGATTGAACTAGGTATTGGATACCGACGATCAAATCTCGGGCAAGTAACATACCGATGACAAAGGGAACAACGTATGTTGTTATGCGGTTTGACCGATAAAGATCTTTGTAGAATATGTAGGAGCCAATATGAGCATCCAGGTTCCACTATTGGTTATTGACCAAGAATAGTTCTAGGTCATGTCTACATAGTTCTCGAACCCGTAGGGTCCGCACGCTTAAGGTTTCGATGACAGTTATATTATGAGTTTATGAGTTTTGATGTACCGAAGGAGTTCGGAGTCCCGGATGAGATCGGGGACATGACGAGGAGTCTCGAAATGGTCGAGACGTAAAGATCGATATATTGGACGACTATATTCGGAGTTCGGAAAGGTTCCGAGTGATTCGGGTATTTTTGGGAGTACCGGAGAGTTACGGGAATTCGTATTGGGCCTCTTTGGGCCATACGGGAAAGAAGGAAAAGGGCCTCAAGGGTGGCCGCACCCCTTCCCTTGGTCTGGTCCGAATTGGACTAGGGAAGGGGGGCGCCCCCTTCCTTCCTTCTCCTTTTCTCTTCCCTTTCCTTCTCTCCTACTCCTACTACATGGAAGGGTTCCTAGTTGGACTAGGAAAGGGAATCCTACTCCCGGTGGGAGTAGGACTCCCCTAGGCGCGCCATAGAGAGGGCCGCCCTCCCTCCTCCACTCCTTTATATCTGGGCAGGGGCACCCCATGGACACACAAGTTGATCTACGGATCGTTCCTTAGCCGTGTCGGTGCCCCCTCCACCATATTCCACTTGGTCATATCATCGCGGAGCTTAAGCGAAGCCCTGCGCCGTAGAGTCATATCGTCGCGGAGCTTAGGCGAAGCCCTGCGCCGGTGGAGCATCATCATCGTCCACCACGCCGTCGTCTTGTGGAACTCATCCCCGACGCTTTGCTGGATCGGAGTCCGGGATCGTCATCGAGCTGAGCGTGTGCTGAACTCGGAGGTGCCGTCGTTCGGTACTTTGATCGGTCGGATCGTGAAGGCGCACGACTACATCAACAGCGTTGTCATAACGCGCTTCGCCACGGTCTCACGAGTGCGTGGAGATACACTCTCCCTCTCGTTGCTATGCCATCACCATGATCTTGCGTGTGCGTAGGAATTTTTTTGAAATTACTACGTTCCCCAACATTAACAGCCATCGATCGATAGCTCAGGTTCAATTAGAGCCCAACGCCTCGCTCGGGTTCAGTTAGAGCCAACGCCTCGCACACACGCGCGTACATGTACGAGAGAAACGCGCATCGCTCGGCCCCCGACCTCCCACCGTAACCGGCAACTCCCCGAAATTTTCCTCGCCCTCGCTTCTACCATGGTTTTTCCGTCATGGACGGCCCAAAGAATGTCATGCAGCTGCGTCTCCGGCCCGCCCAGGACGAAAAGCCCATTTTCTTTCATGATTTTTTGTCATAGAAGTAGGAGCCCACCACATCTATGATGATACCGGGTTTTGTCACAATTATCGTCATAGAAGTGTCATATGTATGACAGAAAAAAATTGCGTTCGGCCCAAAATGTCACGGATGTGTCTTTTTTTTGTAGTGAAGAACCTCGCAACCAACGCGATAAAGGGGTTTTCAATCCCTTCACGGTCACTTACGAGAGTGAGATCTGATAGAGATGATAAGATAATATTTTTGGTATTTTTATGATAAAGACTAAAAGTAAAGAAAGCAAAATAAACGGCAATAGAAATCGCTTGTTGGTGGGAGATTAATATGATGGAAAATAGACCCCGGGGCCATAGGTTTCACTAGTGGCTTCTCTCAAGATAGCATAAGTATTACGGTGGGTAAATGAATTACTGTCAAGCAATTGATAGAATTGAGCATAATTATGGGAATATCTAGGCATGATCATGTATATAGGCATCACGTCCGTGACAAGTAGACCGAAACGATTCTGCATCTATTACTATTACTCCACACATCGACTGCTATCCAGCATGCATCTAGAGTGTTAAGTTCAAAAGAACAGAGTAACGCTTTAGGTAAGATGACATGATGTAGAGGGATAAACTCATGCAATATGATATAAACCCCAACTTTTTATCCTCGATGGAAATAATACAATACGTGTCATTTCCCCTGCTGTCACTAGGATCGAGCACCGCAAGATTGAACCCAAAGTTAAGCACTTCTCCCGTTGCAAAAAAGATCAATCTAGTAGGCCAAACCAAACTGATAATTCGAAGAGACTTGCAAAGATAACCAATCATACATAAAAGAATTCAGGGGAGATTCAAATATTGTTCATAGATAATCTTGATCATAAACCCACAATTCATCGGATCTCGACAAACACACCACAAAAGAAGAGTTACATCAAATAGATCTCCAAGAGAATCGAGGAGAACTTTGTATTGAGATCCAAAGAGAGAGAAGAAGCCATCTAGCTAATAACCATGGACCCGAAGGTCTGAGGTAAACTACTCACACATCATCAGAGAGGCTATGGTGTTGATGTAGAAGCCCTCCCTGATCAATGCCCCCTCCGGCGGAGTGCCGGAAAAGGCCCCAAGATGGGATCTCACGGGTACAGAAGGTTGCGGCGGTGGAATTAGGTTTTCGTGGTTCTCCTCAATGGTTTGGGGGTACGTAGGTATATATAGGAGGAAGAAGTAGGTTGGTGGAGCCACGAGGGGCCCACGAGGGTGGAGGGCGCGCCCAGGGGGGTAGGCGCGCCCCCTACCTCGTGGCTTCCTCGTCTGTTGCTTGACATCCACTCCAAGTCTTCTGGATCACGTTTGTTCCGAAAATCACGTTCCCGAAGGTTTCATTCCGTTTGGACTCCGTTTGATATCCTTTTCCTTCGAAACACTGAAATAGGCAAAAAAATAGCAATTTGGGCTGGGCCTCCGGTTAATAGGTTAGTCCCAAAATAATATAAAAGTGTATAATAAAGCCCATTAAACATCCAAAATAGAATATTGGAACAATAAAAAATTATAGATACGTTGGAGACGTATCACCATGCAACGGATGCACTAAGAGCTATAAGTGTATGAAAGCTCAAACTGAAAACTAAGTGGGTGTGCATCCAACTTGCATGCTCATGAAGACCTCGGGCATTTGAGGAAGCCCATCATCAGAATATACAAGCCAAGTTCTATAATGAAAATTCCCACTAGTATATGAAAGTGATAACTCAAGAGACTTTCTATATGAAGAACATGGTGCTACTCTGAAGCACAAGTGTGGTAAAAGGATAGTAGCATTGCCCCTTCTCTCTTTTTCTCTTATTTTTTGTTTTTTTTGTTTTGGGCTCTTTGGCCTCTCTTTTTTGGGCTCTTTGGCCTCTTTTATTTATTTAAGTCCGGAGTCTCATCCCGACTTGTGGGGGAATCATAGTCTCCATCATCCTTTCCTCACATGGGACAATGCTCTAATAATGATGATCATCACACTTTTATTTACTTACAACTCAATATTACAACTCGATACTATAACAAAATATGACTCTATATGAATGCCTCTGGCGGTGTACCAGGATGTGCAATGATCTAGCATAGCAAAGGTATCAAAATACGGACAAGCCATGGAAATATCATGCTAGCTATCTTACGATCATGCACAATGAATGCTCAAGTCATGTATATGATGATGGTGGAAGTTGCATGGCAATATATCTCGGAATGGCTATGGAAATGCCATAATAGGAAGGTATGGTGGATATTTTGAGGAAGATATAAGGAGGCTTATGTGTGATAGAGTGTATCGTATCATGGGGTTTGGATGGCCGGCGAAGTTTGCACCGACTTTCGAGGTGAGAAAGGGAAATCCACGGAACCGAAGAGGCTAGCAAATTGCGGAAAGGTGAGAGTGCGTATAATCCATGGACTCAGCATTAGTCATAAAGAACTCACATACTTATTGCAAAAGTTTATTAGCCATACAAGAAAAGTACTAATATGCATGCTCATAGGTGGATAGATTGGTAGGAAAAGACCATCGCTCGTCCCCGACGCCACTCATAAGGAAGACAATCAAAAAATAAATCATGCTCCGACTTCATCACATAACGGTTCACCATACGTGCATGCTTCGGGAATCACAAACCTTAACACAAGTATTTCTACCAATCTACAATTACTCACTAGCATGACTCTAATATCACCATCTTTATATCGCAAAACTATTGCAAGGAATCAAACATATCATATTCAGTGATCTACAAGTTATATGTAGGATTTTATGACTAACCATGTGAATGACCAATTCCTGTTAACTCTCTAAATAGATATAAGTGAAGCCTGAGAGTTTAATTCTTTCTACAAAAGACATGCCCACGCTCTAACAAATATAAGTGAAGCAAAGGAGCATTCTACAAATGGTGGTTTTTTATGTGTAGAGAAACAGCCAATCCAAACTTCAAAAGATATAAGTGAAGCACATGAAGCATTCTATAAAGCCATACTCAAAAGGTATAAGTGAAGTGCAAAGAGCATTCTATAAATCAACCAAGGACTATCTTATACCAGAATGGTGCATTATTAAAAGAAAAATAAAAAGCAAACGACGCTCCAAGATTTACGCATATCATGTGACGAATAAAAATATAGCTCCAAGTAAAATTACCGATGATCGTTAGAAGAAAGAGGGGATGCCTTAAGGGGCATCCCCAAGCTTAGTTGCTTGGGAGTCCTTGAATATTACCTTGGGGTGCCTCAGGCCCCCAAGCTTAGGCTCTTGCCACTCCTTATTCCTTCATCCATCGTGATCTCACCCAAAACTTGAAAACTTCAATCACACAGAACTTAACAAAACCCTCTTGAGATCCGTTAGTATAATAAAGCAAATAACCACTTCAAGTATTGTTGCAAACCAATTCATATTTTGTTTTTGCATGTAGCTACTATATTATAACTTCTCAATGGCTCATACCATCGATACAATCGATAGTTTCATCAAAATGAGCAAAACAATGCATGAAAAACAGAATCTGTCTTAAACAAGACAGTCTATAGCAATCTGAACATCTACCATACTTTTGTAACTCTTAAAATTCTGAAAAATTAGGACAAAATAAAAAATTATATAGCAATACTGTAAAAAAGTTTCAGAAGCTTTTGAAGTTCCAGTAAAAAATGTAAAATCATGCACTACAGCCAAAGTTTTTGTTTTTGCACCGCACATACCAACAAGCAATCTAATCATCCTAAAGGCAAATCGTGGCACATTATTTTTATAATACAATGGATTTGTAAAAGAGGATAATTATTTTTGTTGAAAAGTTTCTGTAATCGAGATTCACAATGTTTCCATGGGCATGAACAAAGTTCAAGGACGTCCCCTACTTCAATGGTGTTCGTCTTTCTCACATTCACTTTTCCTTTTGAAAAGTTTTAGGTTCCCCTCTATATTATTTTGTTTTTAAACTTTATAAAAGCACACAACAGAATAAAATGACTCTCTAAAACTTCCGGGTTGTCTTCCTGACAGCGCTTTCTTTAAAGCCATTAAGCTAGGCATATACTGATCAAGTAATGTATCCACCCGGATCCCAAGGTATAGCAAAGCCAATTTTAATTAACAATGATTTGTAATTTAGTAGTGAACACAAGGAAATATATATCATGTAATGACGAAGTCTAACTCTCTTCCTTTGCATTGGCATGTCATTGTAACATCCCAAATTTTCAATTTGGAATGTTATACATAGGTCATTCAAGTTTCTCATATTTTATTGCATTTCGTTTTGCGATCCTCGAAAATTCTAAGCAACTCAAGTACCCTCGGAGAGAGTTGGGAATTTCACAGTTTCATATTTGAATTTTATCGAATATCAAAACGAGGATCATTTGTTTTAATTTTTTTGTCTCTAAAAATATTTCATATTCAAAATATATGAGAGGGGATAATATGACTTCCCCAAAATAATGAAATATTGGAGGAAAAATATTAAAAAACAAATAAACATTTTATTTGGGATTTTATTGCTATTTTATTTGCATAGGAAAAATACGCGCTTCTCAAAATTGCATTATAGGCCCAAATAAATGTTCACCTTGTCCGGCATATTTTTAGAGGACGGGGAAATTTTATTTCGGGAGTTTTGGAGTCCGTTTAGTATTTCTTTTCTTTCTTTTTTTGCACGTCGGATTGTTTTAAAAAATATGTAACCGACTCCGGGCCATACCCGGCCAGGACACCTCGGGCCGGCCTTATTAAGCCGCGACCCCGGGGCCCCAACAGCCCAGCCGCCCGCGCCCTCGCAAACCCTAGCCCGAGCCGCCGCCAGCCACGAGCCGCCGCCATTACCGCCGCCCGCGATGTCTGCCGGAGCTCGCCGCCGCCTCGCCAGAATTCCACCGGACTCGAGGTAGCCGCTGCCGGTTTTTCTTTTAGAACCGTTCAGTTTTTTTATATATAAACCCTAGTTCGTTTTTTTAGATCGGTTCGTCGATTTTCTCGGTTTAGTTTATTTAGCGGACGTTCATCCGTATGTTCGTTTTAACGAATGGTTTTGGCCCGTTAGTCGCAGACAGCGAACGTTCGTTTGTTAGCTTGTTCAATAGTTTTTCTTTTTCTCGGGTTTTTCGCGATTATTTCGACCGCGATTTCTGATCCGGTTTTCGTTTTAGTTTATCTTTTCGCTCATTTATCGAAATCAGGCGATTCAAGCACCTAGATCTTCGTCTCGATGCCCTCTTTCTGCTTAACCAACTTGAACAAGATTTTGGTACTGTAAAATTTGAGTTTAGTCCAGATTAGTAAACGGATCTTGTTTCTTTCGCAGTTTGAGTTTCGTTGCTCCGTTTGATTTGATTCTTTTTGCAAACCGGAGTTCTTAAGTTGAAATTTCTGGTTAGATCTTCTTATTCGAGTTTTACCTGTGCATCTTCGCTTGATTGCTTATGTATGCTATTGTTTGTTTGTGATAGAATTCCCGGAGTGCGAAGCGTGCTACTAGGAGTCTCTAGGTTTTGCGGATCGTCAGCAAGGCAAGTAACACATTGATCATATTATTTTCATACCCGGTTTTATGCATTAGTTCCAATCCTCAAACACTGCATGATTAGGATGTGATTAACTTGTGGGTTGGGAAGTAATTGATGAGGTAGAACCTATTACCTATTTTATTATCAAACCCTCGGGAGTTACTTCTACGTTATGCTTATATTGCCATGTTATGCTTGTAGACGTGGATTGGGTTTGTGTGTATCCATGACAGATGTGAGTTGTTAATTAATGGTTCAACTTAAGGTGGCTACTTTAATACACATCTGGGTGGATTGCTTGTTTGGGCACCTGGGGAATCCAGTGTTGTCCTAGGAGATCCCGGGGCATCCGTATGATCATCCTACAGTCCGCCACCGAGGCTTAAAGGGATCGTGAGATTTTTCATGCTAGAAACTTCCGTGTGCAGCCACAAGCTATTATGGGCTCTAGCATAGTTTGAGTAAGTTGCATGACCTCTTCCAGTGGTAGGCTAGCAGATGTAGAGGGATGTAGGTTGGTACTGTCCACCCGGGGTTAGAGTTAATGCTTCTGAAAGACTGTGTCTCGGTCATCTGTTTCTCAAACACCATGAAGTGCGAGAAATCCAACGGAGGAGATCGAGTCTTGTGGGGAAAAGTGCGCAAACCTCTGCAGAGTGTACAATCTAATCATGGTTAGCCGTGTCCCCGATTATGGACATCTTGAGTATCTAGTACTTGGATTATCCTATCGTATCTCATCACTCTAAATTAATATGTTGGTTTGTTAATGGTTACTTTAATTGGGACTGAGATGGGGTACCATTCTCAATGTTTCAACCACCATGATAGTCAAATAAAATTATTCCTTTGTTGTAGGGAAAGATTTTCTTTTCGCAAAAACCATATAACCATAGAGCCTCCACCAGCCATATATGCATGTAGTGATAGCATTTATTCTGTTCATTGCTCTACTGTGTTACATTGCCAGCATATTCCATGTGCTGACCCGTTTTCAGGCTGCAACGTATTATGTTGCAGACTTTTCAAACGAGGAGTAAGGTTCGCTAGGTCGTTGTCGTGCAGCTCAGCTATGCCGTTGGAGTTGATGGACTCACTTTATCATCCAAGCCTTCCGCTGGTATCGTATTAGACGGCCTTAAGCTATATTTATTGAAAATAGTTCTCTTCTGAGATATTCGATGTAATAAGTGTGTGATTGCCACTCTGCTATAAATCCTTCGAGTATTGTGTGTGTCAGCATTACCGATCCAGGGATGACACTAAAGCACAGAGACTTGACCGTTTGAGGTAGGGTCGCTACAAGATGGTATTGGAGCACACGTTGAGTGTAGGACACGACCACTAAGATAAGCCATAGGTCACTCTTCTCTACTCATTTCTGACTCCTCTCCATTTTCTACTCTTTAGGATGGCGGATTCAAGGAACAAGTTTGCACAACCGGATGAAGACACCCCCTTTGGACGACACTTGAAGGAAGTTACTAGATACCTGAACATCGGAATACCAAGCTTCACCGGGACCTACAACGCCACTTTACCAGAAGAGGAGCGCTGGATGATTCGAGTTCAAGTTCCAGGAAGGACATTCACGCCACTCACAGAGCCCATAGAGTTTTCCTTTGATGCACCAACCTGGAGTCTCGGCAAGAGCATGGCAGCTCACATCGCCATGGGGCGCATCGGCGAAGTTTACCAAAAGGATCTCAAGGATACTATCTACCAGATATGTGGGCGCTGAGATGAGCAATGGGAGATAGTCAGCACCAAGAAGGACAGGTCCATTGCAGCATTCATCCAGGACATAAACCAGCACAATCGACGCTAGGAGAATCACATGTGCGCAAACATGATAGATTTGAAGAAGGCGATGACAAGGATCACCGAGCTGGAGGAAGAACTCAAGTCTACACGCAATGGATATGAGGAGGAAATCACGACACTATTGGAGAAGAACGACAACCTGATAAAGAAGATCGGAGTATTCATGGGATACCCCGCGCCAGGAGGAGAAGACGACGATTCTACTTGCCCGGATAACTACATCATCATCGACGACACCGACTCCGACCTCGATGATAGTGATGATGATTTTGAAGACGAAGCTGGAGCGGACATCATGGAGTCTTCCACCGATCAAAATTTCTAGATGACCACCAAATGATTAGTAGTATTCCCCATGTATATAGAGTAGTCTGAGCACTTTTAACTATAGTTCTAGACCATTTGTATGCCTTTGCTTGATTGATTGAGTGATATGATTATGTTTGTATCATGTGCATATGGGTAGTGTTTTCTCACTAGACCTCTTTTCTATTCTAATCTCTCCCCTCTAAACCTATCAGATGCCTACAAGACGTGACACCGGATTTGTCTTCCCACCGGAGATCACCCAGTTGATCCAGCAGCAGAATGCCTTGATGCAGATATTAGTCCAGAATCAAGGCAACAACAACAACAACAACAACAACAACAACAACAACAACAACAACAACAACAACAACAACAACAACAACAACAACAACAACAACAACAACAACAACAACTGCATAAAAGAGATTTTCGATGTCGGCAAATCTCAGGTATTCCAGAACTGCAACGATAAAATTGTGACGACAACACCTCGGAGCTCAACTCCTCGGGACACTGCCACAACCCCTAAATGTCAGGAGGCACCAAGAACAATGTTCTCGTCACAAAACCATCGAACGATTCCAAGATACCAGCGTGATCCTAAAAAAATTTAGTGAAATTTGAGGAGAGGAAAGACAAAACATCTACGTCAGGAGACCTCACCAGAGCGACGAGGGGACTGAGGAGTAAAAAGAATCCTACTCTCCGATATATATAATCCTAAGACTCAAAATAGTTTTCTTCTAGACTCAACAACGGCCAACAAACAAGGGGGCTCCTAAGGTCGATCGAGGCTCTGATACCAACTTGTCACGCCCAAGATGCGGCCCTATCCTAAAGGAACTCGAAGGTTCCACCAAGGATAGAAGCGCATCTTGAAGACGCTTTTGCAAGGTGGATATCATTACATCAACATTACATAATAGTGGGGATACATACAAAAGGGCATACAATGCCACATGAATACAACATCACATCATATACAAGATCAACATCCGACTACGGATGAAACATAAAGAAACTCAAACAATATCCACCTCGCTAGCCCAGCTGCCGACACCGAACCTATCCCCGATCGAAGAAGAAGCGGAAGAAGAACTCCAACACAAACAAGCTTCGCTCTCGCGTCATGATCATCGCATAACCTGTACCTACAACTGGTGGTGTAGTAATCTGTGAGCCACGAGGACTCAGCAATCCCATTACCATGGGTATCAAGACTAGCAAAGCTTAAATGGGAAAAGAAGGGGTAAGGTGGTGAGGTTGCGGCAGCGGCTAAGCATATATGGTGGCTAACATACATAAATGAGGCGAGAAGAGAAACAAAGGAACGGTCATCAACTAGTAATGATCAAGAAGTGATCCTGAACTCCTACTTACGCCGACATAACCCGAAACCGTGTTCTCCTCTCGATCAACCCGAAAAGAGACACTCACGGTTACACACACGGTTGGTGTATTTTAATTAAGATCAACTTCGGGTTTTCTACAACGGACATTAACAAATTCCCATCTGCCACATAACGCGGGCACGGCTTTGAAAGTTCAAACCTGCAGGGTGTCCCAACTTAGCCCATGATAAGCTCTCGCGATCAACGAAGAATAGACCTTCTCCCGGAAGACCCGATCAGTCTCGGAATCCCGGCTACAAGACATTTCACAGCAATAAAACAAGTCCAGCAAGACCTCCCGGCGTGCCGACACCCTGATAGTAGCCGCGCGTATCTCGTCTCAGGCCACGACCGGATAAGCTAAGCGTACAGGTACCGACGTAACCCAAATTGCCAAGGGATGGTCCCGCACGGTGCTCTAGTTTGGACCAACGCTTAGACAAGCACTGGCCCGGGGGGGTGAATAAAGATGACCCTTGAGAGCGCGACTCCCAAGGGAAAAAGGCTAGGTGAGGCAAATGTAGAACCAATGTTGGGCCTTCTTTGGAAAAGTCTTATTCAAAGCGAACTGTCAAGGGGTCCCATAAATCACCCGACCGCGTTAGGGACGCAAAATCCGGGAACATAATACCGATATGACGGAAACTAGGCGGCAAGAGTGGAACAAAACACGGGCATAAGGCCGAGCCTTCCACCCTTTACCAAGTATATAGATGCATTAATTAAATAAGATATATTGTGATATCCCAACAAGTAAACATGTTCCAACAAGGAACAACATCTCCATGTTCCAACAAGGAACAAACTTCATCTTCACCTGCAACTAACAACGCTATAAGAGGGGCTGAGCAAACCGGTAACATAGCCAATCAACGGTTTGCTAGGAAGGGTGCAAAAGGTTAGAGGCTGACATGGCAATTTGGGATGGCTTGATAAACAGGTAATAGGTAGCGCAGCATAGCAAAAGAACGAAGCAACTAGCATAGCAATGATAGTAGTGAGATCCAAGGTGACGGTCATCTTGCCTGAAATCCCGCTAGGAAGAAGAACGAGTCCATGAAGAAGACGAACGGAAGTAGTCGAACGAATCCTCACAATCGCAACATTACCGGAACCGAGAAGCAACACCGGAAAGAAACAAACAACATGGTAAATGCACAAACATAAACATGGCATGATGCACAATCAAGTATGATGCATGTCCGGTTTAATGAGGCATGGCATGGCAATTTGCAACAACCAATACTACAAATTAAGTGGAGCTCAATATGCAACGGGTTGCATATTGACAAAACACCACATTGACATATTTAGTTTGATCACGGTTAGGTACTCAACAATATTAAATGTTGATTATCATGGCCAGGGGTGAAGCACAACAAAACTACCTAACTAGGCAAGTTTAAATGAGGCCGGAAACAACGAACAACAAGTCCGGAAAATCCCCATGAGCAATATTTTAGATTCGGTACTGTTCTGCCCTAAAACATATTTTAGAGTTGTTAAACAGCAAAATAAAGTGGACCATGTTAAACTAGGTATTTCTCCACCCCATTTACATATAAAGAACATTTAATTCCGAGTTATGGTTATTTAGTTATGAATTAAATCATTTTAACATGGCATATTAGCAAATTTAAATAAACAGCAAGTTAAACATTTTAACATGGGATGAAAATGACATATTATTAATCTACACAATTTTCTGAGCATCTTACATATATAAATTATTTTAAACCGATGCACAGTTTGAGAGATATTAAATGCATGAAGTTTAGGGACTTTTCTGTAAAACAGCAAACTCCTGGATAATAGAGAAAATCGCAGCGCAGGAAAAAAAACAACACGGGCCAAATCTGGCGCACTGATGGGCTGGGGGAGCTGCTCACATTGGGCCAAGCCCAGTCGAAAGCAGAGGGGAGGCCGGCTGGGGGGGCGCAGCCGGGCCTTGGAGCCTGGAAGGGGCGCGCTGGGCCTTGGAGGCGCTGGGATGAGGCAGCCCACGCAGGAGGGCGACAGGTCAACGGCCACGGCGCGGCGGAGCGAAGCGGCGCCTAAATCCTCTGCTCGTTTCGAAGAAAGAGAGAGATATCTTGAGAGAAGCGTAACGGGAAGAAGAGAGAAAGTGAGGCGACGGCACGCGACTGCAGGACTCGGTGGCGCGCCGGGCATACGCGAGGAGGAGGCTGAGGTTGCGGATCTGAATGGCGGGGTCCCGGGTCCTTGCTCCGGCTTGCAGAAGAACGAGCGGCCATGGCGGGAGGCGAGCCGAGACGAAGATCTTGCAGCGGAGGCGACCTCCGGCGACGCGGGAGAGGCGAGGAGGCGGACGGAGCCGATCTGGGAGGACCCAAGGCGGAGTAGCGGTTCCCGATGGTGGCTTGAGCATCGGGCGGCCATGGCGTGCGGTGCTCCTGGCGGCGCTGCTGCGGCAGCACGGGCACGACTTGTAGAAGATCGGGGCGACGGCGGGGCTCCGGAGGAAGGAGGTCTGGCGGGCCCGAGGGCCTGAGGCGTCGGGGTGGCGGATCCCGACGCTGGAGGTCGTCGGGTCGCGTTCCTGCCGGATCGAAGCAGAGACGGCCGGCGGACTTGGAGCTCCATGGCGCGGGGATGCTGCTGCAACGCAGAGAGAGAGAGAGAGATGTGAGAGGAGGGGAAGAACGGGAAGGAGAGGCGCGCGACGGGGCTCGCCTGGGGCTGCTGCTGCGTTGGCGCTCAACGGCGTCGGCTCGCCCGGCCGCGGGGTGGGACGACGGGTGCTCGGGAGAGGGAGGTGAGGCGCGAGGAGTTCTGGTGGTGCACGACGGCGGAGGAGCGAGGTCGCTCGGGGCCGAGAGGGACTTGGCGGGCGACGCTGGATGTGGAGGTCGCCCGTGGGCTGGGTCGCCGGAGCGACGCTGGGTCGCGAGGCCGAGGCAGGGGCTCGGCGGATGCTCTGGACGAGGGAGGTGCAGAAGATCGGGCGCCGTGGTGCTCTACTCCCGCGAACTCAAGCGAGGCAGAGGAGGATCCACGGCGCGAGGGCTGCGGATGGATGGATTGATAGGTTGTGGCCGATAGTTGGTACAAGGGGAATGCGAGGATCCCGAGGTGGGAAATGGGTCTTGGCGGCTGGGAGGATGGATTGGACAGGTCCCCTAGATTTTAGGGTTGGGATGATTTGGTAGGTGATGGTCTTATATATAGCAAGAGGATTTTTAGATACGGGTATTTGGTCCCTCCGATCAAAAACGGACGGTCGGGAAAAATAGGCTAGGGAGAGCCCAACAAAGAAAACGGTGATGTTTTGTAGATGTTTGGGGATGATCCGGATACAACGGTAACGACTGCCCGGGTCGGGTTCGGGGGAGTTTCGGACACGAGCAAGAGGGGGTCGAAGGAGAGGGGTCCATGACTGGCAGAGAAATATGGCGGTCCAACAGAAGGGGAACGAGAACCCGGTTGGACTCGAAACGGTCTACGAAGGCAAGGGGGGGGAGGACGCGCCAACTACGAACGAAAGCAATCTTTATGAAAACAATGCCGATGCAATGCACATGATGCCATGAGATGAAATGCATGGCAAGAACAAAATGCAAATGATGCAATGATGAATGCAACGAACAAAACAAAATGCAAAACAAAAAAAACAAAAACCCAACCACGGAGGAAATAAAATAACACATAGCCGGAAATGGCAAGAGTCAGAGTTACGAATATGGAAAGTTGCATCCGGGGTGTTACAACACTCCACCACTACGAGAGGATCTCGTCCCGAGATCTAGGATGGCACCGGAGGGAAAAGGAAGAGGAAGATAAGAGGTAAAACTAAGTTGCTTCTTTGACGAACGAGTGAAACCACGAACCTTGAGAGGTTGAGCAATTTAAAAGAAAGAGTACAACAGAGATGAACGAGATTGCAAACAATCTGGTCGAAAAGAGGAACAAGGAGTATTACGAGAACTAGAAGGTTGCAAAGACATGAATCAAGAGTTTAATGGACAAGATAGAATTCGAAACCACTCCGGTTAAAACAAGATGAGAGAGGAAGAATGATATAATTTGGGCAGCACTCCGACTGTAAATGGAAGGAGTTGAACATGAACTTGAGAAGATGGGATGATTCTTGATGAAATCAGCAACACACTGCCTCCGGAACTATTGAAAGAATGGCACAAGGTGTTAGAAAGATTTCAGACAGCTCTCCGGTTGAGGAAGGAGGCAAAACTTGATAAGATGAAAGAACTTGAATGAGAACACAACACTCCGGCTAAACGGATAAGCAAGGAAAATAACACGATCCTCACAAAACGAGGTGATGGTTAAAGAGCACAACATCACAATGCCTCCGAAAACAAAGCATGATAGTAAGATAGTTGGAATGAATAGAATGAAGAATGAAACCAACATCTCCTACCATAAATGAGTTTGAAAGAGCATCCTTACGAAGTAGAATTGAACGGAGTTGTTGGAAAAACAACAACGGTAAGAATAAGCTTATAGCGGGCTTATGGAAAACATCTTAAAATGATGAGGTGACAACCCGCCATTAATGAAACAATTGATTGGTTGAGATCAATGAAGATAAGAGAAACTTCTTCACCGAGATGAGAAGGAGAAAATTGGATCATAGATATGCACCACAAATAGCAACGTTCCTTAGGGAAGGCTTTAGGTGAAATATGACCCAAGATGACTCCAACAAAGGGATTGATGGATTGAAAAGATCTCTTGAACGAAGAGAAAATGATGGATTTAAAATACCTCATTCTTGACAATATGTGAATCATGAAGCTCGAGGAGAAATTGCCAAGGATGACATAACACCATCTCAAAAGATAAGGTAGAAAGAATTGCACTTCGGGATGCAAGATGAAGAATGCTTGAATTAGTCAAAACAAAACATGTGTTGAGCACCATGTTTATTTTTAGAGTAAAGCTTGGCGGATCATAACTTCGAGAGAAAACTTGAAGAAAAATTGAATAATGAAAGGAGTTCTTGATGAACCACCATGTAGAGCCTTCATGATGAACTCCGGTAATAAAAGGATGATAAAAATTAGGAGAAGATGAAAACACAAGGTTAAGCCTTGCGATGATTTAGATGGAGCTTTGCGACGAGATAATGCCGAAAACTTGGAACTCCGGAAAAAGAAAAGATGAAACACTAGAACCGAGAATTACTTCATCATGAACAATCTCCGGAAGAAAAGGATTGAATCACGTCGAGGAAATAAGACTAAGATTTATTGTATGCTTATCCTTCATCAAATTAAATTGATGACAAGCAATGGATTTTACATACTACTTATTCTCATAGAAAGGATTAGAAGAGATATGGCGCAAACTTGTGAAGGTCTTCAAGGAACCACCGGTGGAATTGGAAACAATGAATGATTTGATATGATAACGAAGGGAGAGAAATCTTGAACGAACCACCGTAAGAATTGAAAATGAAAGTAGCAAAGGCACAAATCACCGGAAGAATGAGAAAACGAAAGAAGATACTTGAGGGATTTAGATACATGAGCCAAGAGATCATGAACTGATTAGAAGATATTTGAACGATGCACCGTTAAGATTTGGAGAACGATAGCTACGCGAGAATGAAGAATTATGACATGATGGCCTTCGGAGGAAAGAAAATGGAAACAACTCATGAAATGCTCCGGATGGTAAGAAAATAAATCTCACAATCAAAACGATTATGAGGATAGCATGAGGCTAGAACCATGAATCTTCAAGAGAATGGACCAAGATTTAGGAGAAACTCTTCTTCGGTCTTCAAATGTTGAGACTAATGATGAGAAACCACCATGAATTGTTGAGATACTCCGGGATGAAAATTGGAAAGGTTGAACCAACGATGAAAAGAATTTGAAAGATCTTGGAGAAAGACATATGACTGATGATAACCCATTCTTACGTCAAGCTTCGAAAAGAATATGGGAATAGCTCCGGGATAAATTAGAAGAGTCAGGTAAGATCCTGGGAAAAGACCTGTGGGTTAGGGCCCACTCAAAAGAAACATTGTTGAAGGATTGCTTGAAATAAAGATTGCGCCGGTAGAATTAAATGGCTTGAATGAGATAACAACCTCAAAATAACTTGAACGGATCTGGAATGAAAAGACGAGCCTTCTGAGATATCTTCAGCACTCCAGAACAAATGAATAGCGAGAAGGTGAATGATTGAGAGGTGCACCAGCAAGAGAAATCATTAGAAACGAGGAAAGGAATATGATCAACACTGAAGGCTTGAGTTAAATCCACCGGAAAAGAATACGAGAATGAAGAATGATGAACTTGAAACTGTTGAGCATCTTCATGGGAAATCACCGGATAAGAACATTGAAAGAAAAGAATGAAGAGACTTTCCACAAATAAAAGGATACATGATTAAGAAATCTGAGTCCTTGAAGAAAAAGGGTGGGAGGCGGAAAACAAAGACAACTTGGGACGGATGAAACAAACACCGTTGAGAAAAACTTAGAATTGATCTTGCGGATGTTGAAATGATCGGATCCACTTAAAGAGAAGCACGCCGGTTGAAAAAGAATTGACATGACGATTTCGACTATCAAGAAGGATTAGTATTCACATAGCAATATGTGAACACCGTTTAGGAAAAAGGTATGGATTCAACATTTGACATCGAAGCAACTCGAATACCAGAAATAAAACAAAACAAAGGATTTGGCTTGCAGAATAAGCCGGAACAAATACATATGATAGAGATTTACCCAATCTCATATCATGCATCTGTCGAAAGATATTCTAGGAGCTACTTGAATTCCACCTATAAACTCCCGAAACTTTACGGTTATGCAATCTGGTGTTGGGGATACAGGGACACAAAATATATCACCCAAACTAACAATACCTAGATCCATTGTATCCATCCGTCAACACATAACCAAGAAAACTCCGAAATCGTGTACCTCGACCTTGAAAAGCATCCGTTATCTGAGTCATGGCAATACTCCGCACTCACCTCAAGATCTTGGGTTATCGGGTTATCTCACCAACAAGCGCATAAAAGAGATTTTCGATGTCGGCAAATCTCGGTATTCCGAATCGCAACGATAAAATTGTGACGACAACACCTCGGAGCTCAACTCCCCGGGACACTGCCACAACCCCTAAATGTCAGGAGGCACCAAGAACAATGTTCTCGTCACAAAACCATCGGAACGATTCCAAGATACCCGCGTGATCCTAAAAAAATTTAGTGAAATTTGAGGAGAGGAAAGACAAAACATCTACGTCAGGAGACCTCACCAGAGCGACGAGGGGACTGAGGAGTAAAAAGAATCCTACTCTCCGATATATATAATCCTAAGACTCAAAATAGTTTTCTTCTAGACTCAACAACGGCCAACAAACAAGGGGGCTCCTAAGGTCGGTCGAGGCTCTGATACCAACTTGTCACGCCCAAGATGCGGCCCTATCCTAAAGGAACTCGAAGGTTCCACCAAGGATAGAAGCGCATCTTGAAGACGCTTTTGCAAGGTGGATATCATTACATCAACATTACATAATAGTGGGGATACATACAAAAGGGCATACAATGCCACATGAATACAACATCACATCATATACAAGATCAACATCCGACTACGGATGAAACATAAACAGAAACTCAAACAATATCCACCCTGCTAGCCCAGGCTGCCGACCTGGAACCTATCCCCTGATCGAAGAAGAAGCAGAAGAAGAACTCCAACACAAACAAGCTTCGCTCGCGTCATGATCATCGCATAACCTGTACCTGCAATCGGTGGTGTAGTAATCTGTGAGCCACGAGGACTCAGCAATCCCATTACCATGGGTATCAAGACTAGCAAAGCTTAAATGGGAAAAGAAGGGTAAGGTGGTGAGGTTGCGCAGCGGCTAAGCATATATGGTGGCTAACATACGCAAATGAGAGCGAGAAGAGAAACAAAGGAACGGTCGTCAACTAGTAATGATCAAGAAGTGATCCTGAACTCCTACTTACGCCGACATAACCCGAGAACCGTGTTCTCCTCTCGATCAACCCCGAAAAGAGACACTCACGGTTACACACACGGTTGGTGTATTTTAATTAAGATCAACTTCGGGTTTTCTACAACGGACATTAACAAATTCCCATCGCCACATAACCGCGGGCACGGCTTTGAAAGTTCAAACCTGCAGGGTGTCCCAACTTAGCCCATGATAAGCTCTCGCGATCAACGAAGGAATAGACCTTCTCCCGGAAGACCCGATCAGTCTCGGAATCCGGCTACAAGACATTTCACAGCAATAAAACAAGTCCAGCAAGACCTCCGGCGTGCCGACACCCGATAGTAGCAGCACAGATCTCGTCTCGAGCCACGACCGGATAAGCTAAGCGTCACAGTACCGGCGTAACCCAAGTTGCCAAGGGATGGTCCCGACGGTGCTCTAGTTTGGACCAACGCTTAGACAAGCACTTTGGGCCGGGGTGAATAAAGATGACCCTTGAGAGCGCGACTCCCAAGGGAAAAAAGGCTAGGTGAGGCAAATGTAGAACCAATGTTGGGCCTTCTGGAAAAGTCTTATTCAAAGCGAACTGTCAAGGGGTCCCATAAATCACCCGACCGCGTTAGGGACGCAAAATCCGGGAACATAATACCGATATGACGGAAACTAGGCGGCAAGAGTGGAACAAAACACTGTGCATAAGGCCGAGCCTTCCGCCCTTTACCAAGTATATAGATGCATTAATTAAATAAGATATATTGTGATATCCCAACAAGTAAACATGTTCCAACAAGGAACAACATCTCCATGTTCCAACAAGGAACAAACTTCATCTTCACCGCAACTAACAACGCTATAAGAGGGCTGAGCAAACGGTAACATAGCCAATCAACGGTTTGCTAGGAAGGGTGCAAAAGGTTAGAGGCTGACATGGCAATTTGGGATGGCTTGATAAACAGGTAATAGGTAGCGCAGCATAGCAAAAGAACGAAGCAACTAGCATAGCAATGATAGTAGTGAGATCCAAGGTGACGGTCATCTTGCCTGAAATCCCGCTAGGAAGAAGAACGAGTCCATGAAGAAGACGAACGGAAGTAGTCGAACGAATCCTCACAATCGCAACATTACCGGAACCGAGAAGCAACACCGGAAAGAAACAAACAACATGGTAAATGCACAAACATAAACATGGCATGATGCACAATCAAGTATGATGCATGTCCGGTTTAATGAGGCATGGCATGGCAATTTGCAACAACCAATACTACAAATTAAGTGGAGCTCAATATGCAACGGGTTGCATATTGACAAAACACCACATTGACATATTTAGTTTGATCTCGGTTAGGTACTCAACAATATTAAATGTTGATTATCATGGCCAGGGGTGAAGCACAACAAAACTACCTAACTAGGCAAGTTTAAATGAGGCCGGAAACAACGAACAACAAGTCCGGAAAATCCCCATGAGCAATATTTTAGATTCGGTACTGTTCTGCCCTAAAACATATTTTAGAGTTGTTAAACAGCAAAATAAAGAGGACCATGTTAAACTAGGTATTTCTCCACCCCATTTACATATAAAGAACATTTAATTCCGAGTTACGGTTATTTAGTTATGAATTAAATCATTTTAACATGGCATATTAGCAAATTTAAATAAACAGCAAGTTAAACATTTTAACATGGGATGAAAATGACATATTATTAATCTACACAATTTTCTGAGCATCTTACATATATAAATTATTTTAAACCGATGCACAGTTTGAGAGATATTAAATGCATGAAGTTTAGGGACTTTTCTGTAAAACAGCAAACTCCTGGATAATAGAGAAAATCGCAGCGCAGGAAAAAAACAACACGGGCCAAATCTGGCGCACTGATGGGCTGGGGGAGCTGCTCACATTGGGCCAAGCCGGTCGGAAGCGAGAGGGAGGTGGTGGGGGCGCCGGCCTTGAGCTGGAAGGGCGCTACTGGGCCTGGAGGCGCTGGGATGAGGCAGCCCACGCAGGAGGGCGACAGGTCAACGGCCACGGGCGAGCGGAGCGAGCGGCGCCTCGTCCTCTGCTCGTTTCTGAAGAACAGAGAGAGAGATATCTTCAGAGAAGCAGAACGGGGAAGAAGAGAGAAAGTGAGGGCGACGGCACGCGACCTGCAGGACTCCGGTGGCGCGGCCGGGCATACGCGAGGAGGAGGCACGGGGTTGCGGATCTGAACGGCGGGGGTCCTTCGGGTCCTTGCTCCGGCTTGCAGAAGAACGAGCGGCCATGGCGGGGAGGCGCAGCCGAGACGAAGATGCGTAGGCGGAGGCGACCTCCGATGACGCGGGAGAGGCGAGGGAGGCCGGACGGAGCCGATCTGGGAGGACCCAAGGCGGAGTAGCGGTTCCCGATGGTGGCTTGAGCATCGGGCGGCCATGGCGTGCGGTGCTCCTGGCGGCGCTGCTGCGGCAGCACGGGCACGACTTGTAGAAGATCGGGGCGACGGCGGGGCTCCGGAGGAAGGAGGTCTGGCGGGGCCCGAGGGCACAGGGCGTCGGGGTGGCCGGATCCCGGACGCGGGAGGTCGCCGGGGTCGCGTTCCCTGCCGGATCGAAGCAGAGACGGCCGGCGGACTTGGAGCTCCATGGCGCGGGGATGCTGCTGCAACGCAGAGAGAGAGAGAGATGTGAGAGGAGGGGAAGAACGGGAAGGAGAGGCTTGACGGGGCTCGCTGGGGCTCTTCTGCGTTGGCGCTCAACGGCGTCGGCTCGCCGCTGGCGGCCGTGGCAAGGGCGGACGGGTGCTCGGGAGAGGGAGGTGAGGGCGCGAGGGAGTTCCTGGTGGTGCACGACGGCGGAGGGAGCGAGGTCGCTCGGGGCCGAGAGGGACTTGGTGGGGCGACGCCTGGATGTGGAGGTCGCCGGCGGGCTGGGTCGCCGGAGCGACGCGGGGTCGCGAGGCCGAGGCAGGGGGCTCGAGCAGATGCTCCTGGACGAGGGGAGGTGCAGAAGATCGGGCGCCGTGGTGCTCTACTCCCCGGCGAACTCAAGCGAGGCAGAGGAGGATCCACGGGCGCGAGGGGCTGCGGATGGATGGATTGATAGGTTGTGGCCTGATAGTTGGTACAAGGGGAATGAGAGGATCCCGAGGTGGGAAATGGGTGCGGCGGCGGCTGGGAGGATGGATTGGACAGGTCCCCTAGATTTTAGGGTTGGGATGATTTGGTAGGTGATGGTCTTATATATAGCAAGAGGATTTTTTAGATAGGGGTACTTGGTCCCTCCGATCAAAAACGGACGGTCGGGAAAAATAGGCTAGGGAGAGCCCAACAAAGAAAACGGTGATGTTTTGTAGATGTTTGGGGATGATCCGGATATAACGGTAACGATCGCCGGGTCAGGTTCGGGAGTTTCGAGACACGAGCAAGAGGGGGTCGAAGGAGAGGGGTCCATGACTGGCAGAGAAATATGGCGGTCCAACAGAAGGGGAACGAGAACCCGGTTGGACTCGAAACGGTCTACGAAGGCAAGGGGGGGGGGGAGGACGCGCCAACTACGAACGAAAGCAATCTTTATGAAAACAATGCCGATGCAATGCACATGATGCCATGAGATGAAATGCATGGCAAGAACAAAATGCAAATGATGCAATGATGAATGCAACGAACAAAACAAAATGCAAAACAAAAAAAACAAAAACCCAACCACGGAGGAAATAAAATAACACATAGCCGGAAATGGCAAGAGTCAGAGTTACGAATATGGAAAGTTGCATCCGGGGTGTTACACCAACCCAAGCCCTTAGGAAGCCCATGTTAGTAAGTTCACCTGGAGCAGAGTATATGGCCAGCCGATGGTGCGACCAGATACCCTTAACCATTGGTAGCCATGTTTTCCCGTCAGACCTAATAATTTTGGAGTCACAAGGATTGGATGTGATATTAGGCATGGACTGGATGTCGAAGTATGGAGGAAGCATTGATTGTGCTAGTAAGTCAATTCTTATCACCACCCCGGAGGGAAAAATGATCAAGTATGTATCCAAGCATTCGTCAAGGAGAACCCAAGTAAATTCCCTCTCAGGAGTTGTTCAGGAGGAAGTGCCTATTGTGAAGGATTACCTGGATGTGTTTCGAGAGGAATTACCCGGCATGCCGCCAGATAGGGACATTGAGTTCTTAATAGAACTGTTGCCAGGCACCAGACCGATATCGAAGAGACCATACCGGATGCCCACAAATGATCTGGAGGAGATTAAGAAGCAGATCAAGGAGTTATTAGAAAAAAGGTTACATCCGACGAAGTTCATCACCGTGGGGAGCCCTAGTGCTTTTGGTTGAGAAGAAGGATGTATCCTTAAGGATGGTTGTTGATTATCGTGCACTAAATGAGGTGACGATCAAGAACAAGTACCCATTGCCAATGGTCAATGATTTGTTTGACCAGCTGCAAGGAGCTAAAGTGTTTTCAAAGATCGATCTGCGATCAGGATATCACCAGCTGGAGATTCGAGAGAAGGATATACCAAAAACAGCATTCACCACAAGGTACGGGTTATATGAGTATACGGTCATGTCATTTGGACTGACTAACGCCCCTGCCTATTTCATGAGTATGATGAATAAGGTGTTCATGGAATTCTTGGATAAATTTGTGGTGGTGTTCATTGACGATATAATGGTCTACTCGAAGAATGAGGAGGAGCACAAGGAGCATTTGCGTTTAGTCCTCGAGAAACTCAGGGAACATCAGTTGTATGCCAAGTTCAGCAAATGTGAGTTTTGGTTGAAGGAAATTGGATTCCTTGGACATGTTATATCAGGAGAAGGTATAGCAGTAGACCCCACCAAGGTTCAGTCAGTCACTGAGTGGTTGGCACCCACCTCAGTTAGCGAGATCCACAGTTTTCTTGGACTCGCGGGATACTATCGGAGATTCATTGAGAATTTTTCCAAGATTGTGAAGCCAATGACGACATTGTTGAAGAAGGATACCAAATTCAAATCGACGGATGCATGTGAGGCAAGTTTTCAGGAGTTGAAGAAACGTTTGACTACAGCCCCAGTGCTGATTCTGCCAGATATATGCAAGGACTTCCAAGTATATTGCAATGCTTCACGTTCAGGACTTGGAGGTGTACTTATGCAGGACAGAAGAGCTGTTTCGTATGCATCCCGACAACTTCGACTGCATGAGTTGAATTATGCTACCCTTGATTTGGAGTTAGCAGCCGTAGTGCATGCGCTCAAGACTTGGAGACATTATCTTATCGGAAACCGCTGCGATGTGTACACGGATCATAAGAGTTTGAAGTACATTTTCACACAGAAGGAGCTGAACCTCAGGCACAGGAGATGGTTGGAGCTTATAAAGGATTATGACATGAAGCTTCACTATCATCCAGGCAAGGCCAATGTCGTAGCAAACGCTTTGAGTCGGAAGAGTTACATCAACACCCTCGTGAGCGGAGGAATGTGATGCGGAGCATCCCACGTTCATCCCCATGTACACTCCGATTACTCTCCAAGCCCCAAGAGGACATATGACGAGACCTCAACCATACGCCATTAGGCACAAGGTGAACTCACTCCTCTTCGAACCTTCACTTTCCACATGTGAGACATGGCTACTACCTCATGCATGGACCTTGCATACACTCAGGTACAACCGGAACGGCCATGCAGGATCCAAGGACCAAGGCCAAGCATGGAAGAGGAGAAGGAAGAAGAAGCAGGGACCAGCTTCTGGAAAGCCCGGACCTTCCGGCCTGCCCGGAACTTCCGGCCCCCGGACCTTCCGGCCTGCCCGGAACCTCCGCCCCCCGGAGTCCAGACCAGCCCCGAGCACGCCAACCCTCTGGTTAGCCCGGAACCCGGCCGGAACCTGCCCGGAACTTCTGGAGCCCGGAACTTCCGGCCCCGCCCGGAACTTCCGGCCTGTCTGCGCACAGTGTATTGGGCCGAGCCCATGTATCCCTTCGCCCTCACTTACCCCTTCGTGAGCTAGCACTATATATACTCCCCCACCTCCTCCTAGTTAGGGTTAGCAATGGTTTAGCTCATATTTTGTGTGAGAGCCTTGCTCATCCACTTGGTTACTTATCCTCGGAGCTCACGACCTCTTCGAAGAAGATCCCCCAAGCGGATTCAAGACCCCTTCAAGGCAAGACAATCAAGACCTCCTCATGGAGAAGAACCCGGTTACCTCTTGTATCGTCCTTTGTTGATCGTGGATCGTGTATCTCTCTTTGTGTTCATCGATCTAGCGCATGTGTAATCGAATCTTGTTGGTTTGAGTGATTCTCTTGTGTTTTCCCCGTGATTTCCCTCGTGCTCTTCCCCTCGTTCTTCGTGTTCCTCGTAGGGATCCTCTCCAAACGTGAAAGATCGTCCACATAGGGTTCCGCCCTACATCATCTTGGTATCATGAGCCACGTTGATCACGATTTCGGAGCCTCCCCCACCGTTTTCTAGCCTTCTTTTGTTTGATTTCGTCATAAATCCGAAAATCCCCACCAAAAATAGCCCCAAAAGTTTTTGTGATTTGTTGGTTTTGATGATGTTTTGTTGATTTTGATCCATGGATTCGTTGTGTTTCAAGTGGATCTAGCATTCCCCTTATTTTCCCCCATTTCCATCCATGAAATCGTCTCAATTTTGCCCCGGGAAATCGAGTTTTTCCGCCCCCGTTCTCATATCTGGAATTTAGGGTTCGTCCCGGAAGAAATTCCACGACCCCCGGAACTTCCGGCCTCCCCCGGAACTTCCGTCCCTACCTCGGAACTTCCGGTCTAAACAGAGAGTCTACCCAAAGTCCCCAGACTTTTTCCGCGACCCCCGGAACTTCCGGCCCTAACCCCGGAACTTCCGGAGCCCGAAACTTCCGGCCCTAACCCCGGAACTTCCGGCCTAACCCGAAACATTACACAGAGTTTCAGCATCAGCCTTCTTCACCTTTTTCATCATAACTTTTCGCTCCGAACTCTGATTTGAGTGTTCTTTGGCTCTTTTTGTAGCTATCGACGTGCCTGAGGTCCTCACCTTGGTTTCACCACCTTTTGACACCGTCAAATTTTTGGTACTTTGGCATCTTTGCCTAGGGCTCCCACCATATCATCCGCATAACCACCATAGCCTTCCGCAACCTAACCAATTTTGTTCCCCATGGTTGTTTGAGTTGTGATTCGAGTCTCCTAAGGTGTTTCGGCTACGTAGGGACGATTACTTCCTCATCAACCACCACCACCACTTCCGCATAGGCTTGCCCACCATACACTTCCGCAACCCCAACTTAACCCAATCTTGTTTGTGTTGTGAGTTGTGTCTCCTAAGGTGTTTCGGCTACTTAGGGACCGTGCTACCAACTCCGACACCGTGTATAGTCCATCATTCCACTTCCGCAACCACCACCGCATTCCCGCTACCACCATTTGACTTTTGTCCTTGAGATTTTGAGTTCGTGGTTTTTCCGTTTCCTAAGGTGTTTCGGCTACTTAGGGACGAGTCTCCATCATCTTGGTATCTACATCAAGAACACCGCCATTCATCATCGCCATTGATGGTAACCTCCATATCATCTTGGTATCGTAGTATCCCTCCTTTGTATATTCCCCTTGACATTGCATTGTTAACCCCTAGCCCATTTTGCGTTACTTGCCTATCGAGACTAGCCATTTGAGTATTGCCAGCAACGTTACTTGTGCACATTAGTGATCATACTTCCCATAGCATACATACCATATCATCGTGGTGCATATATTGCTATCATATCTTGTGTCACAAGTCTGTTCCCGCATATACACAATTGCTATCTTGGTTTGTGCATTGTGCAAAAGTGGCCATAAAAAAAGAGAATAAGCTTTTAAACAAAAGAAAAAGAGAGAGCAAAGAGCTTGTAAGCAAGTGCCATAGCATCATACCACATTGCATATAAGATTGTCATATCCGATCATCTTGGATCATCTTGAGAAACACCGGGAACCATACATACATAGCATACTTGGGACAAAAGTCCATATATTTTTGCATCTTATAGGTTGTGCACAAGTGTCGTATCCGCCTATTGAGCAATCGTGCTACCGTCTCTCTTGAGTTGTGCAACACGAGCGTTTTGGTGGATTCCAAATTTTGAGCTCATTCCTTGGTTGCACGACCCCATTTATCTATCCGTGTGTGTGTTTCCGCGTGCCATTATTTGCTAGTGGTCTACTTGTTTCACTTGCGAATTTGTGAATCTCTTTCAACATTATTGACTCTTGCTAACATTTTGCATCAAACTTTTGTTCCACTATACTCACCGAGCTCCACCATAAGCTTTTACTTGTGTAGGTGTGAGAAACCGACAAGAATTGGTACCAATTGTGCTATTTCCTTGCTACACATTGAGTGATCATTGATCCATTTTCAACATCGGTCAAGGTACATTTGGTATAAGTTCTTCTCTTTCTCCCACTCATATTTGCTCGAGTCTTGTGATGGATAGGCAAGGCATTTCATCTCCGGTCTTCCACAACAACGACGGCGTGAACAACTACATCACCAAAGCATCCATCTTCGATCTACAACGACAAATGCAAGGCGCACAATCAAGATTGCAAAAGCGCATCGAGAACCTCTCCATTGACATTCATCACTCTGAATCAAGGAAAAGGGACTACATCAACAACAAGCTTTCCGCACATAAAGAGGAGCAAGATGCAAGGATGGAGGAGATTAGAGCCTTGATCAAGTCTTCTTACCCTTCGTCATCTTCAAGGCGGCAACGTTCAAGCCACAAGTCTTCGGAGCGACGAAGCGATACAAGTGCAAATCGTCCTCGTCCACATCTACATGGCGACAACCATCATGTTCATGATGCACATCATCATCATGAAGGGCAAGTCACCTCCAAGCAAAATGTGCACGACGATGAACGCCATCGAGTTCAAGTGCGACAACGACACTATCAACATGAAGATGCTCCACAAGCGCAAATGCACATGTCCCAACAAGCCCTACTTCACGCCAAGTCCAAGCTTCATGAGCATAAGATAAGACCACGAGACGACCACCACAAAGACGGCGCTACGGCTACAACAACCACTTCGGCATCTTCGCCTTTGGACGTACGGCATCTTCGCCTACTTCCCACGTGTACGCCTACATCGACTTCATCAAGTCCAAGGCGACTACCTATGAGCGAGGGTGACACTTCCATCTTCGGAAGCCCCTCAAGGAAGATGGCCGAGCATGGGAAATTCCCTTCGGTCATGGAGACGAGCTACGAGGTGCCACATCATATGGGCCTCATACAAGACGGCGACAAGAAGTTTGAGCATGGGACTATCCCTTCAACCAAGGCGGCGATAGGAGTTGAGCATGGAGGCATTTGCACCAACATCTCTCCGACACCTACATATCATGAGATGACCCAATTGCCATGTGAGGAGAGCCACCAACCCATGAGTGATATGAGTGACTCCACCCTATATGAAATTGAGTGCATTTCCTATGAGAGGATGAGCGTGACCACCACTAGTCCCACACTTGAGAGCATGCCACACATCCTATATGAGGTTAAGAGCCATTTGAGTGACTTCACCAACCATACGAGTGAGAGCATCATATTGGGAGTGAGTGAGCCACAACACTTAGCGAGTGAGGTAGTTGACACGGCATGTGAGGCTACTATGATTTCTAACGACTTAACCTCTACTCCTAGTGTGTTTTCTTCTTTGGTGCTAGGTCTCCTACATGAAGACACGCCTATCCTCGACGAGTCCATCCCTCCAATGGAGACGACGATGGCCATGTTGGACAATGATGCAACCCCCACATGATTCCATCAAGATGAAGATGACAACGATTGGATCTTCAACACCTCACCTACAACACATGAGCGACCTTCCAACGGTAACATAGGTGATGGTGCTTCTCTTGTCCCACTAGTGGACTCTCTTGACATTGATTGCTTGCATGATGTTGATCCACCTATTCCCATGCTTCATGCTAGTGCGATTTCTTCATGTCATGACTTACCTATTTATGATGAGCATGTTGAGTTGCCTAGTTGTGATGCTATGCTCCATAGGATATCATGTGAAAATTCTTTTGGTCACATCATGTTTGATAATCCTTTGAACTTGTCATATGCTATGAGTGAGATCTCCCATATTGCATCATTTCAATCTCAACATAGTAACTATGCATGCCCCATTAAAATAAATCCTATTTGCACTTATGGCATAGATGACAAGTTGATGGTCATTGGCTTTTGCTTCTCTTGTGATGATTTTTCCATGCTTCCTTTACATGATTTGCGCAATTCATCTACTATGTCATGCCATGATCACATTGTTCCAAATATGCTTTGTTTTGGATGTTTTCAATATTCTCCATGTGATGTTTCCATAAATGCTCATGAGGAGACCCCCATAGTTTCCTCATACATATTAGGAGATCTTGATGCATTTCATACCTTGCATGATTCCCATAATTGCGTGCACCATATGCATTCCATGAATAAAAATGCTCTAGATATTTCTCATGATGCATTACACAATTTAAGTCTCCATTATGACATGCATAACAACAAACCTCTCATGATGGATGACATGTTTCTATATCGTGCATCTCATTTATTTGAGCATTTGCTATTTAGTGCTAACCAACACAAGCACGTGCGCATCATGATGGATGATGTGTACATATACCACACACACACAATTTTTCCTTTGTCTTTGTTTTGTGTAGGTACGCATGTATACTCGTCAACATCTCAATCCCATGAGTTGACGAAACGAGCTCTTGAGAGAAACAATGACTTGGGATCCCGTGGACTTTCATTCCCACCATTCCTTTTGCGCAAGGACTACGCGCATCTCTTTTACTTGTCTCTCACACGGCTATGGGCTATTTACCAATTGTCACCTTATGCTCATTTTCCCGTGTTCACTTTGCATGTTATTTTTGCGACTATGCCTTTGCCATGCAATTGTGACCCTTGCTTGCATTTACCCATGATTCACAATTATGCTACTTCTATGTGTATTTGCATGCTTGGTGGAGATCCTTGTTGCTATTGCCATGTTTATCATGTGCCCCATGCTATTGATGCTTGTTGTGTTGGGAGAGTCATGATGACCCATTGCTATTTACACATGGCTTCTCACCAATACATTCATGTTATTCTACTCATACCTTGCTTTCATGCTTGTGCTATGACATGTGAATTATTCATGCCCACTATTTGCACACATGACATGCTTGCCATGATTCCTTCTAGTATGTTGCATCTTCGCACTACTAGCTTGCTTGACTTGATCGCTATGATTGCTTGCTATGTTGCATCACCCATGTTCCACTATTACTTGCTTTCTTGGGTTGATGACATATATGCTCATGCCTCTCACATGATATATCTTGATCATTGTCTCTTGTGTCCATTAGTTGCCTCTCTCATATCCACTTGTATTGAGTGCAACCATACTATGCTTATTGATCTTGGAGACTTTGACATTTTACTTGTGATGCATGCTTGTTTACTTGAGCCTCTTGTATTTGGTTGTTCTCGCATCATATGCCTCCATACTATGAAATGCTCACTTGTCCTTCCTTATGATGAGCATTATGCATACACTTGTTGGGTATCTTACCACACGAATGATAGGTTTTGCATTTCCGCTAACCTCATTTGTTTTTCTGAGTGTTTGTCATGTTCGTTCGTTTTGAAGGATACACAAGGCGGTAACATGATGAGACAACTTGGTCATGTGAAGACGTACACGATGCGCGACATCAACATTCTTTACATTCTCATAAAGGTGAACTCCTTCCCTTTGAGCCATCCTCACATATGCATATTGGATGGGTCATTCTTTCATTGTTGTTTCCTTCTTGTTGTCTACATGATACATCTATTGGATGGAGGACCGGCATTGGAGATGGACCCTTTGGATCTTCAAGTTGAGGAGCGCTCGGACTTCTTGGATGCACCTTCGAACCTCCACTCATGCCACGACATCGAGCATTGGTACATCAACACTCCTTTGACACATTGCACCAACACATACATATTTGTTGATTGTGCTTCCTCATGTCATGCTCGATGGACATATCATACTCATCACAAGTTTGCACCCTATGCATGGATTGACACCGATTATGCTTCTCTTGTTACACCTATTTCCATGTCATCCATGATATATGAGCTTGTGCATTTCCTTAGCAAATTTGTTGTGATCTTTCTTGATGGCATATTCATACATAATGAGCACATTGCCTACAATCAATTGCATGATAAGATAATCATATTGAGCATCCATTTCCATATTCATGCTATTGATAAACCGTCTCACTATGACATCATTTTGCACCGTGGTTGCCTTGATCATATTCACAACACATTTATGTGCACAATGAATGCTTTTTCTCCCATGAATGCTTTGCATATCATTCTAGATCATCTTGATAAGCTTCATGCACTTGGTCACGAACAATCTTGCCGAACGGACTCATACTTATTTGATGGACACCTTGTGTGCGCTAACCATTGTATTTCCGAGTGTTGCTTGTGTTTGCTCTTTTTGCATGTCTATCACTCCGGTGACACCTTGGACTACTTGGATTGCGCCATGTCTTCAACTTCGTCCAACTACAAGTCCGTCTACGACAACCGTTTCCATGGTGATGAGGATCACGATCCGAGGTCGGATCTTTCCCAAGGGAGGGCAGATGATGCGGAGCATCCCACGTTCATCCCCATGTACACTCCGATTACTCTCCAAGCCCCAAGAGGACATATGACAAGACCTCAACCATACGCCATTGGGCACAAGGTGAACTCACTCCTCTTCGAACCTTCACTTTCCACATGTGAGACATGGCTACTACCTCATGCATGGACCTTTGTGACGCCCGGGTAATCTTGCTACAGTAATCCTGCGCTAATCATGCCACGTCATCCCGTTTACTGTTACTAACCTCGCCATAATCCGAAACCGTTCAATTTCTAATTACAATTAACAATAAAAGTTTTCAAAAATTAAAACAAAATTGTTCGGTGGTTGCTAAATATTACAAAGGTAATTGTGGTGAAGTAACCACATTTTTAGAAAATGCCTAAGCAATTTTAAAATGTTTAAAAAAATTGCTAAGAAAAGAAAAGGCCCCCCATCTGGGCCACCCGGCCACCTGGCGGCCTACCACCAGCCGGCCCACTGCCCAACCGACCGCCCCCGCCTATAGGCCACCCCCGACCGCTAACCCTAACCCCCCTCACACCACTCGCCGCCCCCTCCCCTCCCGATCCAGATCGGATCAGGCGACCACCCGCCCCCCCACCTGCAGCGCCCGGCGCCATTGTCGCCAGAGCGTCGCTCGTGCCGCCTCATGAGCCCGCCCTCGACCTCGCGCCCCGCCCCCCCCTCTCCCTCGACGACCCCGCCTCGTGGCGCGGACAGCGCCACGGAGCCCGCCCGCCTTCCCAGCGACGCTGCTGCCTCCTCGCCTGCCTTCCTCCTCGCCTGGCCGTCATCCCCGACGTCCTCCTCACCCCCCCCCTGCATAGACCCTACCTCCCCGTGGCGCCTCCCCATCTCTCTCTCGACCCAGCGCGGAGTCGGCCTCGGCGGACTCGCCCGCCCGAACCTCGCCGTCCCTTCGCCCGTGTCGTTGCCCGCCTCGCCACGGGCCACTGGCTACTTAGTCGCCCGGCCCCACCTCCGCCCAACGCACTCCGCCTCTCCTCTGTGTCCCGGGCCGCCGCTCGGTGCCTCGCCAGATGTCACCTCCGGCTGGCCACTGCCTCGCTTATAGCCGCGCCCCTCCCGCCGAATCCAGGCGTGTGGCGCGCAGGTGCCCATGCCAGATTAACCTTGGGCTCGCGCACACTGCTCAGCGCCCGAACCGCCCGTTTGGCCACAGGGCCACCGACAAAGGCCTCGAAACGTTTTTTTTAAGGGATTAAAAAATAGATAATTAAAATTAATAATTAAAATAATAATTAAAATATTAATTAATTAATTAATTAATTAGAGAATTAATTAACTTAATTAAACTCGATTAGTTAAACCTAATCATTAGCTAATTAATTGGGTAATTAATTAAACTAATTAATCTGGATTAATTAATACTAATCATTAGTTAACTTAATTAACTAATATTATTTAATCTGATTAGGTTAATTAGGCTTAGTGAATGACATGTGGGACCCACTGCAGGTTGACTTAGTCAACCTGTTGGTGATGACGTCGGATGTCCTCATGCCGATGTCATAAATGCTTTTTCGAAATTAATTAATTAATTAATTAAAATTCCAGAAATTAATAAAATCTTTTATAATTCATAACTTTTAATCCGAGTCGGATTAAAATATTTTCAACATGAAAGTTGCTCGTAACGAGCGAGACTAATTCGGATACGCAGTCCGTTCGTCCACCGCACGTCTCTAACCTATCGAACCTGCAAACTTCTCCTCCGGTTCATCTGTTCGACAGACGTCCGGAACCGGGATAACTTCCCGGATGCTTCCCCCCCTAAACCAGTACCCTTCTTACCACGTTAGGGCACGCCTAGCATCGCTTCTTGGCATGTCATGCATCGTTATGCATCTGTTATCGTGTATTCATTGTTTCTTCCCCCTCTTCTCTTCGGTAGACTACGAGACCGACGCTGCAGCTGGCCAGTTCGACTACAAAGGTCGACGATCACTCTCTTGCCGAGCAACCGTGCAAGCCCCCTTTTGATCATCCCGATATCGCCCATTCCATTCTCTTATTGCTTGCACTAGATTTTGCTACCTGTTATTGTTGCTCCTATTCTGTTGCATAGCCTGTTTATTGTAACCTGCTTTGTTACCTACCGCTTATCCTAAACCGCTTAGTATAGGTTGGTTAGAGACCCAGATGACCCCACCTTGTCCTTGTTGCCTCGCTTCATCATTGAAGACCCGATCAACGGGATTGAAGACCAGCCCCGACACCGCACATCACTCCCCTTAGTTGCTCGACACTACTAGGTTACTATCGAGTACCGAGGGTGAAACCTCTGCAGACTTCCGATATTAACCAGTAGTATAGTTATCCGGTTGTGGTCATCGAGGGTGATTTCCTCTTTAACCACTTCCGATACGACTCTGTCGTGCAACCCCTCAAGTGTGGACCTCGAGGGTGAATCCTCTTATGTTCACCTTGATGACTACATTGAGTGGAATACACCGGGGGTGATTCCTCGTGTTTTCCCCTTGATGTTTGGACTCACGGTTACTTGGACTTTTACCTCTGTTACTTGGAAAGACGGGTCGACCCTGAGGGGTACCCGCGCGTGCTTAATTGCGAGTGATGTGGAGACGGGTTGACCTGGAGGGTGCCCGCGAGATACTTACGAGGCGTGGCCGGGCATTCCTAGCCCTTGCCACAAGTCCTCGAGACGGGGCAACGGGGTCACATCTTTCGTGAGTTCTGCTTGTTACCGCGCGTTCCTAATCCACTACGATTTGGATATTTGATCCGAGGGCCCTCGCCCGATAGCACTAACCATCACGTGGGCTAAGTATGGGCGTTCTGCGTCAGATACATCAGCGAAGCTTATTAGACGTCGTCGGAGCGGGCGCGCGCCGGATTGGGCTGGAACGCTGTTAGGCTAGGTCTGCTTCCGCCGCCCAACGCAGCGTGAGGAGTTCCGGGAGATGGCCCATGACCCCGGGGCATAGGTTTAGTCCGCGTGCTGGCCTCTCTATTAAGCCTAGGTCGGGTTGCGGCGTATTGTTTGACCGAGGCCGGGCATGACCCTGGAAAGTGTGTCCGGCCGGAGTTAAGCGAGCGTGGTGGGTAAGTTGGTGCACCCCTGCAGGGAAGAAAACATCTATCGATAGCCTGTCCTACGGTAACGGACGCTTGGAGTTGTATCCCGATCGATACAACTAGAACTGGATACTTGAGATGAGTCATGGATATGAGCAATGGATTGTAATGATAAATGGATAGTATGGCTCTGGGATTTCTTTCTCGCAGGGAGTCGAGAAAGGATCTCTGGCCGAGGTTGATAACACTACTGTTACTTTAAGTTATGTTACTCTACTCCCTCTTGTTTGCTGCAAGATGGTGGTTTCCGGAAGATGCTAGTCTTCGATAGGACTAGGCCTTCTCTCTATTCTGGCATTCTGCAGTTCAGTCCACTGATATGGCCTTTACACATATATCCATGCATATGTAGTGTAGCTCCTTGCTTTATGTAGTACTTTGGATGAGTACTCACGGTTGCCTTGTTTCCCCTTTTTCCCTATCTCTACTCGATTGCTGCAATCGACGATGGGGCCCAGGATCCGAGCGCCCCGACCACGACGACTACTACTCCGAGGCGCCTACTACTACGTGCAGCCCGGCCGACGGCGACCGGGGAGTGACCTAGGAGGATCCCAGGCGGGAGGCCTGTCCTCTTCGATCAGATCCCAGTTTGTGCTAGCCATCTTATGGCACCTTGTTTAACTTATGTGCGTACTCAGATATTGTTGCTTCCACTGACTCGCCTATGATCGAGCACTTGTATTCGAGCCCTCGAGGCCCTGGCTTGTATTATGATGCTTGTATGACTTATTTTTATCTGTAGAGTTGCGTTGTGATATCTTCCGTGAGTCCTTGATCTTGATCGCATACATTTGCGTGCATGATTAGTGTACGATTGAATCGAGGGCGTCACAAGTTGGTATCGAGCCATTCGCTGTAGGAAATCCCTTCCACACTCCTTGGTCAAGTCGAGTCTAGACATTGCAAAACTTTTACTAACATGGCTGTGTGTCTTATGGGCTGCACGCCGCCATTGGGTGGTATTAGGATCTTTTACTCCTCGATCTTTACTCGGGATTCTGAACTCTCTTCTACTCGGGTTAAACGATTTTGTTAAAACCACACTAACTTTAGGTTCTCGCAAGTACTTTCTCCCGGAGAGCCCTCACTTCAGATGGTGAAATCGCTAATCGGAAGATTCGAAGATACTATCGATGTCCTCTCGAGGCCTTGTGCTCATTACTTATGCTATTCGACCACCGATAAATCCGTATGGATTATCGCTTACACTTGCCATTCATACGATCACCCCGGTGATCTTGTTATTACAAGATACCCCAAGTTTTCTATTGATCCGAGAATACTTTGTGCCTCTGCCTAGCAGTTCTTTGCCACATGAATACCCCTTCAAATAAATCCTCTCACTTGTCGAGTATCCGCCATTCCCTCGTTGTTCATGTGTTACACAAAATTCTTCAGAATACTATTCGATCTCCCGAGAATCCTCTGGAGCCTTTGGCTCTTGAAATTCTTGCTTGCTTGCATTATGGTTAATCCCATAAGTCTCGTAGCCATATTGACATTCCTTGTCATTATCATTTTGGGTCTGTTGACTCAATATGTTTGCGAATACCCGCAATCATCATTGATTCTTATAAGTTACCTTTCTGGTTGAGCTGCCATTCTTTTACCCGGAATTGGTTCTTGACCAATCCAATTGCCGTTGATTGTACCCTAAGGCTATTCAACTTATCCCCCCTAAATCAGAGCATTGCTTCTGATCCCTTGTTTTGGGAATCATAATTCATTTGCATTTGACAATTGAGTTAGTCAGTTGTTTCTATAATTTGATCTCCTTGCATTCTTCTTCCTCTAGATGAGTACTGATGCTCACATCGGATCCCTTGTGGACCACCAGGTCCTTTGTTGGATTTTATCTGACAACGCCCTTCATATTCATTAACCTTGTGAGCTTTTCCTCTGATACACAATGCCTTTGGTAAATTGCATCCTTCCCCTTTGCCAACCATGCTCCGCTTTCGAGCTAGTGGTATTTACTATTGAAGCTTGTGGTATATGTTTCCGTGTTACCTGCGGGTTGAACCTATGCCTTCCTTTATATGTGTGAACTCGGAAGTTTACACGAGTCATACTCATCTGGTATTTCACCAGGTACAACTTTCAACACCAATGCCTTCATCAGAGCGAGAAGTGAATGGAAGGGTATGCATTGGAAAAGTGGGAGTCGACCTTGAACTTTGTGTTCATGCCCATGGACACGATGTAGATCTTATCATTAAAACTTCTCTTAAATTAATTATTCCTTTGGTATAAGTTCATCTTATATCTGGGATCTGGCCTTTTTCAATCGTGGTTCCGACCATGATTGTTCTTCTTTGATCTCATTTCTCGGACAAGTTAAAACAATTGTCTCCTATGGATCAATACACCAGTCCAACCTTACTTTGATCTTGTGTCGAGTATTACCCCCCTGGTATCTCGAGATTGTCATGGAACTGCATAACTTTTTATGAGTTCTTCAAGTGCTACCTTCCCACTGATTCCAATTTTTCACGGGCTTTGAGTTTTAAACACTCAAAGACACCGATAAATGAACCGAGTCCGCACTACGGTTCAACAACTCTTCAGTGAGCTTCTATAAGTACGAGTTGGTACCCGATCACGCCGTTCCTAGCCTGTTTGGCTATATCGTTGTCGTGATGATTTTTAACTGTACTACCCGTTCCTTCTTCACGGAACACAATTTTCGACGGTGAATTAACCTTACGTCGATCCTCATCGTCTTATCATTTCACCTTGGACAACAAGCTTGGTATCGAGTTTGTGTCGTACCCTTGGTTCTAATAACCTTTCACGTCAGCATTAATTTGACTTGATGTCATCACCGATCGATTACATCTTCATGAAGTCACTCGACAATTGTGTCGTGATCACCAACATTCTGAGCTCATCCAGGATATCAACTGAAATCATGATGAGAAATACCATCCTTACCCTCGATGATTTGCATTTTCATCGACCACTTTATTGCCTTCCCCCCAACACAAGCTTGTTCATGTTTGGTGTTATACCTTGAGTTCCTTGCTACCCAGCAGTCGTTCTTCTTTACCTTGGAGTATTACCATCTTAAGAAATTCTTGGTATTGAGATGCTTCTCACCATCACCATTCTTTCTTGGTCCTCGCGTTGCTTCCAACCGGTGTACCAACAAGTGAACGATGCTGTTTGAATTCTGCCCTTCTAGCAAGCCTCTTGCTTTGAAGTGAAATTCTCAGGCTATCGATTTTTAAATCACCATTCTGACATTGATAGTGCAACCCAACCCATCGGGCGCACCTTTCAACCAATGTTTACTTGTGTATGTTTTCCTCGAGCATACTTCCTTGTATCATTTGATCCGACAAATGTTATCTCCTTGTTCATTTAAATGTGGGAGTCTATCTTTTGGGAGTCTCGGTGAATTGTCGTTGAGTTCACCAGAAACCTCCTTGTCCTCTCCTTGGGTTAAAGATGGACTCTTGTTAACGGGAATCACATCATAGTTCTTTTCCCCGAGAATCTTACAAGGTCATCTCGTCAGCTTGCGTTGCACCTTTTCTTCTCAGGTATACTAAGCCTGAGGTATCCTGACACCAATCGGATCTGAATCTCGGTCAGATATGATGGTTGGGACGACTTTCCAAGAGTTATGATGTTGATACTTTGATGACCTGGTAGCATGATGTCATGCCTAGCACTTCCGGTGGAGGACCTATCATTATAGTTTCCTTTTCAGCAGGGTTATCCGTTCATCCATGAGGAAATTGTAAGACTTATTCTACCAGTTATTCCTGATGAATCCTTCGTGATTCCAAGTCTGATCTTCACCTGAAGACCATGTCAATGCTATCTCGAAGCATGTCGGTGATACTCTGATTTTCAACAAGAACATTCTAAGCCCAATGTTAAATGTTTCTTGCTCAATTATCCGAACACCGTTGTTTGGGTATTGACATGAAATTTCTCTCCCCTTACCTAAAGGGTTTTCTACATTATCTCCTATCGTGGATATCTTGCTCTGCTTATCCTTGGGAAGGATATACCCCTGAAATATGTGTTTAAACACATTTTTCCTTTCCATTGTTCGGTTTAACCTAATGATCACATTTTCCTTTCCATGGGTCTGTTTGACCCTTCTTGTGACCTATATAATCTAAGCAGTGATAATCCCCTGCTTAGTTAAGCACCTCGTTGTACCACCCTGTAAGTAAGCCCCTATTACTACTATTGATGACATTCCGTAACCACCGACGGACGAGAACCTTGCCTATTGGTCCGCCTCGCTCAACGAAAGCAGGGAAATGGTTCTCTTCGTCTCTCGGCCTTGGTACCTATGTTGTTGCCGACATGACCCCTCAAAGTCTCCTCTGACATGCCTTGCTTACATGATCGTGCAAGATGTCACCACCCTTCCTACCTTCAACCCACATGGTGGGCCCATAACCACAGGTCCTTTGGATTGAAACCTGGCTCTCCTGCACTTCTGTTCCCAAAGTTATTCCTCCGCGTGGACTCGTATGTAATTCACGGGCCACTTACTCTCGCGATACTTACTCTCGCTACTCAACCCCTTCTCACCCGCTTGGGGCCTATTATGGTACCTTCGTACCTTACTCTCGAGGTATTTCATAAGTTCAACTCGAGAGTTAATCTTATACTAATCCATGGGTTACCCCCAGATTTGTTACCCTTAGAAGCTTTGTGTCGTAGTGAGCGGCCCCTTTTCTTTCGTAAGTACGATGGAGTTCCCGTAGAAATGATGACCAGTTTATCATGATGCATCGGAATAAAGGATTGAAGACATCAATGAAGGGGATTAACTTCTTCGAGAAGATCCGTTAGATTATCGTAACCAGACCTTTCCCCCTTGCTCCCCTCTTAAATCTCGGGACGAGATTTCTTGTAGTGGAGGAGAATTGTGACGCCCGGGTAATCTTGCTACAGTAATCCTGCGCTAATCATGCCACGTCATCCCGTTTACTGTTACTAACCTCGCCATAATCCGAAACCGTTCAATTTCTAATTACAATTAACAATAAAAGTTTTCAAAAATTAAAACAAAATTGTTCGGTGGTTGCTAAATATTACAAAGGTAATTGTGGTGAAGTAACCACATTTTTAGAAAATGCCTAAGCAATTTTAAAAATGTTTAAAAAATTGCTAAGAAAAGAAAAGGCCCCCCATTGGGCCACCTGCCCCACCGGTGCCTACCCAGCCGGCCCCGCCCACCGACCGCCCCCGCCTATAGGCCACCCCCGACCGCTAACCCTAACCCCTCACACCACTCGCCGCCCCTCCCCACTCCCCGATCCAGATCGGATCGGGCGACCACCGCGCCCCCACCGGCAGGCGGCGGCTCAGGCCGTCGCCAGAGCTCGCTCGTGCCGCCTCGCAGAGCCCGCCCTCGACCTCGCGCCCCCGCCCCCCTCTCCCTCGACGACCCGCTGACGGGCTGGGATCGCGCCACCGAGCCCCCCGCCTTCCGACGCTTGCTGGCTGCCTGCCTCGCCAGCCTTCCTCCATGGCCGTCATCCCGACGTCCTCTCTCCCCCCCCTTTGATAGACCCTACCTCCCCCGTGGCGCCTCCCCATCTCTCTCTCTCTCTCGACCCCGCGGAGTCGGCCTCGCCGGACGACGACCGCCACCGAACCTCGCCGTCCCCTTCGCCCGTGTCGTTGCCCGCCTCGGGCCACTGGCTACTTAGTCGCCTGACCTCCCACCTCCGCCCCGAACGCTCCCGCCTCTCCCCCTGTGTCCCGGCGCCGCCGCTCGGTGGCCTCGATGTCACCTCCGTGCCAGCCTGCCTCGCCATAGCCGGCGCCCCTCCCGTCGGCCCGGGCGTGTGGCGCTGCAGGTGCCAGCTTGCGTTAACCTTGGGCTCGCGCCTGTTCAGCGCCCGAACACGCCCGTTTGGCACAGGGCCACCGACAGTGCCCCCCCTCGAAACGTTTTTTTTAAGGGATTAAAAAATAGATAATTAAAATTAATAATTAAAATAATAATTAAAATATTAATTAATTAATTAATTAATTAGAGAATTAATTAACTTAATTAAACCTGATTAGTTAAACCTAATCATTAGCTAATTAATTGGGTAATTAATTAAACTAATTAATCCTGGATTAATTAATACTAATCATTAGTTAACTTAATTAACTAATATTATTTAATCCTGATTAGGTTAATTAGGCTTAGTGAATGACATGTGGGACCCACCTGGCAGGGTTGACTTAGTCAACCCTGTTGGCTGATGACGTCAGCATGTCCTCATGCTGATGTCATAAATGCTTTTTCGAAATTAATTAATTAATTAATTAAAATTCCAGAAATTAATAAAATCTTTTATAATTCATAACTTTTAATCCGTAGCCCGGATTAAAATATTTTCAACATGAAAGTTGCTCAGAACGACGAGACGAATTCGGATACGCAGTCCGTTCGTCCACCGCACGTCTCTAACCTATCGAACCTGCAAACTTCTCCTCCGGTTCATCTGTTCGACAGACGTCCGGAACCGGGATAACTTCCCGGATGCTTCCCCCCTAAACCAGTACCCTTCTTACCACGTTAGGGCACGCCTAGCATCGCTTCTTGGCATGTCATGCATCGTTATGCATCTGTTATCGTGTATTCATTGTTTCTTCCCCCTCTTCTCTTCGGTAGACTACGAGACCGACGCCGCTGCGGTGGCCGTTCGACTACTGATCTTGACGATCACTCTCTTGCCAGAGCAACCAGGCAAGCCCCCTTTTGATCATCCCGATATCGCCCATTCCATTCTCTTATTGCTTGCACTAGATTTTGCTCTGTTATTGTTGCTCCTATTACATTGCATAGCTTTGTTTATTGTAACCTGCTTTGTTACCTACCGCTTATCCTAAACTCGCTTAGTATAGGTTGGTTAGAGACCCATGATGACCCCACCTTGTCCTTGTTGCCCTCGCTTCATCATTGAAGACCCGATCAACGGGATCAAGACCAGCCCGACACCGCACATCACTCCCCTTAGTTGCTCGACACTACTAGGTTACTATCGAGTACCGAGGGTGAAACCTCTGCAAGACTTCCGATATTAACCCTGTAGTATAGTTATCCGGTTGTGGTCATCGAGGGTGATTTCCTCTTTAACCACTTCGTCGACTACGTCGTGCAACCCCTCAAGTGTGGACCTCGAGGGTGAATCCTCTTATGTTCACCTTGATGACTACATTGAGTGGAATACACCGGGGTGATTCCTCGTGTTTTCCCTTGATGTTTGGACTCACGGTTACTTGGACTTTTACCTCATTACTTGGAAAGACGGGTCGACCACGAGGGTACCAGCGGCGCTTAATTGCAGTGATGTGGAGACGGGTTGACACGGAGGGTGCCCGCGAGATACTTACGAGGCGTGGCGGGCATTCCTAGCCCTTGCCACAAGTCCTCGAGACGGGCAACGGGTCACATCTTCGTGAGTTCGCTTGTTACCGCGTTCCTAATCCACTACGATTTGGATATTTGATCCGAGGGCCTCGGCCCGATAGCACTAACCATCACGTGGGCTAAGTATGGGCGTTCTGCGTCGTATACATCAGCCGAAGCTTATTAGACGTCGGCGTCGGCGGCGCTGCGCCGGATTGGGCTGGAACGCTGTTAGGCTAGGTCTGCTTCCGCCGCCCTCAAGCGCAGGAGTTCCGGGAGATGGCCCATGACCCCGGGGCATAGGTTTAGTCCGCGTCTGGCCTCTCTATTAAGCCTAGGTCGGGTTGCGGCGTATTGTTTGACCGAGGCGGGCATGACCACGGAAAGTGTGTCCGGCGGAGTTAAGCGGCGTGGTGGGTAAGTTGGTGCACCCTGCAGGAAGAAAACATCTATCGATAGCACGTCCCACGGTAACGGACGCTTGGAGTTGTATCCCGATCGATACAACTAGAACTGGATACTTGAGATGAGTCATGGATATGAGCAATGGATTGTAATGATAAATGGATAGTATGGCTCGGGATTTCTTTTCGCAGGAGTCGAGAAAGGATCTCGCCGAGGTTGATAACACTCTGTTACTTTAAGTTATGTTACTCTACTCCCTCTTGTTTGCTGCAAGATGGTGGTTTCGGAAGATGCTAGTCTTCGATAGGACTAGGCCTTCTCTCTATTACGGCATTCTCGCATTCAGTCCATTGATATGGCCTTTACATATATCCATGCATATGTAGTGTAGCTCCTTGCTTGTAGTACTTTGGATGAGTACTCACGGTTGCCTTGTTCCCCTTTTTCCCTATCTCTACTCGATTGCTGCAATCGACGATGGGGCCCAGGATCGACGCCCCGACCACGGCGACTACTACTACTCCGGAGGCGCCTACTACTACGTGCAGCCCACGACGGCGACCGGGGAGTGACCTAGGAGGATCCCTGCGGAGGCCTGTCCTCTTCGATCAGATCCCGGTTTGTGCTAGCCATCTTATGGCACCTTGTTTAACTTATGTCGTCAGACTCAGATATTGTTGCTTCCACTGACTCGTCTATGATCGAGCACTTGTATTCGAGCCCTCGAGGCCCCTGGCTTGTATTATGATGCTTGTATGACTTATTTTTATCTGTAGAGTTGCGTTGTGATATCTTCCCGTGAGTCCTTGATCTTGATCGTACACATTTGCGTGCATGATTAGTGTACGATTGAATCGAGGGCGTCACAACCTTGCATACACTCAGGTACAACCGAGACGACCATGGAGGATCCAAGGACGAAGGCCAAGCATGGAAGAGGAGAAGGAAGAAGAAGCAGGACAAGCTCGAAAGTCGGACCTTCCGCCTCGACCTTCCGGCCTGCCGGAACCTCCGCCCCGAGTCCAGACCAGCCCCGAGCACGCCAACCCTCCGTTAGCAGGAACCCGGCCGGAACCTGCCCGGAACTTGCGGCCCCGCCCGGAACTTCCGGCCTGTCTCACAAGACAAATGTATTGGGCCGAGCCCATGTATCCCTTCGCCCTCACTTACCCCTTCGTGAGCTAGCACTATATATACTCCCCCACCTCCTCCTAGTTAGGGTTAGCAATGGTTTAGCTCATATTTTGTGTGAGAGCCTTGCTCATCCACTTGGTTACTTCTCCTCGGAGCTCACGACCTCTTTGGAGAAGATCCCCCAAGCGGATTCAAGACCCCTTCAAGGGAAGACAATCAAGACCTCCTCATGGAGAAGAACCCAGTTACCTCTTGTATCGTCCTTTGTTGATCGTGGATCGTGTATCTCTCTTTGTGTTCATCGATCTAGCGCATGTGTAATCAAATCTTGCTGGTTTGAGTGACTCTCTTGTGTTTTTCCCCGTGATTTCCCTCGTGCTCTTCCGCTCGTTCTTCGTGTTCCTCGTAGGGATCCTCTCCAAACGTGAAAGATCGTCCACATAGGGTTCCGCCCTACATCAGAATGCCAAAGGAGTTAGCAGAGGATCCCAGGGAACTACGTTTGGAGATTGTTCCTAGAGGTTTTGTTGCAGCAATGGAAGTTCAATCTACCTTGTTGGGAAAGATTCGAGAAGCGCAGAAGGATGATAAAGAGATTGCCGAGATAAAAGAGAGAATGAGCAAAGGAAAGGCCAATGGTTTTCGTGAGGATGAGCACGACACCTTATGGTTTGAGGACCGCGTTTATGTGCCCAATAATGCGGAGATCAGGAAGTTGATACTTCAGGAGGCTCACGACTCGCCATACTCAATACACCCGGGAAACACCAAGATGTATTTGGATTTGAAGGAGCGTTTCTGGTGGACTGGTATGAAGAAGGATATTGCTGAGTATGTAGCCATATGTGATGTATGTCAGAGAGTAAAGGCAGAACATCAGAAGCTAGCAGGATTACTGCAACCTATGCCGATACCCGAATGGAAGTGGGATAAACTTGACATGGATTTCATCACCGGATTGCCCAGGACTCGATCAGGATATGATTCCATCTGGGTAGTAGTTGATCGCTTCACCAAGGTGTCTCACTTTATTCCAGTGAAAACCACGTATACCAGTGCGAAGTTGGCCAAGATATATATGACCAGGATCGTACGTCTGCACGGAGTTCCGAGGACCATCGTATCAGATAGAGGAACACAGTTTACTTCAAAGTTTTGGCACCAGTTGCACCAGACTTTGGATACGAGGCTAGAGTTCAGTACAGCATTTCATCCGCACACAGATGGACAGACCGAGAGAGTCAACCAGATTCTGGAGGATATGTTGAGAGCTTGTGCTCTTGATTATGGATCTAGTTGGGATGACAATTTGCCCTACGCGGAGTTCTCATACAACAATAGTTATCAGGCCAATTTGAAGATGGCACCTACTACGTCTTGAGCTTGCGTTGGTTTTCCCCGAAGAGGAGAGGATGATGCAGCAGAGTAGCGTAAGTATTTCCCTCAGTTTTTGAGAACCAAGGTATCAATCTAGTAGGAGGCTACGCGTGAGTCCGTCGTACCTACACAAAACAAATAGCTCCCCGCAACCAACGCGAATAGGGGTTGTCAATCCCTTCACGGTCACTTACGAGAGTGAGATCTAATAGAGATGATAGATAATATTTTTGGTATTTTTGGTATAAAGATGCAAAGTAAAAATAAAAGGCAAAGTAAAAAAGCAAAGCAATAATAAAGCGTAGGAAGATTAATATGATGAAAATAGACCCGGGGGCCATAGATTTCACTGGTTGCTTCTCTCAAGAGCATAAGTATTTTACGACGGGTGAACGAATTACTGTTGAGCAATTGACAAAATTGAGCATAGTTATGAGAATATCTAGGTATGATCATGTATATAGGCATCACGTCCGAGATAACTAGACCGACTCCTGCCTGCATCTACTACTATTACTCCACTCATCGACCGCTATCCAGCATGCATCTAGAGTATTAAGTTAATGAAAACAAAGTAACGCCTTAAGCAAGATGACATGATGTAGAGGAATAAATTCATGCAATATGATAAATACCCCATCTTGTTATCCTCAATGGCAACAATACAATACGTGCCTTGCAACCCTTTCTGTCACTGGGTAAGGACACCGCAAGATTGAACCCAAAGCTAAACACTTCTCCCATTGCAAGAACTACCAATCTAGTTGGCCAAATCAAACGGATAATTCGAAGAGACTTGCAAAGATAACTCAATCATACATAGAAGAATTCAGAGAAGATTCAAATATTGCTCATAGATAATCTTGATCACAAACCCACAATTCATCGGTCTCAACAAACACACCGCAAAAAGAAGATTACATCGAATAGATCTCCATGAGAGAGGGGGAGAACATTGTATTGAGATCCAAAAAGAGAGAAGAAGCCATCTGGCTACTAACTATGGACCCGAAGGTCTGAAGTAAACTACTCACACTTCATCAGAGAGGCTATGGTGTTGACGTAGAAGCCCTCCATGGTGGAATCCCCTTCCGGCGAAGCTCCGGAACAGGCCCCAAGATGGGATCTCGTGGATACAGAAAGTTGCGGCGGTGGAATTAGGTTTTTGGCTCAGTATCTCGATCTGTAGGGAGTGCGAGGTATATATAGGAGGAAGGAGTACGTCGGTGGAGCTTCGGGGGGCCCACGAGGCAGGGGGCGCACCCTAGGGGGGGCGCGCCCTCCACCCTCGTGGCCGCCTCCCTCCTTTCTTGACCGAGGGTCCAAGTCTCCTGGATCTTATCCGATGAGAAAATCACGTTCCCGAAGATTTAATTCCGTTTGGACTCCGTTCGATATTCCGTTTCTTCGAAAAGCTGAAATAGGCAAAAACAGCAATTCTGGGCTGGGCCTCCGGTTAATAGGTTAGTCCCAAAAGTAATATAAAAGTGGAAAATAAAGTCCAATATAGTCCAAAACAATAGATAATATAGCATGGAGCAATCAAAAATTATAGATACGTTGGAGACGTATCAGGCATCCCCAAGCTTAATTCCTGCTTGTCCTCGAGTAGGTAAATGATAAAAAGGGAATTTTTGATGCGGAGTGCTACTTGGCATAATTTAAATGTAACTCTTCTTAATTGTGGTATGAATATTCAGATCCGTAAGATTCAAGACAAAAGTTTATATTGACATAAAAATAATAATACTTCAAGCATACTAACTAAGCAATTATGTCTTTTCAAAATAACATGGCCAAAGAAAGTTCATCCTTACAAAATCATATAGTTTAGTCATGCTCCATTTTCGTCACACAAGAATGCTCTCATCATGCACAACCCCGATGACAAGCCAAGCAATTGTTTCATACTTTAGTAATCTCAAACCTATAAAATTTCACGCAATATATGAGTGCGAGCCATGGACATAGCACTATGGGTGGAATAGAATATAATGATAGGGGTTATGTGGAGAAGACAAAAAAGGAGAAGGTCTCACATCAACGAGGCTAATCAACGGGCTATGGAGATGCCCATCAATTGATGTTGATGCAAGGAGTAGGGATTGCCATGCAACGGATGCACTAGAGCTATAAATGTATGAAAGCTCAACAAAAGAAACTAAGTGGGTGTGCATCCAACTTGCTTGCTCACGAAGACCTAGGGCATTTGAGGAAGCCCATCGTTGGAATATACAAGCCAAGTTCTATAATGAAAAATTCCCACTAGTATATGAAAGTGACAACATATGAAACTCTCTATATGAAAAACATGGTGCTATTCTGAAGCACAATATATGAGACTCGCTATATGAAGAACATGGTGTTACTTTGAAGCACAAGTGTGAAAAAGAATAGTAACATTGTCCCTTCTCTCTTTTTCTCTCATTTTTTGGTGGGCTCTTTGGCCTCTCTTTTTTTTTGACCTCACATGGGACAATGTTCTAATTAATGATGATCATCACACTTCTATTTATTTACAACTAAATGATTACAACTCGATACTAGAACAAAGTATGACTCTATATGAATTCCTCCGGCGGTGTACCGGGATATGCAATGAATCAAGAGTGACATGTATGAAAGAATTATGAACGGTGGCTTTGCCACAAATACTATGCCAACTACATGATCATGCTAAGCAATATGACAATGATGAATGTGTCATTAAGAACGGTATGGTGGAAAGTTGCATGGCAATATATCTCGGAATGGCTATGGAAATGCCATAATAGGTAGGTATGATGGCTGTTTTGAGGAAGATATAAGGAGGTTTATGTGTGAAAGAGTGTATCATATCACGGGTTTGGATGCACCGTGAAGTTTGCACCAACTCTCAATGTGAGAAAGGGCAATGCGCGGTACCGAAGAGGCTAGCAATGATGGAAGGGTGAGAGTGCGTATAATCCATGGACTCAACGTTAGTCATAAAGAACTCACATACTTATTGCAAAAATCTACAAGCCATCAAAAACCAAAGCACTACGCCCATGCTCCTAGGGGGATAGATTCGTAGGAGAAGACCATCGCTCGTCCCCGACCGCCACTCATAAGGAGGACAATCAATTAACACCTCATGTTTCAAATTTGTTACATAACGCTTACCGTACATGCATGCTACGGGACTTGCAAACTTCAACACAAGCATTCCTCAAATTCACAACTACTCAACTAGCACGACTTTGATATTATCACCTCCATATCTCAAAACAATTATCAAGCATCAAACTTTTCTTAGTATTCAATGCACTCATAAGAAAGTTTTTATTATACCTAGCATATTATTATTAAGCAAATTACCATGCTATTTAAGACTCTCAAAATAATCTAAGTGAAGCATGAGAGATCAATAGTTTCTTTAAAAACAAATCCACCACCGTGCTCTAAAAGATATAAGTGAAGTACTAGAGCAAAACTATAAAGCTCAAAAGATATAAGTGAAGCACATAGAGAAAAACTATAAAGCTCAAAAGATATAAGTGAAGCACATAGAGCAAAACTATAAAGCTCAAAAGATATAAGTGAAGCACAGAGAGTATTCTAACAAATTCCAATTCATGTATGGCTCTCTCAAAAGGTGTGTACAGCAAGGATGATTGTGGTAAACTAACAAGCAAAGATAAATAATACAAGACGCTCCAAGCAAAACACATATCATGTGGTGAATAAAATATAGCTCCAAGTAAAGTTACCGATGGAAGTGGATTTAAAGAGGGATGCCTTCAGGGCATCCCCAAGCTTTGACTTTTGGTGTCCTTGATTATCTTGGGGTGCCATGGGCATCCCCAAGCTTAGGCTCTTGCCACTCCTTGTTCCATAATCCATCAAAAAATTCACCCAAAACTTGAAAACTTCACAACACAAAACTCAACAAAAATCTCGTGAGCTCCGTTAGCGAAAGAAAACAAAAGACCACTTCAAGGTACTGTAATGAACTCATTCTTTATTTATATTGGTGTTAAACCTACTGTATTCCAACTTCTCTATGGGTTATAAACTATTTTACTAGCCATAGATTCATCAAAATAAGCAAACAACACACGAAAAACAGAATCTGTCAAAAATAGAATAGTCTGTAGTAATCTATAACTAACGCAAACTTCTGGAACTCCAAAAAGTCAGCCAAAATAGGACAACCTAGGCAATTTGTTTATTGATCAGCAGCAATTGGAATCACTATTTTATCATGTTCTGGTGATTTTTTAACAATTTTTTTCGTGAACCGAAAGTTTCTGGAAATTACAGCAAGATCAAATAACTATTATCCAAGAAGATCCTATAGGTTTAACTTGGCACAAACACTAATTAAAACATAAAACCACATCTAAACAGAAGGTAGATGGATTATTTATTCCTAAACAGAAACAAAACAAAAAAAACTAAAATAAAATTGGGTTGCCTCCCAACAAGCGCTATCGTTTAACGCCCCTAGCTAGGTATAAAAGCAAGGATAGATCTAGGTTGTGCCGTAATAATAAGATAGATTGGTGAAACTCATTTCATACTCCCTATGTTCGGCAGCAAGTTTTCTTTGAGGCAAGCAAAAGTAATCAAAAGGGCTAAATTTAATAGGGCAAAAATCCCCAAGATCAATTTTAGGAGGTATAGGTTCCTCTTTCGGCCCTTCGTATTGCACAACCAATTCATCATTATAAGCATTCTTTTGACAGAACCTTGTGAGCCTATACTCAAGAGAGTATCCTAGCTCATTATTTCGAATAGCCAAATCATCATTAAATTCAGAGATTCTATCAATTAAAATATTGGTAGGCACCTTTTTTCTAAGATTTTCATTGAAAGCAACATAGTCAATAGATTGAAAACGCATTATTTCTTCTTGATCAAAGAGGATAGACTCTATGGGAGGACGGCCATCGTCCACCCTATAATGCGCAAAGATTTCTTTGGCCTCTTTTATTATAAATCTGAATTCATGAGCCAAAAATATTGTAGCGGCACGCTTAACAGAGGAATGCTCGATATTAGAAAATTCTAGGAAAATCCTTTGTATGGAAGGATGCATATGCATAAATTGCCTTTCAAGTTCAACGATAAGCATGGCAATAGCGTCCACAAGACTACTAGTTCTATGGAGAATAGAACTGCCCATAGAAGGCAAAGCACCGGCACAAGTAAAGAAATCTTGAATAACTCCTTTTCCAATAATATTACCACTACCAATTCGAAATCTTTTTGTATGCAAGGTAGGGGGTTCTTCAGCCGGAGCATCAGAATTTTCCATGTTATTATTATTGTCCATATCAGCAATAATTTCCCCAATTTCAGACATAATGACAAGCAAGCAATCCAACACATGAGCGAACAAGCGAATGAGAAGAAGGCAAGCGAAAAGAGAGGAGGAGATTGGGAAATAGAGGGCAAATAAAACGGCAAGGGTGAAGTGGGGGAGAGGAAAATGAGAGGCAAATGGCAAATAATGTAATGCGAGAGATAAGGGATTGTGATGGGTACTTGGTATGTTGACTTTTGCGTAGACTCCAAGCAACGGCGCCAGAAATCCTTCTTGCTACGCCTTGAGCTTATGTTGGTTTTCCCAAGAGGAGAGGATGATGCAGCAGAGTAGCGTAAGTATTTCCCCCAGCTTTTGAGAACCAAGGTATCAATCCAGAGGAGGCTACGCGAGTCCCTCGTACCTACATAAAACAAATAGCTCCTCGCAACCAACGCGAATAGGGGTTGTCAATCCTTCACGGTCACACTTAGAGTGAGATCTAATAGAGATGAAGATAATATTTTGGTATTTTTGGTATAAAGATGCAAAGTAAAATAAAAGGCAAAGTAAAAAGCAAAGCAATAATAAAGCGAGGAAGATTAATATGATGAAAATAGACCCGGGGCCATAGATTTCACTAGTTGCTTCTCTCAAGAGCATAAGTATTTTATGGCGGGTGAACGAATTCTGTTGAGCAATTGATGAATTGAGCATAGTTATGAGAATATCTAGGTATGATCATGTATATAGGCATCACGTCCGAGACAAGTAGACCGACTCGCCTACATCTACTACTATTACTCCACTCATCGACCGCTATCCAAAGATGCATCTAGAGTATTAAGTTATTGAAAACAGAGTAACGCTTAAGCAAGATGACATGATGTAGAGGAATAAATTCATGCAATATGATAAATACCCCATATTGTTATCCTCGATGGCAACAATACAATACGTGCCTTGCAACCCTTTACATCCGGGTAAGGACACTGCAAGATTGAACCCAAAGCTAAACACTTCTCCCATTGCAAGAACTACCAATCTAGTTGGCCAAACCAAACGGATAATTCGAAGAGACTTGCAAAGATAACTCAATCATACATAAAAGAATTCAGAGAAGATTAAAATATTGCTCATAGATAATCTTGATCATAAACCCACAATTCATCGGTCTCAACAAACACACCGCAAAAAGAAGATTACATCAAATAGATCTCCACGAGAGAGGGGGAGAACATTTTATTGAGATCCAAAAAGGGAGAAGAAGCCATCTAGCTACTAACTATGGACCCGAAGGTCTGAAGTAAACTACTCACACTTCATTGGAGAGGCTATGGTGTTGATGTAGAAGCCCTTCGTGGTGGAATCCCCTTCTGGCGGAGCTCCAGAACAGGCCCCAAGATGGGATCTCATGGATACAGAAAGTTGCGGCAGTGGAATTAGGTTTTTGGCTCCGTGATTCGATCTGTTGAGAGTGCGAGGTATATATAGGAGGAAGGAGTACGTCGGTGGAGCTTCGGGGGGCCCACGAGGCAGGGGCGCGCCCTCCACCCTCGTGGTCGCCTCCCTCCTTTCTTGACCGAGGGTCCAAGTCTCCTGGATCTTATCCGATGAGAAAATCACGTTCCCGAAGTTTTCATTCTGTTTGGACTCCATTTGATATTCCATTTCTTCGAAACACTGAAATAGGCAAAAAACAGCAATTCTGGGCTGGGCTTCCGGTTAATAGGTTAGTCCCAAAAGTAATATAAAAGTGGAAAATAAAGCCCAATATAGTCCAAAACAATAGATAATATAGCATGGAGCAATCAAAAATTATAGATACGTTGGAGACGTATCAGCACCGTTCGAAGCCCTGTATGGACGAAGGTGCAGAACACCGTTGATCTGGGATGAAGTGGGAGACCGACAGTTGTTTGGACCAGATTTGGTCAAAGAGTGTGAAGAGAAGGTTAAGTTGATTCGAGACAGACTGAAGGTAGCTCAGTCCAGGCAGAAGAGTTATATAGATTCAAAATGCAAGGAGGTAGCCTATGAAATCGGAGACAGAGCATATCTTCGTGTATCACCACTCCGAGGGGTGAAACGTTTTGGGGTTAAGTGAAAGTTAGCCCCGTGATTGGTAGGACCATACCGAGTTCTGGAACGTATGGGAGAGGTTGCCTACAAGTTGGAATTACCTAAAGGATTGTCAGGAGTTCACAATGTGTTCCACGTTTCTCAGTTGAAGAAGTGCCATGCAGAGATGGCCGATATACCGCTAAGAGATACAGTGCCCCTGGAAGCAATTCAGTTGGACAGTGATCTGACCTATGAGGAGAAGCCGGTCAAGATTATCGAATTTGCCAGCCGAGTTACACAGAGCAAGGTTATCAAGTTTTGCAAAGTCCAGTGGAGCCAGCATACCGAGGATGAAGCCACCTGGGAAAGAGAGGATGATCTTCGCAAAGATCACCCACACCTATTTTCTAGCCAACCCGAATCTCGAGGGCGAGATTCATCTTAAGGGGGGTAGGTTTGTAACATCCCAAATTTTTAATTTGGAATGTTATACATAGGTCATTCAAGCATCTCATATTTTATTGCATTTCGTTTTGCGATCCTCGAAAATTCTAAGCAACTCAAGGACCCTCGGAGAGAGTTGGGAATTTCACAGTTTCATATTTGAATTTTATCGAATATTGAAACCAGGATCATTTGTTTTAATTATTTTTCTCACTAAAAATATTTCATATTCAAAATATATGAGAGGGGATAATATGACTTCCCCAAAATAATGAAATATTGGAGGAAAAATATTAAAAAACAAATAAACATTTTATTTGGGATTTTATTTCCATTTTATTTGCATAGGAAAAATATGCGTTTTTCAAAATTGCATTATAGGCCCAAATAAATGTTCGCCTTGTCCGGCATATTTTTAGAGGACGGGGAAATTTATTTCGGGATTTTTGGAGTCCGTTTAGTATTTCTTTTCTTTCTTTTTCTGCACGTCGGATTATTTAAAAAATGTAACCGACTCCGAGCCGTATCCGGCCAGGACACCTCGGGCCGGCCTTTTTAAGCCGCGACCCCGGGGCCCTGACAGCCCAGCCGCCCCGCGCCCCTCGCAAACCCTAGCCCGAGCCGCCGCCTGCGAGCCGCCCCGCCGGAGCCCGCCGCCGCCTCGCCAGAATTCCACCGGACTCGAGGTAGCCGCCGCCGGTTTTTCTTTTAAAACCGTTCGGTTTTTTATATATAAACCTTAGTTCGTTTTTTTAGATCGGTTCATCGGTTTTCTCGGTTTAGTTTATTTAGCGGACGTTCATCCGTACGTTCGTTTTAACGAATGGTTTTCACATGTTAGTCGCAGACAGCGAACGTTCGTTCGTTAGCCTGTTCGTTATTTTTTCTTTTTCTCAGGTTTTTCGCGATTATTTTTCAACCGCGATTTCTGATCCGGTTTTCGTTTTAGTTTATCTTTTCGCTCGTTTATCGGAATCAGGCGATTCAAGCGCCTAGATCTTCGTCTCGAAGCCCTCTTTCTGCTTAACCAACTTGAACAAGATTTTGGTACTGTAAAATTTGACTTTAGTCCAGATTAGTAAATGGATCTTCTTTCTTTTGCAGTTTGAGTATCGTTGCTCCGTTTGATTTGATTCTTTTTGCAAACCGGAGTTCTTAAGTTGAACTTTCTGGTTAGATCTTCTTATTCGAGTTTTACCCGTGCATCTTCGCTTGATTGCTTATGTATGCTATTGTTTGTTTGCGATAGAATTCCCGGAGTGAGAAGCGTGCTAGTAGGAGTCTCTAGGTTTTGCGGATCGTCAGCAAGGCAAGTAACACATTGATCATACTCTTTTCATACCCAGTTTTATGCATTAGTTCCAATCCTCAAACACTGCATGATTAGGATGTGATTAACTTGTGGGTTGGGAAGTATTTGATGAGGTAGAACCTATTACCTGTTTTATTATCAAACCCTCGGGAGTTACTTCTACGTTATGCTTATATTGCCATGCTATGCTCGTAAACGTGGATTGAGTTTGAGTGTATCCATGACAGATGTGAGTTGTTAATTAATGGTTCAACTTAAGGTGGCTACTTTAATACACATCTGGGTGGATTGCTTGTTTGGGCACCTGGGGAATCCAGTGTTGTCCTAGGAGATCCCGGGGCATCCGTGTGATCATCCTACGGTCCGCCACCCAGGCTCAAAGGGATCATAGATTTTTCATGCTAGAAAATTTTGTGTGCAACCACAAGCTATTATGGGCTCTAGCATAGTTTGAGTAAGTTGCATGACCTCTTCCAGTGGTAGGCTAGAAGACGTAGAGGGATATAGGTTGGTACTATCTACCCGGGGTTAGAGTTAATGCTTCTAAAAGAATGTGTCGCGGTCATCCGTTTCTCAAACACCATGAAGTGCGATAAATCCAACGGAGGAGATCGAGTCTTGTGGGGAAAAGTGTGCAAACCTCTGCAGAGTGTGCAATCTAATCATGGTTAGCTGTGTCCCCGGTTATGGACATCTTGAGTATTTAGTACTTGGATTATCCTATCGTATCTCATCACTCTAAATTAATATGTTGGGTTGTTAATGATTACTTTAATTGGGATTGAGATAGGGGTACCATTCTCAATGTTTCAACCACCATGATAGTCAAATAAAATTATTCCTTTGTTGTAGGGAAAAATTTGCTTTCCGCAAAAACCATATAACCATAGAGCCTCCACCAGCCATATATGCATGTAGTGATAGCATTTATTCTGTTCATTGCTTTACTGTGTTACATTGCCAGCATATTCCATGTGCTGACCCGTTTTCGGGCTGCAACGTATTATGTTGCAGACTTTTCAGACAAGGAGTAAGGTTCGCTAAGGCGTTGCCGTGCAGCTCAGCTATGCCGTTGGAGTTGATGGACTCACTTTATCTTCCAAGCCTTCTGTTGTTATCGTATTAGACGGCCTTAAGCCATATTTATTGTAAATAGTTCTCTTCTGAGATATTCGATGTAATAAGTGTGCGATTGCCACTCTGTTATAAATCCTTCGAGTACTATGTGTGTCAGCATTACCGATCCAGGGATGACACTGAAGCACAGAGACTTGACTGTTTGAGGTCGGGTCGCTACAGTCATAAAACAACAATTCATGCACATCAAGTAAAGGCCAATGCATAGTATAAACAGTTTCTTGCAATTTTATTGTGTTGGAAACATAGAGAGATGGAGATGTAATTCCTCTCTCATAATAATTGCAAGTAGGAGCAGCAAGCACATGCATATTATATTCATCAAAATCATCATGTGTAGCAGTAAAACGGAACCCATCAATATAATCCTTAACAAGCGCAAACTTCTCCGGTACAGTGTAGTTGGGAGAATTCAAAAAGATAATAGGACTATCATGTGTGGGTGCAATAGCAACAATTTCTTTCATAACATAAGGGACTATAGCAAGTTCATCTCCATAAGCATCATTCATATTGGCATCATGGCCACAAGCATAGCAAGCATCAAGTTCATCAAAAAGGGATATTTCAAATGAATCAACGGGATCGTGGCAATCATCATAGCAATCATCCTTCGGTAAGCACAAAGGGAAACTAAACAATGTATGAGTTGAAGAGTTACTCTCATTAGAAGGTGGGCACGGGTAGCTAATCCGCTCTTCCTCCTTTTGTTCTTCGCTCTCCTCGTCATCTTTTTCATCTAATGAGCTCATAGTGCCAACAATTTCTTCTTTCATAGTTTCCTGCAAAATATTAGTCTCTTATTGGACAGTGGAGACTTTCTCAATAAATGCATCAATACCGGCATTGTATTCATAATTCTCATAGAAATATTTAAGTATAGCATAATTTTCAGGTATGTAAACAGCATCATCATAATTTTCACAGTTTTCAAACAAAGATTCAATTTCATAAGCACCCTTAAAAGCAAGAAATTCTTCTATCGTTCCACATCATAGTAATCATATATACCATTAGCATAAGAAGCCAAGGTTTTATTATCATTAAATTTACATGAAAAGGGAAGGTGTGGAGCCTTCATCCTAGAGCAACAAATATAATCATATCTCAAGCATAGTTCCCGAACATACCAATGCAACATATGAATTTGATCCCATAACAGTTTCCCTTTTTAAGTCAAGCGATAATCCCTAAAGTATTCACGTTGATCCAACGTGTCTCCCATTATTAAGTTGAATGGGGTTTTCTCAGGATTATGAAAGTAGTGTTTAATATTTTCCACATAACGATCATCGAGGGTTTTAGGAGGTTCCCCATCTCCATGAGTAGCAAGTACACCTAATATTTTTGGTATTTCATGTTCCATATCCATAATAAATATGGAGAACGACTTAGAACATCAAATAAAATCTACTTAGTGAATAAAGCAAACAAGCACACACGAGAATATTCACCCCACGCTATTGCTCCCCGGCAACGGCGCCAGAAAAAGGTCTTGATAATCCACAAGTATAGGGGATCAGTTGTAGCCTCTTTCGGTAAGTAAGAGTGTCAACCCCAATGAGGAGCTAAAGGTAGAACATGTATTCCCTCAAGTTCTATCGACCACCAATACACCTCTACGCACGCTTAACGTTCGCTTTACCTAGAACAAGTATGAAACTAGAAGTACATTGTAGGTGTTGTAGGATAGGTTTGCAAGATAATAAAGAGCACGTAAATAAAAAGTAGGGGCTGTTAGATAAATAAACAATTAAGTTAGTTTAACGAGTGTGGAAAAGTGGTGGTAGGAGTTGCGAAATTGTCCCTAAGCAATTGACTACTTTACTAGACCGATAGCAAGTTTTATGTGGGAGAGGCCAGTGCTAGCATGTCACCCCTTACTTGGAATTCTATGCACTTATGATTGGAACTATTAGCAAGCATCTGCAACTACTAGCGTTCATTAAGGTAAAACCCAACCATAGCATTAAGATATATTGGTCCCCCTTCAATCCCGTATGCATCAATTTCTATGCTAGGCTGAAGCTGCTATCACCCTTGCCCTCCAATACATAGTCCTATCAACATACAACTAACCCTATGGTGTGATCCACACGCGTGCTCATATGATGGTCACCAAAGGACAGCAACATAACCACAAGAAAATTAAACCAATCATAGCAATTCACCAATCACCGATAGGACAAAAAAAATCTACTCAAGCATCATAGGATGGCCACACATCATTGGACAATAATATGAAGCATAAAGTACCATGTTCAAGTAGAGGGTACATCGGGTTGAGGGAGAGTGGAACATTGAATATAGATGGGGGAAGGTGATGAAGATGTTGGGGAAGATGACGGAGGTGTTGGTGTAGATCGCCGTCACATGATGATTGCCCCGACGGTGTTCCGGCGCCACCGGGATAGAGGAGGAGAGAGAGACCCTCCTTCTTCTTCTTCTTCCTTGACCTTCCCCCTAGATGGGAGAAGGGTTTCCCCTCTGGTCCATGGCCTCCATGGCGGCGGAGGGGAGGGATCCCCTCCGACATTGGATCTCTCTCTCTCTCTCTCTCTCTCTCTCTCTCTCTCTCTCTCTCTCTCTCTCTCTCTCTCTCTCTCTCTCTCTGTTTCATACATTTCTGCGTTCCCATTTCGCCTTTACCGTTTCATAAATTCCCGGAGATCCGTAACTCCGATTGGGCTGAAATTTTAACACGATTTTTATCCGGGTATTAGATTCCTTGCGACCAAAGGACACCTCCAACCGACCTTCGGGGTGGCCACAAGCCCCCTGGCCGCGCCCTTGATAGGGGGCGCGCCTCAAGGGCTTGTGGGCCCCTTAGGCATCGCCTTGCGTTGATTCCACTTCTCAAAATTCACATATATTCCAAAAAAATCTCCGTAAGTTTTTATCGCGTTTGGACCTTGTTTGATATGGATTTTGTTCAAAATAAAAACATGCAACAAACAGGAACTGGCAATGGGCACTGGATCAATATGTTAGTCCAAGAAAATCATATAAATTGTTGCCAAAAGTATGTAAAAGTTGTAGAATATTGGCATGAAACAATCAAAAGTTATAGATACGACAGAGACGTATCAACTATCACCGCCCACAACTCTTTGTGTTCTACTCATGCATATCATCTACGCATAGACCTGGCTCGAATGCCACTGTTGGGAAACGTTGCATGGAAAACAAACAAATTCTACGCACACGCAAGATCTACCATGGATATGCATAGCAATGAGAGGGGAGGGTATGTCTACATACCCTCGTAGACCGTAAGCGGAAGCGTTTGTTAACGTGGCGTATGTAGTCAAACTTCTTCACGCTCCAACCGATCGAGTACCGAACATATGACACCTCCGCGTTCAGCACACGTTCAGCTCGATGACGTCCTCCGCCTTCTTGATCCAGCAAGACGGTGTGGTAGTGGATGAGTTTCGGTAGCACGACATCGTGGTGATGGTGATGGTGAAGCTATCTCCGCAGGGCTTCGCCTAAGCACTACGAAAATATGATCGGGGGTCTAAACGGTGGAGGGGGGCGCCGCACACGGCTAAGCAATTGTTCTGGGTGTGCTAGGCGCCCCCCTCCACATATATATAGGTGGGGAGGAGGGAGCAGCCAGGAGGCGCCCCCAAGTAGGCTGAATCCTACTTGGGGTCCTCCCCAAGTGCCCCCCTTTCCTTATTGGAATGCGGGAGGAAGGAAGGAGGAGGTGGCGGATTCCTTTCTCTCCTAAGGAGGGAAATGCGGGAGGGCCACCCCTCCCATTTCCTTCCCCTAGGGCCGGCCAGCCATGTAGAGTTCTATCCCCTCCTATGGCCCATTAATCCCATACATTTACCGGGGATGTTCGGAACCCCTTCCGGTGACCCGATGACTACCCAGTGCACTCCAAAACACTTCCGGTGTCTGAATACCATCGTCCTATATATCAATCTTTACCTCTCGACCATTTCGAGACTCCTCGTCATGTTTGTGGTCTCATCCGGGACTCCGAACAACATTCGTTCACCAAATCATATAGCTCATATAACACTATATCATCAATGAACATTAAGCGTGCGGACCCAACGGGTTCGAGAACTATGTAGACATGACCGAGACACCTCTCCGGTCAATAACCAATAGAGGAACCTGGATGCCACTAGTACAACGAGGTGCTATACAAATGGTTTTTAACCCCTTTCCGCAATGGCATTTGGAATCGTCACCTTAGTGAGTGTGGGCGATAGGGGGGTCCTTCCCACACGAACCAGAACCCGTCGGGGATATGACCTCCTGGCACACACGCTCGGCAAAATGAGGTCGTGTGCAACCGGAGAGCGACCAAATACGGTTATACGTACAGTGGTGCTAAAAAATACAATTATACAGAGGAAATCATTTCTGGTCAGAAGTACATCACACACAGTCAGTCCCCACTAAACGTTTCCGTTCGTACATACATCCCACACAGTCGCTCCAAGCAAAATGTTTTTGTTCGCGGGTACATCACACACATTTTTCCCGTTAAATCGTTTGTGATAGTGTTTTCATTGCACATGGTATCAACAATTTTATCGTTTGCGTTATTGAATGCATCACACACGGTGCGTAGAAGAAACTGCGTGGCAACGGTTGTCCATCACGCACAGTTTTTATGTGGTAAACGTTTGCGCTAGGTGGCCTAACGCAAACAGTTTTCAAGTGGATGTCGTGTGTGATTTTTCATTAATCTAACACAGTTTATTCCTAGAGACTGTGTGTGTTATTGAATGCATCACACACGGTGTTTTCTCAATAACCGTTTGCAATAGAAAAACCCCAATTAGCAGGCTAATTATCCTATTATTACTAATCCATTTATTAATCTAATTGACATTTCATATTAAGCACACAATATATTTCATTTTCATAATTGAAATACATCTGAGTACAACATCATATACCTTCAGCACTCAGCTACCCCATTACACAACTGCACCAACACCAAGTTTCACATGCAACATCTATAACCTTTCGAAATTAGCATCATAGACGATACATAGATAGATGTATCTCATCTGGAAAATTGCTGAAGCAGAAGGAGAATATTGAGCCTTCATTGATGTTGAAGGTCTTTGCAACTTTAGGCCAGTGCCTGTGGATGATTGACCATCCATCCTTCGTCCCCTTCAGGAACACTTCAATATTGAACCGTGGGTGTTGTATGAATACCTTCCTCGCCTCCTGACCATACAGGTGGTTTGAGAGGTAATCATCAGTGAACTGCTTTGGAAAGGCCTGAAGACAAGGATGTGCATAAATATCTTCTCTATATTGGAAATGGGGCAAAGGAATAAAAAGGGCAAGGTATAATAGTTAGTACCATCCTGTAGTGAACTGATGTCTTCTTCATTGTGCAGACAAAGATCTTGTTGTTTTTTGTCGCTAATTTTTTTTCGTAACAATCTTTCTGAGTTTCTTGACTTGACTGATATTCATGGATAACTCATTTCCCCATATGCAAAAAGGGTCGAACTGTGGGCCAAAACCTCTGATAGCAGGACCTACATGTGTAAGACCAAATTGTTAAAAACCTAAATATTAGAATGGTTCCTGCAATTGCACAATAATGTTCTATTAGACAAAGGACCATGCATGTGCAAACCTCGATTATAAACCTCAGTGCTTCCCATTGTTTCCCTGCAACACATATAAGGTAGTTAGTCATCAGGTTAAGTGAGAGTTCGCATGCTATTAGCAAAATATGTTGATGAAAAATAAGCACATTGCAGATTCATCAGATTAATTCAAGCCACATGGAAAACCCATTTATCCAAACCAAGCATGATTAAGAACTAGGAAATATAGCACTTGTATATGTTTCTCATGTATTAAGTGCAGCCAAATTCGATTTATTCCTCACATGCACAACAATACAAAATTCTACCCACGACAATTGGACATCGCATTGTAGAATTGAACCAAGCAGTTAACTAAACACCACAACAAATGAACCAAACATTAACTGAGCACCACATTGCACAATATAACATACTCCTAATAGAAGATCAGACAGTTAACCAAACCAAGCATGCTTAACAACTTGGAAATATAGCAATTGTATTTGTTTCTCATGTATTTAGTACAGCCAAATTCAATTTATTCCTCACATGGTATACAATAATAGAATGCACCCACAATAATTGAACATCGCATTGTAGAATTGAACCAAACAGTTAACTAAACACCACAACGAATGAACCAAACGTTTACTGAGCACCACATTGCACAATATAACATACTCCTAATAGAAGATCAGACAGTTAACCAAACCAAGCATGCTTAACAACTTGGAAATATAGAAGTTGTATTTTCTCTCATATATTTAGTACAGCCAAATTCGATTTATTTCTCACATGGTATACAATAACAGAATGCACCCACAACAATTGAACATCCCATTGTAGAATTGAACCAAACAGCCAACCACGTCATGTTGTCGGTGCATGAGGCGTCGACGGTGGCCTCGACGGCGAGGTGCTCCTCCAAGATCTGGGGGTCGACACGAATGGCAGCCATCGCGACCTCATCCGCACGTGCGGCCGCGATTTGCTTCTCCGCTACCAAATGTTCCTTGAGATCCTGGCTATACTGCACGCACCATGGCTTAGGGTGGCGCTTATTTGGTGGAGGGGTTGGTGATTTGGGTGGAAGGTGTCACGCCAGCGGTCGGGTCATGTGGGATGTGGAAGGAGGAGGAGGATGGGGTCGGGTGTGGATAACCTGCATGGATAGACGAGGCCGAGCAGCGTGAAGGAGGGTCACCGGCGAGGAGGCAATGCTGCAAGCAAGAGTGAAGGTTTCAACTTGGAAAGGAAGCGGAAACAGGGGAAATGTGGCTTTTGGTAAGGGAGGCGGGGAGGTAGATATTCCACGGAAGACGAAAATTTGGAATTGCTTCGGCGAAAAAACTGGCGCGCAAAGTGTCATCAGACACGGTCCCTTATTCAGAATTGTGTACGATATGTGAACATCACAAACGATTCAGATAGCTTAACCCGTGTGTGATGAGTTTGAACGTCAAAAATTTTGGTTCGAATTTCCCTGGTTATAGTGGTCATCCACGTCATTGCATAATTTGGTACACAAAGGAGACTACAGCACACCCACACTTCCTAATCGAGAAAGTTTAGCAATTAAACAAAGCTAGCTGGCCTAAACATTACTCTAACAAATTAAAGACCGACGCTCTTAATTAAACAAAACAAAGAGTACTACTACGGATGGTGCTCATCGATCTCCGCCGCCGCCTCCATGTCCAACTCGCGCCCGACGGTCTCCTAGGGAAGGGGCTCCATGGCATCAATTGCGCCATACTCGGCAAACATCTTGCCATCCGCGTCCGCCATATCTTTTGAATAGGACGCCATGAGCTGGGCGTGGGCGGCCGCGATCTGGGCTTTGGCAGGCTCCATGGTGGCAAGGTATGCCGCATAGGAACGGATGGCTGCTCGAACGCTCTCGGCAATTGCCAACTCTTCGGCCGTGGGTTGCCGACCGTTGTCGGAGAAGCTTCGTTTGATTTGTGTGGTGACAGCCACAAGCTACGCGTGGACGGCCTCGACATGGTCGTGGGCAGCCTCCATCTGGGCTAAGGCCACCGCTGCAGAACGGACAACTGTTGTGCCGCTCTCGCCAGTTGCTATCCCCGAGGCAGATGTTGCTGTCGCCGCCTGAGAAGCAACAGCGGCCGTTTGGGCTGCCTTGTCCACCCGGACACAGATTGCGGTCAACCTCATGAAGCTTGTTAGCACGCGCCTGGCGGCTGCGGCCACACTCTCGCCGGAGTGGGCCGCCGAAGTTGCCCTCACGACGCGAGTCCACGTCCCCATCTTTCACCGGCGACAATTGAACAGTGAAATGATATTTGAGGAGCGGGCTAGTGTGCTTGACACTCCGACGATGCTCCAAGATATTTTGTGCTGCATCTCACACAGTTGGTCATAATAAACTGTGTGCGATCTACTCGATTTTTTGTCTTGATTTGAATTACATAATGGGGTCACAACTACAAAGGATGGTGTTTGAATTGCTAGAACTTTTATCTGTAGTGAACATGCAACTATAAGTGTGTCGTAAAAAAAAGGAATTATTCAGGGTTTGTTTGGACGTTTTTATACATTAACTTGGTTTTGTAGGCATTTCAGGTGCATAATTCAAATTTGAACTACATGCACATGCTCCAGTGCATATAAATGGGTTGAAAAAACAAATATGTGTCCTTGGTTGCATGCTTAGGTCCCATGCAAGAAATGGGAATGAATATCAAACACCCTGCCACCGTCACTCGGCCGCAAACAATGAGATACCTCGTTTTTAAATTCTAGTAAATCCAAAACTCGTCTGAAATTCATGAAACTTGGCATGCTATCATGGAGCGACATCAACATGCTGTGGTAAAAAAATTTGTCCCATTTGGCGCAGATTTGGGTATAAGCTTCTCACAAACCAGAGCTTCTCACAACAAGCGTGATGGTTTCGGTGGGCAACGTGACACCTTTGGGGACGAAACGATATCCGTTGCCTCTTATTGCTTTCAAAAAAAATTCTGGTGTCCACATAGAACAACAGGAGTGTTGTGTTTAATTTTGGAATTTTTCGGGGTTCGTTTGGACGTTTTTATACATTAACTGGGTTTCTAGGCATTTTATGTGCATAATTCAAATTTGAACTACATGCACATGCTCCAGTGCATATAAATTGGTTGAAAAATCAAATCTATGTCCTTGGTTGCATGCTTACGTCCCATGCAAGAAATGAGAATGAATGTCAAACACCCTGCCACCGTCACTTGGCCGCAAACATTGAGATACCTGGTTTTTAAATACTAGTAAATCCAAACCTTGTCTGAAATTCATCAAACTTGGCATGCTATCATGGAGCGTCATCAACATGCCGTGGTAAATTTTTTGTCCCATTTGGGGCAGGTTTGGGTATAAGCTTCTCACAAACAAGAGCTTCTCACAACAAGCGTGATGGTTTCGGTAGGGAACGTGCCACCTTTGGGGACGAAACAATATTCGTTGCTCTTATTGCTTTCAAAAAATTACTAGTGTCAACATAGAACAACAGGAGTGTTGTGTTTAATTTTGGAATTTTTCGGGGTTCGTATGGATATTTTTATACATTAACTGGGTTTTCTAGGCATTTTATTTATATAATTCAAATTTGAACTACATTCGCATGCTCCAGTGCATATAAATTGGTTGAAAAGTCAAACATGTGTCCTTTGGTGCATGCTTAGGTCCCATGCAAGAAATGAGAATGAATTTCAAACACCCTGCCACCGTCACTCGGCCGCAAACATGAGATACCTAGTTTTTAAATTCTAGTAAATCCAAAACTCGTCTGAAATTCATGAAACTTGGCATGCTATCATGGAGCGGCATCAACATGTCGTGGTAAAATTTTTGTCCCATTTGGGGCAGGTTTGGGTATAAGCTTCTCACAAACCAGAGCTTCTCACAACAAGCGTGATGGTTTCAGTAGGGAACGTGCCACCTTTGGGGATGAAACGATATCCATTGCCTCTTATTGCTTTCAAAAAATTTCTAGTGTCAACATAGAACAACAGGAGTGTTGTGTTTAATTTTGAAATTTTTCGGGGTTCGTTTCGATATTTTTATACATTAACTGGGTTTTCTAGGCATTTTATGTGCATAATTCAAATTTGAACTACATGCACATGCTCCAGTGCATATAAATTGGCTGAAAAGTTAAATCTGTGTCCTTCGGTGCATGCTTAGGTCACATGCAAGAATGAGAATGAATTTCAAACACCTTGCCACCGTCACTCGGCCGCAAACATGAGATACCTGGTTTTTAAATACTAGTAAATCCAAAACTCGTCTAAAATTCAGGAAACTTGGCATGCTATCATGGAGCGGCATCAACATGTCGTGGTAATTTTTTTGTTATATTTGAGGCAGGTTTGGGTATAAGCTTCTCACAAGCCAGAGCTTCTCACAACAAGCGTGATGGTTTCGGTAGGGAACGTGCCACCTTTGGGGACGAAACGATATCCGTTGCCTCTTATTGCTTTCAAAAATTCCTAGTGTCAACATAGAACAACAGGAGTGTTGTGTTTAATTTTCGAATTTTGAGGGTTCGTTTGGACATTTTTATACATTAACTCGCTTTTCTAGGCATTTTATGTGCATAATTCAAATTTGAACTACATGCACACGCTCCAGTGCATATAAATTGGTTGAAAAATCAAATATGTGTCCTTCGGTGCATGCTTAGGTCCCATGCAAGAAATATGAATGAATTTCAAACACCCTGCCACTGTCACTCGGCCGCAAACATTGAGATACCAGGTTTTTAAATTCTAGTAAATCCAAAACTCATCTGAAATTCATCAAACTTGGCATGCTATCATGGAGCGGCATCAACATGCCGTGGTAAAATATTTGTCCCATTTGGGGCAGGTTTGGGTATAAGCTTCTCACAAACCAGAGTTTCTCACAACAAGCATGATGGTTTCGATAGGGAATGTTCCACCTTTGGGGACAAAACGATATCCGTTGCCTCTTATTGCTTTCAAAAAAATTCTAGTATCAACATAGAACAACAAGGGTGTTGTGTTTAATTTTGGAATTTTTCGGGTTCGTTTGGACATTTTTATACATTAACTCAGTTTTCTAGGCATTTTATGTGCATAATTCAAATTTGAACTAGATGCACATGCTCCAGTGCATATAAATTGGTTGGAAAATCAAATATGTGTCCTTCGGTGCATGCTTAGGTCCCATGCAAGAAATGGGAATGAATTTCAAACACCAGGGCACTGTTGATTGCCGACAAAACATTGAGATACTTTGTTTTTAAATTCTATCAAATCCAAAACTCGTTTGAAATTCATGAAACTTGTCATGCTATCATGGAATGGCACCCGACATGTTGTGGTATTTCTCGTGTCCATTTTGAGAGAAGGCGCACTCGAATAACAGCCAACAAAGGCATTTTGAAACAAATAGCTGCCACTGTGACATCACAAACGTTTTTTATAATTTAAATTGTGTGCATTCTTTTAACCGTTCACGTGACGTCACGCCTCACTCTTTTAATGGCTAGGAGGTTCCATGTGGACATGTGCTTGAGTGCTTGCATAACGGGAGGCGTGCGAGCTGTACTCCAATGTGGAGGCTCACCGGGAAGTGTGTGAGTTGTACGCCGCGCAGGCTGATACGTCTCCAACGTATCTATAATTTTTGATTGCTCCATGCTATATTATCCATTGTTTTGGACCATATTGGGCTTTATTTTCCACTTTTATATTACTTTTGGGACTAACCTATTAACCGGAGGCCCACCCTAGAATTGCTGTTTTTTGCCTATTTCAGTGTTTTGAAGAAACGGAATATCAAACGGAGTCCAAACGGAATGAAACCTTCGGGAACGTGATTTTCTCAACAAATATGATCCAGGATACTTGGACCCTCCATCAAGAAAGGAGGGAGGTAGCCACGAGGGTGGAGGGCGCCCCCCCTAGGGCGCGGCCCTGCCTCGTGGGCCCCCCTTTGCTCCACCGACGTACTCCTTCCTCCTATATATACCTACGTACCCCCAAACGGTCAGATATAGAGCCAAAAACCTAATTCCACCGCCGCAACCTTCTGTACCCACGAGATCCCATCTTGGACCCTGTTCCGGAGCTCCACCAAAAGGGGAATCCACCATAGAGGGCTTCTACATCATCACCATAGCCTCTCCGATGAAGTGTGAGTAGTTTACCTCAAACCTTCATGTCCATAGTTAGTAGCTAGATGGCTTCTTCTCTCTTTTTGGATCTCAATACAATGTTCTCCCCCTCTCTCATGGAGATCTATTTGATGTAATCTTATTTTTGCAGTGTGTTTGTTGAGACTGATGAATTGTGGGTTTATGATCAAGTTTATCTATGAACAATATTTGAATCTTCTCTGAATTCCTTTATGTTGTAGCGACCTGACCCAAAATCGGTCAAATCTACGTATGCATACCATCCCAAGATCATTTGGTACTCACAAGACATCGATAAAGTAATCAAAGTTCAATCACACCGAATATCATTAAACGATTCTCATATAGAGTCTTTATTACAAGGGAATAAATTGGCTCAAGGCCAACTCATGAGAAATAAACTACTAATGCTGCGGAGCGTCGAAGATAAGCGAGTCCATCCGACTCAAAGGGCAATCGCCAAGCGCGAGCATAGCCTCACTCGATCGGAAAATATCTCTGCAACATAATACGTTGCAGCCATGTAGGTCAGCTTTTGGAATAAGCTGGCAAGTCATGAAGAATAAAATAATAAAGTTACTAACACTATATGCATTTTTGGCTGTGGAGCTCTAAGTTTCATCATTTTGCGAAAAGCAAATTTTACCCTACTACAGTGGACTTGCTTGCAAATTACTACAATTGTTGGTAGTTATTGAGATGGTTCCGCCAACCAATATCTCGTTCCCAAATTATTAAGTCATAAACCCCACAAATTAATCCATTAGTTTTAGTGTTGAGATATCCGAATACTTCCAAGTTCCAGAGGCTCAAATGTCCGTAACTGGGGACACGGCTAATCGATTAGATCTTTAACTCTGCAGAGGGTTGCGCACTTTCCCCGCAAGAATCATTCCCTCCTTTAAAGTCTTCGCACTTCATGGTGTTTGAATACGGGACGAATGAAACAGGGTCTTCCAAAGAGTTCTTCTGGCCACTGCCGGTACCCATCCAATCCTACCGTTCGTCTACTTCTCGTAGTACCGTCCAGCCAGCGTCACTACTAGGGTCAACCCAGCCGAGCCCATAATGGCTTGCGGCTGCACAGTAAGCTTCCGGTCATGGGGCATCCATCCTTCTCTTCGTGGCTGGGTGAAGCTTTCATGAGGATGTCATGGCGCTTCTCCATGCATCCCGCCACCACTGGGTGCTCCAGGTGCCCGTCAACAAATCCTCCACCCAGTAGTGATTTTCAAGTCCATCTTGATCATTGTAGTCCATGGGGTTGCCATCATCATTGACTCTCACATCTTGCTTATGAATTTCACTCATCCCAAATCCGTCTCACGAGCATAGCAAAATAACTACTACGTCCGGGGTCATGGTAACAAGGGGTTGGTTCATCCTACCACATGATACTACTCAAGTTTAATGACTTCAAGATTTCACTACTGCATGCATGGTGGGGTGGCGACAACTACTAATGCACAAAACATAGGTATAGAAATAACATGATCAAAACTTGCCTTGCTGATGATCCTCGTAAGCTAAAGAGTCGTAGTAGCAAGCTTCGCACTCCGGAAACTCTACCGAGACAAACAATAACACAATAAGCACAAAGCAATAGGATCACACAACATAAGAAAAGTAACATAACACAACAAAACAACCAAAACCAAATCCAAAAGGAAAACACAAAGAAACCAATTCAAAGTTTTTCCCTACTCCAAACAATATCTAAAATAGTTTTTATATAACAAAAATTCCTTAATATAACCTAATCATGGTTTTAAGTTAACTTAACAGAAAAGGTTTCACTAAGCAACTAGGAGCAAAAGGAATTAATTAAAAGCTATTATAAAACTCATATTAGGCCTAATCCAATTTCTATTAAGAGAAACAATTTAAAACTTTTATTAATTATAAATAAAAGTTCATCTACTAAAGTGACAGAAACTAACCTAGAATAACTAATCCCAAGTTAAAAATAAATTAATTTACTAATTAATTTAATAGGAAAACAGAACTAGTTAATTAATTAGGATTAATAGGATTCTGTCTAAAACTAATTATTTATTAATCCTAAAATACCCAAGTTAATTTCTAGGGTTTGGCAATGTCAAAATAAAGTGGTGACAAAAAGAATCATGCAAAAATAATTTTTCTAACTAAAGTTATAGCAGATTTACTATTCTGACCAAAACTAAAATAAAGCAATTTTAATTATTTTTAACATAGCTAAATATATATTCTACAGAAACTACATAAAATTTGCAATCCAACAAAAAAAGAATCACTCAAAAATATTAAACAGAATAAAAGATATGAATTTTTGAAAACAGAAACTATTCTGCTAAAACAGAAAATCAAAATAAAAGAAAAAAGCCTAATGGGCCTATACTGTGCCCTGTGCGTTAGATAGCCTAACGGGCTCTAGGGTTAACTAAAATGAACCGGGCCTAAAATAAAATAAACCTAACTAAAAATAAGCCGATTGGACCGGCCGGTTTTCTAAATAAAACCTACCCCTTGAGGGCTTCTAATCGAGTAGTCGATTTGAGATCGGACGGGGCGTTTTCGTCGGCTTACGGACTCATGACGGCGGCGGGCGGCGGCGTAGTCAGGCGGCGTCGGCGTCGGTGAGCTCCGCGAGTCGTCGGGAGATCTGGAGCACGGGAGGGGTTCGGTGGGGTCGGGGTTGGTCGGGAAACTAGGGGCGTCGTCGTGGCGACTTTGGCGGCGATGGCGAGCTCGGGCTCCGCGACGTCGAGCGGGAGGAGAGGGGTCTGGCGAGCTCTCGGGGAATGGGGTGCGGGGACTCCGGCTTTTATAGCCGGGGTCGGGCCTTGCCGGGTCGATCAGGCGATCGGGATCCGGATTCTTGGGATCCGCGATCCTCCGGTGGTGGCGTTCGTGGGGAAGAAGAGGGCGGGGCCCACGGGTTGTGAGAGAGAGAGGCGAGATCGGCGGGTGGCGAAGTCTAGGGGTTGAGGCGAGCGGGCGAGGTGAGTGGAGCTGGGCTGGCTGGCTCTGGCTGGCTGGCTGGATTAGGCTTGGCTGGCTTGGGCCAGCCTTGAGGTCTTGGCGGCTGCTGGGCCTGGGTGGCTGGTGGCACCCGGGGTGTTTTTTTCTTTATTTTTTTTAAATAAAACAAAAACAAAAATAAAACAGTATCTATAAATATTTTATATAGGGTATATATATACCAAAATGATCGGGAATATTCCTTTCATTTGAACATTTTTCCAAAGGCAAAATCCAAACTTCATAAAAATCTATTTTTTCAAATTCAAATAAATTTCAGATTTGAATCCAAATCTTTTGGCAATGTTTTCTTGATAATTTTGGAGTGTCATGTTTGCTCCTCTCATACTTTTGATCAAGTATTTATCGGGCTTAGTTTTGAAATGTTTCCCACATGCCAAGTTTGAAATTCAAATTCAAAACTCAAAATTCTCGAAACTTCAAATGGCATTCAAATTCAAACAGGATGCATAGGATGCTTATCTATAATTGTAAAACATTCCAAATAGGAAATTTGGGATGTTACAAACCTACCACCTTAAGATGAATCTAGCCCTCGAGATTGGGTTGGCTAACAAATAGGTGCGGGTGGTCTCAAGAAGGTCTTCTTGGCGTTCCCAGTGGCTTCTTCCTCGGTGTGGTGACTCCACAGCACCTTGCAAAATTTGATGACCTTGCTGCGGGTGACTCGCTTGCGGTCTCGAGAATACGGACGGGTTTCTCCTTGTAAGTCAGATCCTTTGTCAAGCTGTATGGCCTCTAGGGCACCTTGTGTCTCTCAACGGAACATCGGCCATGTCAGCATGGCACTTCTTTAGCTGAGAAACGTGGAAGACATCATGAACTCCGGACAATCCTTCCGGCAATTCCAACTTGTATGCAACTTCTCCACGACGTTCGAGGATTTTGTAGGGGCCAATGAATCGGGGTGCTAATTTTCCCTTGACTCCAAACCTCTTGATTCCACGAAGTGGAGACACACGAAGATATGCTCGGTCTCCCACTTCGTAAGTCACTTCCTTGCGCTTACTGTCGGCATAACTCTTCTGTCTAGATTGTGCTATCTTGAGCCTGTCTCGAATCATCTTGACTTTCTCTTCGGAATCCTTGATAAGGTCGGAACCGAAAAATGATCGATCTCCAACATTATCCCACAGCAATGGTGTTCTACACCTCCTTCCGTATAGAGCTTCGAATGGGGCCATCTTCAGACTGGATTGATAACTGTTGTTGTATGAGAACTCTGCGTACGGCAAATTATCATCCCAGCTAGACCCATAGTCTAGCACACAAGCTCTCAACATGTCTTCCAGAATCTGATTGACTCTCTCGGTCGACCATCATCTGCGGATGAAAAGCATCTTGAATTCCAGCCTCGTACCCAAAGTTTCATGCAGCTGCTTCCAAAACTTTGAGGTAAACTGCGTTCCTCTATCTGACACGATTTTCCTCGGAACTCCATGCAGACATACGATCCTGGTCATGTATATCTTGGCCAACTTGGCACTGGTATAGGTAGTCTTCACGGGAATGAAGTGAGCTACCTTAGTCAAACGATCAACCACTACCCAGATAGAATCATAACCTGAACGGTCTGGGTAATCTGTGATGAAATCCATACCAAGTTTCTCCCATTTCCAATCGGGAATTGGCAAAGGTTGAAGTAACCTGCTGGCTTCGATGTTCGCCTTTACACGTTGACAAACATCACATCTCGCTACGCACTCGGCAATGTCCTTCTTCATACATCCACGAAACTTTGCTTCAAATCCGGTACATCTTGGTGTTGCCGGGTGGATCGAATACGGTGAATCATGAGCCTCTGAAGAATTAGCTTCCGAGCTCGGGATCATTGGGCACATAAATCGATCCTCAAACCATATAGTTCCGTGTTCATCCTTACGGAATCCTTTAGCCTTTCCTTCCTCCATCTTTTGCTTTATCTCATCGATTTCCTTGTCCGACTTACGGGCTTCACGAATCCTTTCGGTCAAGGTGGACTGAACTTCGAGTTGAAACAAAACCTTTGGAACTATTTCGATCGGAGATCTCGAGGTCATCGACTAACTCTCGGGTAATCCTCCTGTTGTAAGAGTATTCACATAACTCTTACGGCTCAAAGCATCTGCTACAACATTAGCTTTACCGGGGTGGTAATGCAATCTCATGTCATAGTCCTTTATCAACTCTAGCCATCTCCTCTGCTCGAGGTTCAATTCTTCGTGTGAAGATATACTTCAAACTCTTGTGATCTGTAGACATCACAACGATTTCCGATGAGGAAATGTCTCCAGTCTTGAGTGCATGCACTACATTTGCTAACTCCAAATCATCGTGGCATAATTCATCTCATGAGGCCGTAGCTGTCGGAGGCATAAGCTACAACCTTACCTTCCTGCATCAATACTCCTCCGAGTCCTTGACGAGAAGCGTCTAATAAACCTGGTATTCCTTGTGTATGTCCGCAAAATCCACCTTTGGAGCGGTGACCAACCGTTACTTCAATTCCTGGCGGCTTCACATTCCTCGGTCCAAACATACTTGGCTTCCTTCTTCAACAGCTCGGTCATGGGCTTGGCAATCTTCGAGAAGTTCTCAATGAACCTCCGATAATATCCTGCGAGTCCGAGAAAACTGCGGATCTCCTTGGTCGAGGTGGGTGGCGCCAATCGGTGGTGATTCAACCTTGGCGGGATCAACTGCTATTCCTTCTCCTGAAATAACATGTCCGAGGAATCCAACTTCCTTCAACCAAAATTCACATTTGCTGAATTTGGCATACAACTGATGTTCTCGAAGTTTCTCCAGAACTAGACGCAAATGTTCCTTATGCTCTTCCTCGCTTTTGGAGAAAATCAATATGTCATCGATGAAGACCACGACAAACTTGTCCAAATACTCCATGAACACCTTGTTCATCAAATTCATGAATTATGCAGGAGCATTAGTCAATCCAAATGACATGACGGTATACTCATATAAACCATACCTGGTGGTGAATGCGGTTTTGGGTATATCCTTTTCACGGATCTTCAACTGATGATACCCTGATCGAAGATCGATCTTAGAGAATACCTTGGCTCCAACTAGCTGATCAAACAAGTCATTGATCATCGGCAGGGGGTACTTGTTCTTGATGGTTACTTCGTTCAATGCACGATAATCCACAACCATCCTCAAGCTCCCATCCTTCTTCTCTACCAAAAATTTGGGGCTCCCCAAGGTGATGAGCTTGGGCGAATATATCCTTTCTCCAATAACTCATTTATTTGATCCTTGATCTCTTTCAACTCATTCGGTGGCATCCGATAAGGTCTCTTGGATATTGGGGCTGTGCGGGCAATAACTCAATCAGAAATTCAATGTCCCTGTCGGTGGCATTCTGGTAATTCCTCCGGAACACATCGGAAATTCTTGCACTACCGCACTTCCTCTGAACAACTCCGTGAGGGAATGCACTGATTCTTCATCTGGCTGTGCTGGCTACATACTTGATCCTCTTACGCTCCGGGGTGGTGAGCTGGATAGACTTGCGGGCACGATCAATGTTCCTTCAAACTTTGACAACCAATCCATGCCTAGGATTACATCCAAGGTCGGGTTTCCAACACTATGAGGTCCACGGAAATTTATGATTCCCGATGTTGAGGGTTGCGGACAGCCTACACCGCCATCATTTCTCCTCTGCGGGCCCGACGCGAAGGGGCTTCTAAGGGTTCTAGTGCGCAACCCGCACTTTTCCACAACTACCCTTGATATGAATGAATCGTTGCACCGAATCAAAGAGAACCAAAACTGAACGTGAATTCAATAAAACTTACCAACCACGATTATCGGCTGATCATAGACGTCCTCTCGTCGATGTGGTTCACCGAGCACGAGGAACGGATTTGGCTTCTTCATTGAGCCTCCATTGCCATTTCCATTCCTCTGCTTGGCCTCCAGGCAGTCGGTGGCGTAGTGCCTGTCTTCGGCACTTGAAGCGGTGATGTGGCTCAGATCCTTCGGAGCCGGGCAGAACGGTGCTGATTGCCATTACCATTGCCATTGCCATTGCCTTGGCCTGACTTGTTGTCTGGCTGCGGTTGTTCCCATTTCCTCCATGGTTATGAACTCCATGGTTATGATGGGTGTGCCCTCCCGAGTACGGTGCATAGCGGGCTTCTGCTGAGCTCGAGTTGTGCTTCCCCGGCTGTACTTCCGCTTGCGGCTTCTATCTGCTGTTGCTTGCCTTCCGAATGGTGGCCTTGTCTACCAGCTCTTGGTAGTTGTTGAAAGTAGCCACAATAAGCTGCATGCTCAGTTCATCATTGAGTCCCTCAAGGAACTTCTCCTGTTTGGCGGCATCTGTGGCCACATCATCGGGGCATAGCGAGCGAGCTTGCTGAATTCATCCACGTCATTGTGCCACAAGACGGTTCCCTGGCGCAAGTTGCGGAACTCACGCTTCTTCGGACTCATGGCTCCAGTGAGACATGAGCAAGTCTGGAAGGTTCGCTGGAATTGGTCCCAAGTGATGGCACCAATGGGAAAAGTGGCGTGTAATTCTCCCACCAAGAAGCTGCAGGTCCATCCAGTTGATGCGTGCAAAGCGCACCTTCTCAGCATCAGTGCATCCAACGGTGACTAGCTCTCTTCCGATCTTGCGGAGCCAATCATCGGCCACAATCGGCTCAGTGCTACTAGAGAACACTGGCGGATTTAACCTCAGAAATCGAGTCAAGTTGTCCACAGTGGGTGGTGGCGGTGGCGGTGGATTGTTGGTGGTGTTGTTCTGATTCTGAATAAGGAGCTGCATCAGTGCATTCTGCTGCTGGAGCAGCTGGGTGAGCTCCGGCGGGAAACGAGTGTCACGTCTCGGAGGCATCTGGTGTTTTGGAGGGGATGAGAAATTTAGAATAGAACAATGGTCTATGAGGAATAACACTACCCATATGAATGCACAATCATAACACACCAATCATTTATTCATTCCACTCAAACATGGTTCAAACTCGATTACAAAAGCTCATGACTAATCGAAGGGAAAACATCGGCCTAACTGATCGACGAAAAGTAAAAGATAACATGGTGGTCGACTAAAAGTCTTCATCGATGGCGCCTCCTCTTGGGGTTTCCTTCGGTGGTACTCCTTCAAATCCTGATCATTGCTCACGAGGGTGCTTCATCTCCACTCGGGTAAAGGTCCTCTCCCAAGTCCATCTTTTCCTCAATCGCGGCAAGCTTCATCTTGGTCGTCGACTATCTCCATGAAGTCCGTGATTTCTTCCTCATGGCCAAGGAAGTCTGCGCGTGCCTTCTCCTCCAGTTCGATTCGCGGAACAAAAGCTTCGTGTGTCTTGAGTTCTGGCGAGTCTGAATCTCCGTTTCACGAGAAGACACCCCAAGTCTGGATGTATGAGAGAGTGGAATCGTCCTCAATGGTGCGGATGATATCTCCATTCCTTGCCTGCGAGAAACCATGGCGAGTCTCGAGTGATCGAGCTCGGCCCTGTACTCCTCTCGGAGATGTCCAAGTGCTCGATAGATCGCCACGTCCCTTCCGATGATCCAGTTGAACTCGGTGAACTCAAAGTTGATAGGCTCCGTGTGTCCTCCAAAGGTTCTCCCTGGGATATGCACTTCAATCAGTAGCGGTGTCCATCGGAAGTGCATTAGTGGGTTTCCGGTGATCGAGGGCAGAGCTATCTTCACTGCTTCACCATCTGGACCAGCTTTCTTCGAAGGGCATCGTCTCATCGGGTGGCGAACTCCGTAGCAAACTGGGTTGAACTCAACGGCCATCTAGAATGTTGCAAAGGGAGAAGAGTCGAGAATTGAGCAGGAAGAATTATAGAATGAAAAGGGTTCAAAGTAAATGGTCTCTCGCTTATGGCTTTCCGATCCTAGGGGTTACGATCCTACGGTCAGCGTGTGCTCGATACCATCTCTCAGAGCGACCGACCCAAAATCGGTCAAATCTACGTATGCATACCATCCCAAGATCATTTGGTACTCACGGTACATCGATAAAGTAATCAAAGTTCAATCACACTGAATATCATTAAACGATTCTCATATAGAGTCTTTATTACAAGGGAATAAATTGGCTCAAGGCCAACTCATGAGAAATAAACTACTAATGCTGCGGAGCGTCGAAGATAAGCGAGTCCATCCGACTCAAAGGGCAATCGCCAAGCGCGGGCGTAGCCTCACTCGATCGGAAAATATCTACGCAACATAATACATTGCAGCCATGTAGGTCAGCTTTTGGAATAAGTCGGCAAGTCATGAAGAATAACAATAATAAAGTTACTAACACTATATGCATTTTTGGTGTGGAGCTCTAAGTTTCATCATTTTTAAAAGCAAATTTTACCCTACTACAGTGGACTTGCTCGCAAATTACTACAATTGTTGGTAGTTATTGAGATGGTTCCGCCAACCAATATCTCGTTCCCAAATTATTAAGTCATAAACCCCACAAATTAATCCATTAGTTTTAGTGTTGAGATATCCGAATACTTCCAAGTTCAGAGGCTCAAATGTCCGTGAATCGGGGACACGGCTAATCGATTAGATCTTTAACTCGCAGAGGGTTGCGACTTTCCCGCAAGAATCATTCCCTCCTTTAAAGTCTTCGCACTTCATGGTGTTTGAAGGCGGACCAATAAACAGGTCTTCCAAAGAGTTCTTCCGCCACTTTGCGGTACCCATCCAATCCTACCGTTCGTCTACTTCTCGTAGTACCGCCCAGCCAGCGTCACTACTAGGGTCAACCCAGCCGAGCCCATAATGGCTTGCGGCTGCAGTAAGCTTCCGGTCATGGGGCATCCATCCTTCTCTTCGTGGCTGGGTGAAGCTTTCCGCAGGATGTCATGGCGCTTCTCCATGCATCCCGCCACCACTGGTGCTCCAGGTGCCCGTCAACCGTCCTCCACCCAGTAGTGATTTTCCGAAGTCCATCTTGATCATTGTAGTCCATGGGGTTGCCATCATCATTGACTCTCACATCTTGCTTATGAATTTCACTCATCCCAAATCCCGTCTACGAGCATAGCAAAATAACTACTACGTCCCGGGGTCATGGTAACAAGGGGGTTGGTTCATCCTACCACATGATACTACTCAAGTTTAATGACTTCAAGATTTCACTACTGCATGCATGGTGGAGTGGCGACAACTACTAATGCACAAAACATAGGTATAGAAATAACATGATCAAAACTTGCCTTGCTGATGATCCTCGTAAGCTAAAGAGTCGTAGTAGCAAGCTTCGCACTCCGGAAACTCTACCGAGACAAACAATAACACAATAAGCACAAAGCAATAGGATCACACAACATAACAAAAGTAACATAACACAACAAAACAACCAAAACCAAATCCAAAAGGAAAACACAAAGAAACCAATTCAAAGTTTTTCCCTACTCCAAACAATATCTAAAATAGTTTTTATATAACAAAAATTCCTTAATATAACCTAATCATGGTTTTAAGTTAACTTAACAGAAAAGGTTTCACTAAGCAACTAGGAGCAAAAGGAATTAATTAAAAGCTATTATAAAACTCATATTAGGCCTAATCCAATTTCTATTAAGAGAAACAATTTAAAACTTTTATTAATTATAAATAAAAGTTCATCTACTAAAGTGACAGAAACTAACCTAGAATAACTAATCCCAAGTTAAAAATAAATTAATTTACTAATTAATTTAATAGGAAAACAGGAACTAGTTAATTAATTAGGATTAATAGGATTCTGTCTAAAACTAATTATTTATTAATCCTAAAATACCCAAGTTAATTTCTAGGGTTTGGCAATGTCAAAATAAAGTGGTGACAAAAGAATCATGCAAAATAATTTTTCTAACTAAAGTTATAGCAGATTTACTATTCTGACCAAAACTAAAATAAAGCAATTTTAATTATTTTAACATAGCTAAATATATATTCTACAGAAACTACATAAAATTTGCAATCCAACAAAAAAGAATCACTCAAAATATTAAACAGAATAAAAGATATGAATTTTGAAAATGAAACTATTCTGCTAAAACAGAAAAATCAAAATAAAAGAAAAAAGCCTAATGGGCCTATACTGTGCCCTGTGCGTTAGATAGCCTAACGGGCTCTAGGGTTAACTAAAACGAACCGGGCCTAAAATAAAATAAACCTAACTAAAAATAAGCCGATTGGACCGGCCGGTTTTCTAAATAAAACCTACCCCTTCGGGGGCTTCTAATCGAGGCCGTCGATTTGAGATCGGACGGGGGGGGGCGTTTTCCGTCGGCTTACCGGACTCCGGCGACGGCGGCGGCGCGGCGAGAGTCGTCAGGCGTCCAGGCGTCGGTGAGCTCAGTGAGTCGTCGGGAGATCTGAGGAGCACGGGAGGGTTCGGTGGGGTCGGGGTTGGTCGGAAACTAGGCGTCGTCGTGGCGACTTTGGCGTGATGGCGAGCTCTGGGCTCCGGCGACGCCGAGCGGGAGGGAGAGGGTCTGCGAGCTCTCGGGGAATAAAAGGGACTCGGCTTTTATAGCCGGGGTCGGGCCTTGCTTCGGGGTCGATCAGGCGATCGGGATCCAGATTCTTGGGATCCGCGATCCTCCGTGCGGGTGGCGTTACATGGGCGAGGGGGAAGAAGAGGGCGGGGCCCACGGGCGGTGAGAGAGAGAGGCGAGATCGGCGGGTGGCAAGTCTAGGGGTTCAGGCGAGGCGGGCGAGGTGAGTGGAGCTGGGCTGGCTCTGGCTGGCTGGCTGGCGGCTGGTTAATGGCTGGCTTGGGCAGGGTGAGGCTGGGCATTGGCTGGGCACAGGGTGGCTTTGGTGGCGCCAGGGTGTTTTTTTTCTTTATTTTTTAAATAAAACAAAAACAAAAATAAAACAGTATCTATAAATATTTTATATAGGGTATATATATACCAAAATGATCAGGGAATATTCCTTTCATTTGAACATTTTTCCAAAGGCAAAATCCAAACTTCATAAAATCTATTTTTTCAAATTCAAATAAATTTCAGATTTGAATCCAAATCTTTTGGCAATGTTTTCTTCTGATATTTTTGGAGTGTCATGTTTGCTCCTCTCATACTTTTGATTAAGTATTTATTAGGCTTAGTTTTTGAAATGTTTCCCACATGCCAAGTTTGAAATTCAAATTCAAAACTCAAAATTCTCAGAAACTTCAAATGGCATTCAAATTCAAACAGGATGCATAGGATGCTTATCTATAATTGTAAAACATTCCAAATAGGAAATTTGGGATGTTACATATGTATGATTGGTTATCTTTGCAAGTGTCTTCGAATTATCAGTTTTGTTTGGCCTACTAGATTGGTTTTTCTTGCAATGGGAGAAGTGCTTAGCTTTGGGTTCGATCTTCTTCGTGTCCTTTCCCATGTGATGAAGGGGCAACAAGGCACGATTGTATTGTTGCCATCGAGGATAACAAGACGGGTTTTTTTATCATATTGCATGAATTTATCCCTCTACATCATGTCATCTTGCTTAGGCGTTACTCTATTTTCTTGAACTTAATACTCTAGATGCATCTTTGGATAGCGGTCGATGAGTGGAGTAATAGTAGTAGATGCAAAGGAGTCGGTCTACTTGTCTCGGACGTGATGCCTATATACATGATCATACCTAGATATTCTCATGACTATGCTCAATTCTGTCAATTGCTCAACAGTAATTTGTTCACCCACCGTAAAATACTTATGCTCTTGAGAGAAGCCACTAGTGAAATCTATGGCCCCCAGGTCTATTCTCATCATATCAATCTTCCATCACTTTATTATTGCTTTGCTTTTTTACTTTGCCTTTTATTTTACCTTGCATCTTTATATCAAAAATACCAAAAATATTATCTATCATCTCTATCAGATCTCACTCTCGTAAGTGGCCATGAAGGGATTGACAACCCTTAATCGCATTGTTGTGTTGAGCTATTTGTTTTGTGTAGGTACGAGGGACTCGTGCATAGCCTCCTACTGGATTGATACCTTGGTTCTCAAAAACTGAGGGAAATACTTACTCTACTCTGCTGCATCACCCTTTCTTCTTCAAGGAAATCCAACGCAGTGCTCAAGAGGTAGTAGGAAGATTTCTGGCGCCGTTGCCGGGGAGTCTACGCCAAAGTCAACATACCAAGTACCCATCACAATCCCTTATCTCTCGCATTACATTATTTGCCATTTGCCTCTCGTTTTCCTCTCCCCCACTTCACCCTTGCCGTTTTATTCGCCCTCTCTTTTTGTTTGCCTTGATGTCTTACTTGGCTCGTTGCTCGTCTGGTTGAAATAGTTGAGTATTTATTCATAAACAGAGAAGCTAATATCTATGGATCATCATCCTCTTGACAATCTTTTTAAGAGATCCAATTATGATGAACCAATTCCTAGTGATTTGGATGCACTATATTATCTTTATAAGGTTTTGCCTGAAATCCGTAAAGTGACTCACGATAGATCTTTGAATAAAAATCATGATTGAAATGATTCTATTATAAATTATTTTGATGTCAATTGTGCTAATAAGATGCAAAACCCTAAGCTTGGGGATGCTACTTTTGTTATGTCTACTACTTGTTGCAATGATCATGATTGGGGTGATTCTTCTTATAATCTTGAAAATTTATTTAAGCCCCATGATGAATATGAGATTGATAATATTGTTTGCAACAATATTGAAAGTGGGTTTGGAAGAGTGTCAACTTTAGATCCCACATATTTGGAGAATATTCAATCTTATGAAGTTTTTGATAAAAGTGGGTTTGGAGAGGTCATGACTTTAGTTAATGATAATCCCACTATTTCGGAAGAGTGTCAACTTTGCATGCATGTGGATCATGTTGAAAATATTTTATGTGATAGCTATTTTATTGAATTTGATTATGATCCCACATGTAATTATTATGAGAGAGGAAAATATGGTCATAAAAATTTTCATGATAATAAATTACCTCTCGTTATGTTGAGATTGCTTTTGTTTCTTTCCGCTTCCTTGCATATGCTAGTTTCTGCTTGCTATGATAATTTGTTTGCCTATAAGATGCATATGCATAGGAAGTATGTTAGACTTAGATGTGTTTGTCACGTGTTTCATGATTCTCTCTTTGTGCTTCAATTCTTGTCTTTCTTGCGAGCATCATTAAAATTATCAATGCCTAGCTAAAAGGCTTTAAAGAAAAGCGCTTGTTGGGAGACAACCCAATATATTTCCTTTCTGTCGTTGAATAAATAATCCATCTACCTTCTGTTTAGATGTGGTTTTATGTTTTAATTAGTGTTTGTGCCAAGTTAAACCTATAGGATCTTCTCGGATGATAGTTATCTGTTCTTGCTGTAATTTCCAGAAACTTTCTGTTCACTAAAACAATTGTTAAAAATCACCAGAACGTGATAAAATACTGATTCAAATTGCTGCTGATCAATAAACAAATTGCCTAGGTCTTCCTATTTTGGCTGATTTTTTGGAGTTCCATAAGTTTGCGTTAGTTACAGATTACTACAGACTGTTCTGTTTTTGACAGATTCTGTTTTTCGTGTGTTGTTTGCTTATTTTGACGAGTCTATGGCTAGTAAAATAGTTTATAAACCATAAAGAAGTTGGAATATATTAGGTTTAACACAAATATAAATAAATAATGAGTTCATTACAGTACCTTGAAGTGGTCTTTTGTTTTCTTTCGCTAACGGAGCTCACGAGATTTTTGTTGAGTTTTGTGTTGTGAAGTTTTCAAGTTTTGGGTGAAATCTTTTGATGGATTATGGAACAAGGAGTGGCAATAGCCTAAGCTTGGGGATGCCCATGGCAAACCCAAGATAATCTAAGGACACAAAAAGTCAAAGCTTGGGGATTCCATCGGTAACTTTACTTGGAGCTATATTTTATTCACCACATGATATGTGTTTTGCTTGGAGCGTCTTGTATGATTTGAGTCTTTGATTTTTAGTTTACCACAATCATCCTTGTTGTACACACCTTTTGAGAGAGCCATACATGAATAGGAATTTGTTAGAATACTCTATGTGCTTCACTTATATCTTTTGAGCTATATAGTTTTGCTCTAGTACTTCACTTATATCTTTTAGAGCACGGTGGTGGATTTGTTTTATAGAAACTATTGATCTCTCATGCTTCACTTAGATTATTTTGAGAGTCTTAAATAGCATGGTAATTTGCTTAAAAATCTTAATATGCTTGGTATTCAAGATTTGTAAAACTTTCTTTTGAGTGAGTTGAATACTAAGAAAAGTTTGATGCTTGATAATTGTTTTGAGATATGGAGGTGATAATATCAAAGTCGTGCTAGTTGAGTAGTTGTGAATTTGAGAAATGCTCGTGTTGAAGTTTGCAAGTCCCATAGCATTCACGTATGGTAAATGTTATGTAACCAATTTGAAACATGAGGTGTTATTTGATTGTCCTCCTTACGAGTGGCGGTCGGGGACGAGCGATGGTCTTTTCCTACCAATCTATCCCCCTAGGAGCATGAGCGTAGTGCTTTGTTTTTTGATGGCTTGTATATTTTTGCAATAAGTATATGAGTTCTTTATGACTAATGTTGAGTCCATGGATTATACGCACTCTCACCCTTCCATCATTGCTAGCCTCTTCGGTACCGTGCATTTCCCTTTCTCACGTTGAGAGTTGGTGCAAAACTTCGCCGGTGCATCCAAAACCCGTGATATGATACGCTCTTTCACACATAAACCTCCTTATATCTTCCTCAAAACAGCCACCATACCTACCTATTATGGCATTTCCATAGCCATTCCGAGATATATTGCCATGCAACTTTCCACCATTCTGTTCATCATGACACATTCATCATTGTCATATTGCTAGCATGATCATGTAGTTGACATAGTATTCGTGGCAAAGCCACCGTTCATAATTCTTTCATACATGTCACTCTTGATTCATTGCATATCCCGGTACACTGCCGGAGGAATTCATATAGAGTCATACTTTGTTCTAGTATCGAGTTGTAATCATTGAGTTGTAAATAAATAGAAGTGTGATGATCATCATTTTCTAGAGCATTGTCCCAAGTGAGGAATAAAAAAAAGAGAAAGGCCATAAAAAAAGAAGGCCCAAAAAAATGAGAGAAAAAGAGAGAAGGGACAATGTTACTATACTTTTACCACACTTGTGCTTCAAAGTAGCACCATAATCTTCATGATAGAGAGTCTCTTGTTTTGTCACTTCCATATACTAGTGGGAATTTTTCATTATAGAACTTGGCTTGTGTATTCCAACGATGGGCTTCCTCAAATGCCCTAGGTCTTCGTGAGCAAGCAAGTTGGATGCACACCCACATAGTTTCTTTTGTTGAGCTTTCCACATTTATAGCTCTAGTGCATCCGTTGCATGGCAATCCCTACTCCTTGCATTAACATCAATCGATGGGCATCTCCATAGCCCATTGATTAGCCTCGTTGATGTGAGATCTTCTCCTTTTTGCAACATAACCCCCATCATCATATTCTATTCCACCCATAGTGCTATGTCCATGGCTCGCGCTCATGTATTGCATGAAGGTTTATAAGTTTGAGATTATTAAAGTATGAAACAATTGCTTGGCTTGTCATCGGGGTTGTGCATGATGAGAGCATTCCTGTGTGACGAAAATGGAGCATGACTAAACTATATGATTTTGTAGGGATGAACTTTCTTTGGCCATGTTATTTTGAGAGGACATAATTGCTTAGTTAGTATGCTTGAAGTATTATTATTTTTATGTCAATATGAACTTTTGTCTTGAATCTTTCGGATCTGAATATTCGTGCCACAATTAAGAAGAGTTACATTGAAATTATGCCAAGTAGCACTCCGCATCAAAAATTCTTTTTTATCATTTACCTACTCGAGGACGAGCAGGAATTAAGCTTGGGGATGCCTGATACGTCTCCAACGTATCTATAATTTTGATTGCTCCATGCTATATTATCTATTGTTTTGGACCATATTGGGCTTTATTTTCCACTTTTATATTACTTTTGGGACTAACCTATTAACCGGAGGCCCAACCCAGAATTGTTGTTTTTTGCCTATTTCAGTGTTTCGAAGAAACGGAATATCAAACGGAGTCCAAACGGAATGAAACCTTCGGGAACGTGATTTTCTCAACAAATATGATCCAGGAGACTTGGACCCTCCGTCAAGAAAGGAGGGAGGTGGCCACGAGGGTGGAGGGCGCCCCCCCAAGGGCGGGCCCCCTACCTCGTGGGCCCCCCTTTGCTCCACCTACATACTCCTTCCTCCTATATATACCTACGTACCCCCAAACGATCAGATACGGAGCCAAAACCTAATTCCACCGCCGCAACCTTCTACCCACGAGATCCCATCTTGGGGCCTGTTAGGAGCTCACGGAAGGAAATCCACCACGGAGGGCTTCTACATCATCACCATAGCCTCTCCGATGAAGTGTGAGTAGTTTACCTCAGACCTTCGGGTCCATAGTTAGTAGCTAGATGGCTTCTTCTCTCTTTTTGGATCTCAATACAATGTTCTCCCCCTCTCTCGTGGAGATCTATTCGATGTAATCTTCTTTTTGCGGTGTGTTTGTTGAGATCGATGAATTGTGGGTTTATGATCAAGTTTATCTATGAACAATATTTGAATCTTCTCTGAATTCTTTTATGTATGATTGGTTATCTTTGCAAGTCTCTTCGAATTATCAGTTTGGTTTGGCCTACTAGATTGGTTTTTCTTGTAATGGGAGAAGTGCTTAGCTTTGGGTTCAATCTTGCGGTGTCCTTTCCTAGTGACAGAAGGGGCACCAAGGCACGTATTGTATTGTTGCCATCGAGGATAACAAGATGGTTTTTTTATCATATTGCATGAATTTATCCCTCTACATCATGTCATCTTTCTTAAGGCGTTACTCTGTTTTCTTGAACTTAATACTCTAGATGCATGCTGGATAGCGGTTGATGAGTGGAGTAATAGTAGTAGATGCAAGCAGGAGTCGGTCTACTTGTCTCGGACGTGATGCCTATATACATGATCATACCTAGATATTCTCATAACTATGCTCAATTCTGTCAATTGCTCAACAGTAATTTGTTCACCCACCGTAAAATACTTATGCTCTTGAGAGAAGCCACTAGTGAAATCTATGGCCCCCGGGTCTATTCTCATCATATCAATCTTCCATCACTTTATTATTGCTTTGCTTTTTTTACTTTGCCTTTTATTTTACCTTGCATCTTTATATCAAAAATACCAAAAATATTATCTATTATCTCTATCAGATCTCACTCTCATAAGTGACCATGAAGGGATTGACAACCCCTAATCGCGTTGGTTGTGTTGAGCTATTTGTTTTGTGTAGGTACGAGGGACTCGCGCGTAGCCTCCTACTGGATTGATACCTTGGTTCTCAAAGCTGAGGGAAATACTTACTCTACTCTGCTGCATCACCCTTTCTTCTTCAAGGAAATCGAACGCAGTGCTCAAGAGGTAGCACAGGCTCACCGGGAAGCGAGCCCTTTGACTTCCATGGCCGCCCGCCTTGCTCGCATCCTCTCCATTAATGGCGCCCAAGCCGCAGTTAAATATGGTTTTTAAATATAAAACACTCATCGCAAACGTTTTAGTTAGAACACCCGTATGCAAACCGACAACTTCCCCAGGAAGCCAAGGGAAAATGAGCGGAGCAGGATTTGTGCAGCTCTTGATCGCAAACGTTTTAGTTAGACCAACCGTTTGCAAACTGACAACTTCCCTAGGAAGCCAAGAGAAAATGTGCCGAGCAGGATTTCTACAGCTCTTGATCGCAAACGTTTTAGATAGAACACCCATATGCAAAGTAAGAGCTATGGTCTTCCTCCTTAAGCCGAGGGAAAATTCGCAGCGCAGGATTTATGCATCCCTTCAACGCAAACGGTTGTTTTGGATGACCCGTGTGCAACCAGTACAAACAGTTTGGTAAGATTTGCATCTGTCATATTTGGTATGTTGCCATTTGTCAAACTGGAAAGATTGACATTTGTTGATCTAGTAACATTGCCATTTGTCAATCCTTGTAACACTGCGATTTGTCAAAATATGCAGCTAAAAATCAGTAGCACTATCTAATTTTTGCAACTAAAATTTAGTAATTAAGAATAGATTTCATTCATAGATTAAGCTTTCATTCTTAATTTATACAAACGGTTCAACTCGACAGCTGAACCGACCAAATTTTTTCCCAATTGTTGCCAACCACGTACTGAAATAGCTAGTTCAACTATATATACTATCTAATTTTAAGTACGTTGTATAGTTCCACCACATCTATAGTCAGATGAACTGAACAAAATAGCCCCTAAATACTACTACTACGGAGGGGCTTTGTGCTACTTCCGGCAGCCTCTCCTCTGCCGAGCGCACTCAGTAAGGGGCAGAGAAGGAGGAGGAGCCTTCCGATGAGCTGGACAACTGCAATACGGTGCCTGCCGCTGTTGTATGTTCAGTGACGCTCGCCAACTCGAACACCCACTGCCGCTCCAGACGACCCCTCTCGAAGCGGCCGTACTGCTCATAGATCTCATGATTCCTCGCCTCTACGTCGGTGTGTGCTGCGGCCACGGCTGCAGTAAGGCTCTTTGCTTGCTCGACGAGGCGCTCCTCCTCCTCCAGCAGGAACTCGATGTAGCGCGCAAGGTCGTTGACGCACGTGCGGGCCTCCACCTCCACTCCTTCGGGCGGAGCTGGCGGAGCAGGTGATGATTCCGGCGGTCGACGGTGGGCTGGTGGCCACGGCGGCCGACGACGGGGTGGCGGCCACGACGGCCACCTCCTGCCTTCGGGCCGCGATGGCGGAACAGGTGATGGTGGTCGACAGTGGGGTGGCGGCCACGACGGCCACCTCCCGCCTTCAGGCCGCTGTGGCGGAGCGGGTGATGGCCGGTAGTGGGGTGGAGGTCACCTCCCGCCTTCGGGCTGCGGCGGCGAAGCGGGCGATGGCCCTGGCTTTCGACGGTGATATGGTGGCAACGGCGGCCGGCAATAGCTGCTGACGGGCACCGGCGGCGGAGCGTGTGGTGGGTGTTCCGCGCACAACCAACAGGGACGCCACGCGCACTACACTATGCCGGGGACTGCGTCACCGCCGCGGTGTAGCCTCCCAGCTAGAGTTGTCCTCTGATGACGGCAGAGTGGCTGAGCGACGACGACGGACCGGTGCCATTGGCGATTGTGGGAGAAGCTGATACGTCTCCAACGTATCTATAATTTATGAAGTATTCATGCTATTATATATTCTGTTTTGGATGTTTAACGGGCTTTATTATACACTTTTATATTATTTTTGGGACTAACCTATTAACCGGAGGCCCAGCCTAAAATGTTGTTTTCTTGCCTATTTCAGTGTTTCAAAGAAAAGGAATATCAAACGGAGTCCAAATGGAATGAAACCTTCAGGAGAGTTAATTTTGGAACGGAAGCAATCTAGGAGACTTGGAGTAGGCGTCGGGAAAGCTTCGAGGAAGCCACGAGGCAGGGAGGCGCACCCACCCCGCAGGGCGCGCCCCCACCCTCATGGGCCCTCGTAGCTCCACTGACCGACTTCTTTCACCTATATATATATATATATATATATATATATATATATATATATATATATATATATATATATATATATATATATATATATATATATATCCATATACCCTAAAAACATCGAGGATCATAATAGAGCGGAGTTCCGCCGCCGCAAGCCCTCTGTAGCCACCAAAACCAATCGGGACCTGTTAAGCACCTGCACCGGGGGGATCCCTCTTCGGTGGCCATCTTCATCATCCCGGCGCTCTCTATGACGAGGAGGGAGTAATTCACCCTCGGGGCTGAGGGTATGTACCAGTAGCTATGTGTTTGATCTCTCTCTCGTGTTCTTGAGGTGATACGATCTTGATGTATCGCGAGCTTTTATAGTTGGATCTTATGATGTTTCTCCCCCTCTACTCTCTTGTAATGGATTGAGTTTTCCCTTTGAAGTTATCTTATCGGATTGAGTCTTTAAGGATTTGAGAACAGTTGATGTATGTCTTGCATGTGCTTATCTGTGGTGACAATGGGATATCACGTGATCTACTTGATGTATGTTTTGGTGATCAACTTGCGAGTTCCGTGACCTCGTGAACTTATGCATAGGGGTTGGCACACGTTTTCGTCTTGACTCTCCGGTAGAAACTTTGGGGCACTCTTTGAAGTTCTATGTGTTGGTTGAATAGATGATTCTGAGATCGTGTGATGCATATCATATAATCATACCCACGGATACTTGAGGTGACATTGGAGTATCTAGGTGACATTAGGGTTTTGGTTGGTTTGTGTCTTAAGGTGTTATTCTAGTACGAACTCTTGAATAGATCGATCCGAAAGAATAACTTTGAGGTGGTTTTGTACCATACAATAATCTCTTCGTCTGTTCTTTGCTATTAGTTACTTTGGAGTGACTCTTTGTTGCATGTTGAGGGATAGTTATATGATCCAATTATGTAATTATTGTTGAGAGAACTTGCACTAGTGAAAGTATGAACCCTAGGCCTTGTTTCCTAGCATTGCAATACCATTTACGCTCACTTTTATCATTAGTTACCTTGCTGTTTTTATAATTTCATATTACAAAAACCTATATCTACCATCCATATTGCACTTGTATCACCATCTCTTCGCCGAACTAGTGCACCTATACAATTTACTATTGTATTGGGTGTGTTGGGGACACAAGAGACTCTTTGTTATTTGGTTGCAGGGTTGTTTGAGAGAGACCATCTTCATCCTACGCTTTCCACGGATTGATAAACCATAGGTCATCCACTTGAGGGAAATTTGCTATTGTCCTACAAACCTCTGCACTTGGAGGCCCAACAACGTCTACAAGAAGAAGGTTGTGTAGTAGACATCAAGCTCTTTTCTGGCGCCGTTGCCGGGGAGGTGAGTGCTTGAAGGTATATCTTTAGATCTTGCAATCGAATCTTTTAGTTTCTTTTTTTATCACTAGTTTAGTCTATAAAAGAAAACTACAAAAAATGGAATTAAGGGTGCCTCATATGCTTCATCTTTTTAATATCTTTCGTGAAAATGATGGGAAGGAAAATTGTGCTCAAGTACTATAAGAAGAATTACATAGAATGCTTGGCATAAAATATGTGAATGATGAGCATGACTGCAATGTTGTTAGTATGAATTCTTTGAGTACCCATGATGCTAATTATATGCAAAGCCACAAGCTTGGGGATGCTATGTTTGATGAAGATGATACGTTTAGTCCCCCAAGTTTTGATGAGAAAATTTATTATGATGAAAGCATGCCTCCTATTTATGATGATTATTGTGATGACGTGTATGCTATAAAGAATAAAGATAACCATGAAACTTGTCATCATGATTTTAAATTTCAATTGGATTATGCTTCACATGATAGTTATTTTGTTGAGTTTGCTCCCACTACTATTGATGAGAATAAATTTGCTTATGTGGAGAGTAGTAAAATTTCTATGCAAGTAGATCATGAAAATAATGCTTTATGTGATGGTTATATTGTTGAATTCATTCATGATTCTACTGAAAATTATGATGAGAGAGGATCATATGCTTCTACATATTGCAATAATATCAAGTTTCCTCTCTATGTGTTGAAAATCTTGAAGATTTGCTTGTTTTGCCTTCCTATGCTAGTTGATTATTATTCCATAAGTTGTTTGCTCACAAAATCCCTATGCATAGGAAGTGGGTTAGACTTAAATGTGCTAGCCATATTCTTCATGATGCTCTCTTTATGTTTCAATTCTTACCTTTTATGTGAGCATCATTGAAATCATCATGCCTAGCTAGGGGCGTTAAACATTAGCGCTTGTTGGGAGGCAACCCAATTTTATTTTTGTTCCTTGATTTTTGTTCCTGTTTAGTAATAAATAAGTCATCTAGCCTCTGGTTATATGTGGTTTTATGTTTTAATTAGTGTTTGTTCCAAGTAAGACCTATAGGATCTTCTTGGATGATAATTATTAGATCTTGCTGAAAAAGATAGAAACTTTCTGCTCATGAAAACAATTGTTAAAAATCACCAGAAAGTGATAAAATACTGATTCCAATTGAAGTAGATCAATAATAAAATTATCTAGGTCTTCCTATTTTAGCAGAAGTTTTGGAGTTCTAGAAGTATACGTTTGATACAGATTACTACAGACTGTTCTGTTTTTGACAGATTCTGTTTTCATTGTGTTGTTTCTTATTTTGATGAATCTACGAGTAGTATCGGAGGGTATGAACCATAGAGAAGTTGGAATACATTATATATTACACCAATATGAATTTAGAATGAGTTCACAACAGTACCTAAGTGGTGATTTATTTTCTTATACTAACGGAGCTTACGAGTTTTCTGTTAAGTTTTGTGTTGTGAAGTTTTCAAGTTTTGGGTAAAGATTCGATGGACTATGGAATAAGGAGTGGCAAGAGCCTAAGCTTGGGATGCCCAAGGCACCCCAAGGTAATATTCAAGGATAACCAAGAGCCTAAGCTTGGGGATGCCCCGGATGGCATCCCCTCTTTCGTCTTTGTTCATCGGTAACTTTACTTGGAGCTATATTTTATTCACCACATGATATGTGTTTTGCTTGGAGCGTCATTTTATTTTGTTAGTATTTGCTTGCTGTTATTTATAATAATGTTTTGCATCTCTATTTTCAATAAAAATGTCAAGGATAGCCTTTACCATGCTTATTTTGCAAGTATACATGTTGCTGTTTCAAAACAGAAAGTTTACCGCTGTTGCAAAAATTCCCTAGAAAAGTCAGAATGTGATAAAATGTTGAAACCTTTTGCATAATAAGCTCTGATAAATTTACTACAGTGGGATTTTTTTCATAATTTTTGGAGCTAGGGAAGTATGGATATTGCTGCATTCTTCACAGACTGTCCTGTTTAGGCAGATTGCTGTTATGTTTGCATTGTTTGCATATGTTTGCTTGTTTAATGATTCTATTTGAGGATAGGACTATTAAATATGTGGAGGCATTTATTATGCAATGTTGATTAATAATTTTAGTGATTTTCTATAGAAGATTATGATAAGGTTTTTGCATTGGTTTATACTAACTTATCTCAAGAGTTCTTGTTGAGTTTGGTGTGGATGAAGCTTTCGAGATTTAGGAAACCGTGATATGAGAGGAATTAAGGAGACACAAAAACTCAAGCTTGGGGATGCCCAAGGCACCCCAAGATAATATTTCAAGAAGTCTCAAGCATCTAAGCTTGGGGATGCCCCGGTAGGCATCCCACCTTTCTTCTTCAACAATTATCGGTTAGTATCGGTTGAGCCCAAGTTTTTTCTTCTTCACATGATGAGTGCTATCCTTGAAATGTAGTTTCATTTTGTTTTGCTTGCTGTTTGAATAATATACCAAGATCTGAAATTCTTAAATGAGAGAGAGTCTTCACAAAGCTACATAATTATTTAACTATTCATTGATCTTCACTTATATCTTTTTGGAGTAGTTTGTCATTTACTCGTGTGCTTCACTTATACCCTATGAGTAAATGGTTGAATAAATTGAATATCATAAAGCTGAAATTACATATGTTTCATGTACTTATCCCATGGGGAGTAATGACTTCACATATGAGAAGTAGAGGTGGTAAATTTATTGAAGGTTAGCAGACATTGTATTGGTCAGTTGAACAATTCATGAAAGAATATTGAGGGAAGAGAGATTTCACATATAAATATACTATCTTGGACATCTTTTATGATTGTGAGCACTCATTAAAATATGACATGCTAAAAGGTTGATGTTGGACAAGGAAGACAACGTAATGGGTTATGTTTTCTTATATCCGAAATAAAGTATATTGTCATGGATCATTCAACATGCTGAGCTTGCCTTTCCCCCTCATGCTAGCCAAATTCTTTGCACCAAGTAAGAGATACTACTTGTGATTCCGAATATCCCTTAAACCCGGTTTTGCCATGAGAGTCCACCATATCTACCTATGGATTGAGTAAGATCCTTCAAGTAAGTTGTCATCGGTGCATGCAATAAAAATTGCTCTCTAAATATGTATGATTTATTAGTGTAGAGAAAATAAGCTTTATACGATCTTGTGATGAGGAAGCAATAGAAGCGACGAACTGCATAATAAAGGTCCTTATCACAAGTGGCAATATAAAGTGACGTTCTTTCGCATTAAGATTTTGTGCATCCAACCATAAAAGCTTATGACAACCTCTGCTTCCCTCTGCGAAGGGCCTATCTTTTATTCTTGTTTTATACCTTATGCAAGTGTCATGGTGATCTTCACCTTTCCTTTTTACATTTTATCCTTTGGCAAGCACATTGTTTTGGAAAGATCCTGATATATATCCAATTGGATGTAAGGCATAATGAACTATTATTATTGACATTACCCTTGAGGTAAAAGGTTGGGAGGCGAATCTATAAGCCCCTATCTTTCTCTGTGTCTGATTAAAACTTTGAACCCATAAATATCGCGTGAGTGTTAGCAATTGTGAAAGACTAAATGATAGTTGAGTATGTGAAGTTTGCTGAATCAAAGCTCTAACATAGACTCTTCCTAAAAATAAGATGAATTGTAATTGTTTGATGACTAATAACACGGTTTGTTAGTTTTCAAGAAAGTTTATGATCTATACTTTAACATGTGAATAGTTTGTTACTTGATCATGAAAAGTTTTATGAGATGAGCTACTGTTATGACATATAATGATGCTAGAAAAGGTGATTGAAATTATCATTGATCAAACTAGTGCACCTGCTAGCATTCACACTTCATAAATTATTTCTTTTATCATTTACCTACTCGAGGACGAGCAGGAATTAAGCTTGGGATGCTGATACGTCTCCAACGTATCTATAATTTATGAAGTATTCATGCTATTATATATTCTGTTTTGGATGTTTAACGGGCTTTATTATACACTTCTATATTATTTTTGGGACTAACCTATTAACCGTAGGCCCAGCCCAAAATGTTGTTTTCTTGCCTATTTCAGTGTTTCGAAGAAAAGGAATATCAAACGGAATGAAACCTTCGGGACAGTTATTTTTGGAACGGAAGCAATCCAGGAGACTTGGAGTAGACGTTAGGGAAGCTTCGAGGAAGCCACGAGGCAGGGAGGCGCGCCCTCCACCCTCGTGGGCCCCTCGTAGCTCCCCTGACTGACTTCTTTCGCCTATATATATCCATATACCCTAAAAGCATCGGGGAGCACAATAGATCGGGAGTTCCGCCGCCGCAAGCCTCTGTAGACACCAAAAACCAATCGGGGCCCTGTTCCGCCACCCTGCCGGAGGGGGGATCCATCTCCGATGGCCATCTTCATCATCCCGACGCTCTCCATGACGAGGAGGGAGTAGTTCACCCTCGGGGCTGAGGGTATGTACCAGTAGCTATGTGTTTGATCTCTCTCTCGTGTTCTTGAGGTGATACGATCTTGATGTATCGCGAGCTTTGCTATTATAGTTGAATCTTATGATGTTTCTCCCCCTCTACTCTCTTGTAATGGATGAGTTTTCCCTTTGAAGTTATCTTATCGGATTGAGTCTTTAAGGATTTGAGAACAGTTGATGTATGTCTTGCATGTGCTTATCTGTGGTGACAATGGGATATCATGTGATCTACTTGATGTATGTTTTGGTGATCAACTTGCGAGTTCCATGACCTAGTGAACTTATGCATAGGGGTTGACACACGTTTTCGTCTTGACTCTCCCGTAGAAACTTTGGGGCACTCTTTGAAGTTCTATGTGTTGGTTGAATAGATGATTCTGAGATTGTGTGATGCATATCATATAATCATACCCACGGATACTTGAGGTGACATTGGAGTATCTAGGTGACATTAGGGTTTTGGTTGATTTGTGTCTTAAGGTGTTATTCTAGTACGAACTCTTGAATAGATCGATCCGAAAAAATAACTTTGAGGTGGTTTCTTACCCTACAATAATCTCTTCGTTTGTTCTCCACTATTAGTGACTTTGGAGTGACTCTTTGTTGCATGTTGAGGGATAGTTATATGATCCAATTATGTTATTATTGTTGAGAGAACTTGCACTAGTGAAAGTATGAACCCTGGCCTTGTTTCCTAGCATTGCAATATCATTTACGCTCACTTTTAACATTAGTTACCTTGCTGTTTTTATAATTTCAGATTACAAAAACCTATATCTACCATCCATATTGCACTTGTATCACCATCTCTTCGCCGAACTATAGTGCACCTATACAATTTACCATTATATTGGGTGTGTTGGGGACACAAGAGACTCTTTGTTATTTGGTTGCAGGGTTGTTTGAGAGAGACCATCTTCATCCTATGCCTCCCATGGATTGATAAACCTTAGGTCATCCACTTGAGGGAAATTTGCTACTGTCCTACAAACCTCTGCACTTGGAGGCCCAACAACGTCTACAAGAAGAAGGTTGTGTAGTAGACATCAGAAGCAGACGAGATAAGCTACAGGGAGGGAGGGGAAAATGCGACGCGGGACTCGCCGGCCGTGAGGGTTTATATAGCAGGCGGTAAGCATTGGGATTTTGGGGATTTCTTTGAGTCGAAGGGAAGCTTGCGGGAACCTCGCGAGGTTCTTGAGAACAGGCTCACCGACGATTCATTGGCGCCACTTCGAGCCTCCGTTCGGCCAAAAGAACGCCCCCGCGCACTGCGCAAGCTTGCGCTGTAAGCCGTCTGCGGCAGTGCGGTGACGAGACGTGTGAGAGGAGGACGAAAGGACACATACACATACGGTTAATACAAAAAAAAAACTTCTGCAATTTAATTACCTACTATACCCCCGCACTGGTTTATAAGTAGGATTTAACTAATAAAATATGAATGCATGTCGCCAAAGATTTTATATCGTTGGATTCGTATTTGAAGATAGTTTCCAGTTATACAATTTTTGTAACATGCATTAACACTTTTTTGGTTAAATTTCATGTTATGTACCAGCATGTGTTTGCCCGCAACACACACGGCTTATTCCATCACAAACAACTCGGATGGATCAATTGTATGCCACGTATCGCACACGCAACTCTAATCTGATTCGTTCACCTTGATGTCTCTGACATCGCTCGCACAGTTCGTCTTATTTGCCACGTATCACTGTGCCGGCCTCTTCTCGCGTCCCTCGGCAAGCTCTGCTCACCGTTAGGCACCGCGGCGCGCTCTTCTCGCGTCTGTTGGCGCGCTCTGCTCGCGTCCGTCGGCGCGCTCGGCTTGTGGAAAGATTTTCCTTGCGTGTTCAACTGTTATATGCATATATATATGGTTGCTCGCCGTTGAGGCGACCGCGGAGCGCTCTGCTTGCGTCCCTGTGCGTGCGCTCTGCCAGCGGTTGGGCGTGCGCACGATCACGTCGGGGGCCCTAGATGTATGCGGTTGTGCCACGCGCGTTGCCACACGATGCAGTTACGTGCGGCACGATGGAGTTACGCGCTACAAATTAGAACTGCCATGAGGGCCTGCCGATATTCCTGGCCGTCCGGCTTCCCCTTTAATTCTCGCGGCCATTATAACCTTAGTCTCTTCTACCTTTCGATCGTGTCCCACAACACAACAAGCACACCCACGACGACACATAGAGAGGGGATGTCTAGCGGCGCTCCAATGGAGTTCGGCGAGCATAAAGTGGAGACCCACGTGAGGGAGACGGATCTCTCGGTGGTGTACACCATCGACTCGGCCATGGTGGACAACTACATCAACAATGTTCAGCAGTTGCTTGCTCAAGACAAGTACAAGGTGGTCGGCATCGACCTCCAGTACACCGCCGGTCGTCCCGACATAGATCAAAAGGTTGTCGTCGCCCAGTTGTGCGTGCGCCATCATGTCCTCATCTACCACTACTGCATGGCCACAGAGCCTTGCGCCATTTCAACAAGTTTGTCAACAGCACCAACTACAAGTTCACCACGGTGGAAACGACCGATGTTGTAAAAGCGCTCAGGGTTACGGGCTTGGCCTGCAAGAACCTTGTCGAAATTCGTGAACACTACAGGGTCTGGGGCAGCACAAAGAAGGACTCCCTGGTTGAACTCGCCTCGGCCATCATCGACCCCTACTACGAAAAGATGAAGCGGGATGCCCAGAGAACAAGTCCCGTATCCTGGCACAGGGCATGGATGCAGCAACTGGATGAACCTCACCTCAGGTTCGTGGCCAAGAGTGTGTACACATGCTACGAGATGCACAGGCGGATCGTTGACATGAGGAAGTGCCTCGTTACCCAAATTGACGAGCCCGGATCGAGCCACAAGCAAAGCAAGCGTCACAAGAAGTAGATGATGATCAGATGATCGTTTATGCTAGTTAATCATGCATGTAATATATAGTTTACTTTATTGGTGTGTGGAAATGTCATGTGTGTAGTAGCCACCTATGTAATTATGCATGTAATAGTTTACTTTGGTGTGTGCAAATGCCATGGTTGTAGTAGCCACCTATGTAAGTGGATGTTTAATTTGGTTATGCAACCATGTCCTTATAAGTGTGTATATATATATGTTGTTGTTCTGTATGCAATCCCATCGCACAACACACACATCTTATTAGCAACAACCATCTGTGTTATTATCGGTCTTCGCACACATTTCTGATTACAGATGTATTTGCCGCATATCACACACATCTTGTTCTCTTGAACCGTTTCTGTTCTCTTGTCTCAACGCAAACAGTTCATCCGAGTGAACCGCATGCCGTATATCGCACACACCTTGATCTGGCTGACCGTTTCTTTTGTGTTGCCTAATCACAAACAGTTCATCCGAGTGAACCATATGATGTATATCACACACACCTTCATCTGGCTACCCATTTCTTTTGTTCCTCCTCATCGCAAATAGTTCATTGAATTGGACCATATGCCTTGCATCGCACAAGCAACTAAAATCTGAACCGTTTTTGATGCATCCTCCATCGCAAACGTTTTGCACTTTTTTTGACGGGCTTTTTACACCATCGTTTGCGATTATTGCATCGCACACAGTTTCGTCGAAGGGTCTCTGATCGTAATGTCGTGTTAGCAGCATCCTGCAGTAGTGTGCCCATATTGGCTCCTACATATTCTACGAAGATTTTTACTGGTCGAACCTTATGACAACATATGTAATTCCCTTTGTCCATCGGTATGTTACTTGCCCGAGATTCTGTTGGGGAACGTAGTAATTTCAAAAAAATTCCTACGCACAAGCAAGATCATGGTGATGCATAGCAACGAGAGGGGAGAGTGTTGTCCACGTACCCTCGTAAACCGAAAGCGGAAGCGTTAGAACAACGCGGTTGATGTAGTCGTACGTCTTCACGGCCCGACCGATCAAGTACTGAAACTACGGCACCTCCGAGTTCTAGCACACGTTCAGCTCGATGACGATCCCCGGACTCCGATCCAGCAGGGTGTCGGGGAAGAGTTCCGTCAGCACGACGGCATGGTGACGATCTTGATGTTCTACCGTCACAGGGCTTCGCCTAACCTCCGCTACAATATTATCGAGGACTATGGTGGAGGGGGGCACCGCACACGGCTAAGAGATCTCAAGGATCAACTGTTGTTGTGTCTATGGGGTGCCCCCTGCCCCCGTATATAAAGGAGCAAGGGGGAGGAGGTGCGTCCAGGCTTGGGGCGCGCCAGGAGGAGTCCTACTCCTACCGGGAGTAGGACTCCCCCCTTTTCCATGTTGGACTAGGACTTGGGGGGAAAGAGGAGAGAGAGGGGAAAGGAAAGGGGGGCGCCGCCCCCCCTCCTTGTTCGATTCGGACTTGGGGGGGGGAGGGGCGCGTGGCTGCCCCTTGGCCTCCTCTCCTCTTCCTCCACTAGGCCCATTAAGGCCCATTAAGTTACCGGGGGGTTTCGGTAACCTCCCGGTACTCCGGTAAAATGCCGATTTCACCCGGAACACTTCCAATGTCCAAACATAGGCTTCCAATATATCAATCTTCATGTCTCGACCATTTCGAGACTCCTCGTCATGTCTGTGATCACATCCGGGACTCCGAACAAACTTCGGTACATCAAAACTCATAAACTCATAATATAACTATCATCGAAACCTTAAGCGTGCGGGCCCTACGGGTTCGAGAACTATGTAGACATGACCTAGAACTGTTTCCGGTCAATAACCAATAGCGGAGCCTGGATGCTCATATTGGCTCCTACATATTCTACGAAGATCTTTATTGGTCAAACCGCATAACAACATACGTTGTTCCCTTTGTCATCGGTATGTTACTTGCCCGAGATTCGATCGTCGGTATCTCAATACCTAGTTCAATCTCGTTACCGGCAAGTCTCTTTACTCGTTACGTAATACATAATTCCATAACTAACTCATTAGTTACATTGCTTGCAAGGCTTATAGTGATGTGTATTACCGAGAGGGCCCAGAGATACCTCTCTGACAATCGGAGTGACAAAACCTAATCTCGAAATACGCCAACTCAACATGTACCTTTGGAGACACCTGTAGAGCTCCTTTATAATCACCCGGTTACGTTGTGACATTTGGTAGTACACAAAGTGTTCCTCCGGTAAACGGGAGTTGCATAATCTCATAGTTATAGGAACTTGTATAAGTCATGAAGAAAGCAATAACAACATACTAAACGATCAAGTGCTAAGCTAACGGAATGGGTCAAGTCAATCACATCATTCTCCTAATGATGTGATCACGTTAATCAAATGACAACACATGTCTATGTTTAGGAAACATAACCATCTTTGATTAATGAGCTAGTCAAGTAGAGGCATACTAATGACATTAACTTTGTCTATGTATTAACACATGCATCATGTTTCCCGTTAATACAATTCTAGCATGAATAATAAACATTTATCATGATATGAGGAAATAAATAATAACTTTATTATTGCCTCTAGGGCATATTTCCTTCAGTCTCCCACTTGCACTAGAGTCAATAATCTAGATTACACAGTAATGATTCTAACACCCATGGAGTCTTGGTGCTGATCATGTTTTGGTCGTGGAAGAGGCTTAGTTAAAGGGTCTGCAACATTCAGATCCGTATGTATCTTGCAAATCTCTATGTCTCCCACCTGGACTTGGTCCCGGATGGAATTGAAGCGTCTCTTGATGTGCTTGGTCCTCTTGTGAAATCTGGATTCCTTTGCCAAGGCAATTGCACCAGTATTGTCACAGAAGATCTTCATTGGTCCCGATGCACTAGGTATGACACCTAGATCGGAAATGAACTCCTTCATCCAGACTCCTTCATTTGCTGCTTCCGAAGCAGCTATGTACTCCGCTTCGCATGTAGATCCCGCCACGACGTTTTGTTTAGAACTGCACCAACTGACAGCTCCACCGTTCAATATAAACACGTATCCGGTTTGTGATTTAGAATCGTCCGGATCAGTGTCAAAGCTTGCATCGATGTAACCATTTACGACTAGCTCTTTGTCACCTCCATAAACGAGAAACATATCCTTAGTCCTTTTCAGGTATTTCAGGATATTCTTGACCGCTGTCCAGTGATCCACTCCTGGATTACTTTGGTACCTCCCTGCTAAACTTATTGCTAAGCATACATCAGGTCTGGTACACAACATTGCATACATGATAGAGCCTATGGCTGAAGCATAGGAACATCTTTCATTTTCTCTATCTTACATTGTGGTGGGCATTGAGTCGACTCAACTTCACACCTTGTAATACTGGCAAGAACCCTTTCTTTGCTCGATCCATTTGAACCTTTTCAAAACTTTATCAAGGTATGTGCTTTGTGAAAGTCCAATTAAGCGTCTTGATCTATCTCTATAGATCTTGATGCCTAATATGTAAGCAGCTTCACCGAGGTCTTTCATTGAAAAACTTTTATTCAAGTATCCCTTTATGCTATCCAGAAATTCTATATCATTTCCAATTAATAATATGTCATCTACATATAATATCGAAATGCTCTGAGCTCCCACTCACTTTCTTGTAAATACAGGCTTCTCCAAAAGTCTGTATAAAACCATATGCTTTGATCACACTATCAAAGCGTTTATTCCAACTCCGAGAGGCTTGCACCAGTCCATAAATGGATCGCTGGAGCTTGCACACTTTGTTAGCACCTTTTGGATCGACAAAACCTTCCGGTTGCATCATATACAACTCTTCTTCTAGAAATCCATTCAGGAATGCAGTTTTGACATCCATTTGCCATATTTCATAATCATAAAATGCGGCAATTGCTAACATGATTCGGACAAACTTAAGCATTGCTACGGGTGAGAAAGTCTCATCTTAGTCAACTCCTTGAACTTGTCGAAAACCTTTCGCAACAAGTCGAGCTTTGTAGACAGTTACAATACCATCAGCGTCAGTCTTCTTCTTGAAAATCCATTTATTCTCGATGGCTTGCCGATCATCGGGCAAGTCAACCAAAGTCCATACTTTGTTCTCATACATGGATCCCATCTCAGATTTCATGGCCTCAAGCCATTTTGCGGAATCTGGGCTCATCATCGCTTCCTCATAGTTCGTAGGTTCACCATGGTCAAGTAACATGACTTCCAGAATAGGATTACCGTACCACTCTGGTGCGGATCTTACTCTGGTAGACCTACGAGGTTCGGTAGTAAGTTGATCTGAAGTTCCATGATCAGTATCATTAGCTTCCTCACTGATTGGTGTAGTTGTCATAGGAACCGGTTCTTGTGATGAACTACTTTCCAATAAGGGAGCAGGTACATTTACCTCATCAAGTTCTACTTTCCTCCCACTCACTTCTTTCGAGAGAAACTCCTTCTCTAGAAAGGATCCGAACTTAGCAACAAAAATCTTGCCCTCAGATCTGTGATAGAAGGTGTACCCAATAGTCTCTTTTGGGTATCCTATGAAGACACATTTCTCCGGTTTGGGTTCGAGCTTATCTGGTTGAAGTTTCTTCACATAAGCATCGCAGCCCCAAACTTTAAGAAACGACAACTTTGGTTTCTTGCCAAACCACAGTTCATAAGGCGTCGTCTCAACGGATTTTGATGGTGCCCTATTTAATGTGAATGCGGCCGTCTCTAAAGCATAACCCCAAAACGATAGCGGTAAATCAGTAAGAGACATCATAGATCACACCATATCTAGTAAAGTACGATTACGATGTTCGGACACACCATTACGCTGTGGTGTTCCGGGTGGCGTGAGTTGCGTAACTATTCCGCATTGTTTCAAATGTAGACCAAACTCGTAACTCAAATACTCTCCTCCACGATTAGATCGTAGAAACTTTATTTTCTTGTTACGATGATTTTCAACTTCACTATGAAATTCTTTGAACTTTTCAAAAGTTTCAGACTTATGTTTCATCAAGTAGATATACCCATATCTGCTTAAATCATGTGTGAAGGTGAGAAAATAACGATATCCGCCACGAGCCTCAACATTCATTGGTCCACATACATCTGTATGTATGATTTCCAACAAATCTGTTGCTCTCTTCATAGTTCCGGAGAACGGCGTTTTAGTCATCTTGCCAATGAGGCACGGTTCACAAGTACCAAGTGATTCATAATCAAGTGATTCTAGAAGTCCATCAGTATGGAGTTTCTTCATGCGCTTTACACCAATATGACCCAAACAGCAGTGCCACAAATAAGTTGCAATATCATTATCAACTCTGCATCTTTTGGCTTCAACATTATGAATATGTGTATCACTACTATCGAGATTTAATAAAAATAGACCACTCTTCAAGGGTGCATGACCATAAAAGATATTACTCATATAAATAGAACAACCATTATTCTCTGATTTAAATGAATAACCGTCTCGCATCAAACAAGATCCAGATATAATTTTCATGCTCAACGCTGGCACCAAATAACAATTATTTAGGTCTAAAACTAATCATGATGGTAGATGTAGAGGTAGCGTGCCGACCGCGATCACATCGAATTTGGAACCATTTCCCACGCGCATCGTCACCTCGTCCTTAGCCAATCTTCGCTTAATCCGTAGTCCCTGTTTTGAGTTGCAAATATTAGCAACAGAACCAGTATCAAATACCCAGGTGCTACTGTGAGCATTAGTAAGGTACACATCAATAACATGTATATCACATATACCTTTGTTCACCTTTCCATCCTTCTTATCCGCCAAATACTTGGGGCAGTTCCGCTTCGAGTGTCGATCGCTTGCAGTAGAAGCACTCGATCTCGAGGCTTAGGTCCAGATTTGGGTTTCTTCTCTTGAGCAGCAACTTGCTTGTTGTTCTTCTTGAAGTTCCCCTTCTTCTTCCCTTTACCCTTTTTTCTTGAAACTGGTGGTCTTATTGACCATCAACACTTGATACTCCTTCTTGATTTCTACCTCCGCAGCTTTTAGCATTGCGAAGAGCTCCGGAATAGTCTTGTCCATCCCTTGCATATTATAGTTCATCACAAAGCTCTTGTAGCTTGGTGGCAGTGATTGAAGAATTCTGTCAATGACACTATCATCAGGAAGATTAACTCCTAGTTGAATCAAGTGATTATTATACCCATACATTTTGAGCATATGTTCACTGACAGAACTATTCTCCACCATCTTACAGCTATAGAACTTATTGGATACTTCATATCTCTCAATCCGGGCATTTGCTTGAAATATTAACTTCAACTCCTGGAACATCTCATATGCTCCATGACGTTCAAAACGTCGTTGAAGACCCGGTTCTAAGCCGTAAAGCATGGCACACTGAACTATCGAGTAGTCATCAGCTTTGCTCTGCCAGACGTTCTTAACGTCGACAGTTGCATCTGCAGCAGGCCTGGCACCCAGCGGTGCTTCCATGACGTAATTCTTCTGTGCAGCAATGAGGATAATCCTCAAGTTATGGGCCCAGTCCGTGTAATTGCTACCATCATCTTTCAACTTAGCTTTCTCAAGGAACGCATTAAAATTCAACGGAACAACAACACGAGCCATCTGTCTACAACAAACATAGACAAGCAAAATACTATCAGGTACTAAGTTCATGATAAATTTAAGTTCAATTAATCATATTACTTAAGAACTCCCACTTAGATAGACATCTCTCTAGTCATCTAAGTGATCACGTGATCCAAATCAACTAAACCATGTCCGATCATCACGTGAGATGGAGTAGTTTCAATGGTGAACATCACTATGTTGATCATATCTACTATATGATTCACGTTCGACCTTTCAGTCTCCGTGTTCCGAGGCCATATCTGTATATGCTAGGCTCGTCAAGTTTAACCTGAGTATTCCGCGTGTGCAACTGTTTTGCACCCGTTGTATTTGAACGTAGAGCCTATCACACCCGATCATCACGTGGTGTCTCAGCACGAAGAACTTTCGGTGCATACTCAGGGAGAAAACTTCTTAATAATTAGTGAGAGATCATCTTAAAACGCTACCGTCAATCAAAGCAAGATAAGATGCATAAAGGATAAACATCACATGCAATCAATATAAGTGATATGATATGGCCATCATCATCTTGTGCTTGTGATCTCCATCTCCGAAGCACCGTCGTGATCACCATCGTCACCGACGCGACACCTTGATCTCCATTGTAGCATCGTTGTCGTCTCGCCAATCTTATGCTTCTATGACTATCGCTACCGCTTAGTGATAAAGTAAAGCATTATAGGGCGATTGCATTGCATACAATAAAGCGACAACCATATGGCTCCTGCCAGTTGCCGATAACTCGCTTACAAAACATGATCATCTCATACAATAAAATATAGCATCACGTCTTGACCATATCACATCACAACATGCCCTGCGAAAACAAGTTAGACGTCCTCTACTTTATTGTTGCAAGTTTTACGTGGCTGCTACGGGCTTAGCAAGAACCGTTCTTACCTAAGAATCAAAACCACAACGATAGTTTGTCAAGTTGGTGCTGTTTTAACCTTCGCAAGGACCGGGCGTAGCCACACTCGGTTCAACTAAAGTTGGAGAAACTGACACCCGCTAGCCACCTCTGTGCAAAGCACGTCGGGAGAACCGGTCTCGCGTAAGCGTACGCGTAATGTCGGTCCGGGCCGCTTCATCCAACAATACCGCCGAACCAAAGTATGACATGCTGGTAAGCAGTATGACTTGTATCGCCCACAACTCACTTGTGTTCTACTTGTGCATATAATATCTACGCATAAAACCAGGCTCGGATGCCACTGTTGGGGAACGTAGTAATTTCAAAAAAATTCCTACGCACACGCAAGATCATGGTGATGCATAGCAACGAGAGGGGAGAGGAGAGTGTTGTCCACGTACCCTCGTAGACCGAAAGCGGAAGCGTTAGAACAACGCGGTTGATGTAGTCGTACGTCTTCATGGCCCGACCGATCAAGCACAGAAACTACGACACCTCCGAGTTCTAGCACACGTTCAGCTCGATGACGATCCCTGGACTCCGATCCAGCAGGGTGTCGGGGAAGAGTTCCGTCAGCACGACGGCGTGGTGACGATCTTGATGTTCTACCGTCGCAGGGCTTCGCCTAAGCTCCGCTACAATATTATCGAGGACTATGGTGGAGGGGGGCACCGCACACGGCTAAGAGATCTCAAGGATCAACTGTTGTTGTGTCTATGGGGTGCCCCCCTGCCCCCGTATATAAAGGAGCAAGGGGGAGGAGGTGCGGCCAGGCTTGGGGCGCGCCTGGAGGAGTCCTACTCCTACCGGGAGTAGGACTCCCCCCCTTTTCCATGTTGGACTAGGACTTGGGGGGGAAAGAGGAGAGAGAGGGGAAAGGAAAGGGGCGCCCCCTCCTTGTCAATCGGACTTGGGGGAGGGAGGGGCGTGGCTGCCTTGGTCTCCTCTCCTCTTCCTCCACTAGGCCCATTAAGGCCCATTAAGTTACCGGGGGGTTCCGGTAACCTCCCGGTACTCCGGTAAAATGCCGATTTCACCCGGAACACTTCCGATGTCCAAACATAGGCTTCCAATGTATCAATCTTCATGTCTCGACCATTTCAAGACTCCTCGTCATGTCCGTGATCACATCCGGGACTCCGAACAAACTTCGGTACATCAAAACTCATAAACTCATAATATAACTATCATCAAAACCTTAAGCATGCGGACCCTACGGGTTCGAGAACTATGTAGACATGACTTAGAACTGTTTCCGGTCAATAACCAATAGCGGAACCTGGATGCTCATATTGGCTCCTACATATTCTATGAAGATCTTTATCGGTCAAATCGCATAACAACATACGTTGTTCCCTTTGTCATCGGTATGTTACTTGCCCGAGATTCGATCGTCGGTATCTCAATACCTAGTTCAATCTCGTTACCGGCAAGTCTCTTTACTCGTTACGTAATACATCATTCCGTAACTAACTCATTAGTTGCTTGCAAGGCTTATAGTGATGTGTATTAGCGAGAGGGTCCAGAGATACCTCTCTGACAATCGGAGTGACAAAACCTAATCTCGAAATACGCCAACTCAACATCTACCTTTGGAGACACCTGTAGAGCTCCTTTATAATCACCCAATTACGTTGTGACGTTTGGTATCACACAAAGTGTTCCTCCGATAAACGGGAGTTGCATAATCTCATAATTATAGGAACTTGTATAAGTCATGAAGAAAGCAATAGCAACATACTAAACGATCAAGTGCTAAGCTAACGGAATGGGTCAAGTCAATCACATCATTCTCCTAATGATGTGATCCCGTTAATCAAATGAAAACACATGTCTATGGTTAGGAAACATAACCATCTTTGATTAATGAGCTAGTCAAGTAGAGGCATACTAGTGACATTAACTTTGTCTATGTATTCACACATGTATCATGTTTCCGGTTAATACAATTCTAGCATGAATAATAAACATTTATCATCATATGAGGAAATAAATAATAACTTTATTATTGCCTCTAGGGCATATTTCCTTCAGATTCGATCGTCGGTATCTCCATAACTAGTTCAATCTCGTTACGTACTCGTTTTGTAATACATCATATTGCAACTAACTCCTTAGTCACTTTGCTTGCAAGGCTTCTTATGTTGTGTATTATCGAGAGGGCCTAGAGATACCTCTCCGATATTCGGAGTGACTAATCCTAATCTCGATCTATGCCAACTCAACAAACACCTTCGGAGATACCTGTAGAGCATTTTTATGACCACCCAATTACCTTGTGATGTTTGATAGCACACAAGGTATTCCTCCGGCATCCGGGAGTTGCATAATCTCATAGTCGAAAGAATATGTATTTGTCATCAAGAAAGCAATAGCAATAAAATGAACAATCAATATGCTAAGCTAACGGACGGTTCATGTCCATCACATCATTCTTCTAATGATGTGATCCCGTTATCAAATGACAACACACGTCTATGGTTAGGAAACCTTAACCATCTTTGAACAACGAGCTAGTCTAGTAGAGGCTTACTAGGGACACGGTATTTGTTATGTATCCACACATATATTTAAGTTTCCGGTCAATACCATTCTAGCATGAATAATAAACCTTTATCATGAATAAGAAATATAAAATAACAACTTTATTATTATCTTTAGGGCATATTTCCTTCACGAGCTCACCGAGATGAGTCTCAATCATTGCCCTCCCTGGTCATCTCGAGAAGATTACAACGTTGAATTGTTCGCTTCATAGATTGCTCAACGACAATATCTTCCGCCTCAGAAAGAACCTGGCTCATGATATGACCTGTGAGAATAATCGGACGTGCATAGTCGATCATCTAGGAACCAAGTAATCATGCGACACACGACACCTAGATTTTTTAACGAGGTTCACCGAATGTTGGCTACATCCTCGGAGCCTACAGGCACTCCTCCTTGTGATACCGTGACAATACCGCACACCGGCCACCCGGGCGTCCGCACACGCCGCCGGCTCTGCTTGCGTGTCTACAGGTATGTCTACCCTCATATTACATAAAAGGGTGAAGATACAAGTGTCCTATTAGGATACGACTCTTATCTTATCTAGACACAGTATAACTCAGAGTTCAACTGAGTAACCTACCTTGTATACAATAATCGACACAATTTAAACAAATATAATAGCATTAGTGCGCACTCTGACGCCGAACGCCACTGATATTTCGCCAAATTAGCTATGCATGCAATGCTTGGTAAGAAGTGTCATCCTCGTGACAACGTCGAGATGTTTCAGACCTTCTTTTCCTCCTGAAAAATATGGTCACCCCACGTGCACAAGGAACAACTCAATCTTACGATATAGCGGGTCAGCCGAGGAGCAAGGTTTCGTTCACTGTGTGATGTAGGTTCGTGTAGGTCTGGTTTTCTAGGTGTTTTTTCCTCTTTTTCATTTTTGTTTGGTTTTTTTACTGGTATCTTCGGTTGTTCCTCTTTTTTTTTGCTTTGCATTTCTTTGTTTTCTCATTGTTTTTTTTTCCTTTCCTTGTTCTTCTTTGATTTTCTTTTTTTTACTTGTTTTCTTCGGTTTTGTTGCTTCTATTTTGCCTCTTTGTCTGTTTTTAGTGGATTTCTTTTTCCCAAACATGTCTTTTTAGTGAACACAATGTACATTTTTAGAGCACACGTGTATATTTTTATGAGACACTTTGAACATTTTTCAAATATATGTCATACATTTTATCAAATACAAGTTTTGAACTATTTTAATACACAATAACATGTTTTCCAAATACATGTTGTATACTTATTTTAATGAAAATAAACATTTTTTAACCTAGAGAAACAAAACAATTACACTATACAAACATTTTTAAATTGCCATGAGCATTTTTTAAATTGTCAGAATTTTTATTAATAGTGCAAACACTTTTTATAGTATGCACACAGTTTTACAGTATATAAAATATTTTGGAAATGTCAGAAACATTTTTAAAGCTCGTGAACATTTTATTAATGGAACATACATTTTATCTATACAATTTTTTTGAACTACATGCACATTTTCTGTACATCGTATAAACATTTATAAAACTGGCACGTATATTTGACATTTTCTAAATGTCACAAACATTCTACATACATATGATTTATGTTTATTTTATATATAAACAATATTTTAAAATATATGTAAAATGTTTCTGTAGCATATACACATACATACATACATACATATATATATATATATATATATATATATATATATATATATATATATATATATATATATATATATATATATATACATACATACATATATAGGAAAAATCCATATGTGTGTGTGTGTGTATGTATGATATTCCAGAATACATTATACATATGTATGATATTCCAGAGTATAAACAATAGAATAAAATTAAGGAATAAAACAAAAATAAAAAATGAAGCCGGCGGATGTGTTAGAATCATCCACCGCCCGGAGAGCCGTTGGATTAGCCACCTAATAGCCGTCGGATGCAACCACCGCCCGCAACTGACCAGGTCGTTATTTCCTGCAACAGCCGCTCTGTTTCAGAAACAGAATCCCCTGTCCGCCGTCCACCAGGCACAGCTCCGCCCCAGCGCGGCGGCACTCGCCACCACCGCAAAAAATTGCTGTCGCTGGCGCGCGGAGGCACCTAGTCCTTCAGCGCAAAATTCCTGCAACAACATGGCGCACCACATCGCGCGGCAGATGCTGGGATCCGACGCAGATCGAGCTTGCCGGGGGCCGCCTCTTGGAGAACAGTCGCGGCCATCATTCTCAGCTCCGACCGCAGCAGCGGGGCTTCCTCCGCGAGCTGGAGTATCATCCTGGTTCATGAACCCTCCGGTTGTGTTTCCTGAAACAACTTCTACCAGATCTAATCAGGGCAGCTGGGTGAGTTTCCTGACTCTGAAAAACATGAACACTTGTGTGTCTCTGAAACTCATTAAAAACCTATGTATCATAAACATAGCTAGAATTTCCTATTTGTTTCATGTGTGTGGCAAATGTGTTTCGTGTGTGTGAGTCTCTGAAAAAACATGAACACTTATGTGTCTCTGACTCTGAAAAAGCATGAACACTTGTGTGTCTCTGAAACTCATGGAAAACCCTATGTATCAGAAACATAGGTAGAATTTTCTATTTGTTTTATGTGTGTGGCAGCTAGAAATTCAAATTTGTTTCATGTGTGTGAGTGGAACCAAGGCAAATACCAAGCACACATGTGTGCTTGCTCTATCTCTGCAAAACATGATCCTCTCTGTTAGTTGTTATTTATCAACCTATGATACCATTTTGAATGTGTGTGCTTATGTGAGAAAAGGCCATTGATTGAAAATTTGTGTGCAAATGAAGCTGAAAACCCGTTGATAAATGTATCTGTGTACCTGAATTTCTGAAACAACAAATATAACTGTTGATAGCAACTATAGGAAAATAATACTTTCAACCAAGACCTCTCTATTTACATGAAAAAACATGTGCCTTATTTCAGGGAGCTGGTGCTGAAGGGGAAGAGAGCTATGTCCAAGAGAACTTTTCTGTCGATAATCATGAAGATTCAGAGGGGTTGTGGCATGCTGATGATGTGATGCAAGATGATTCAGATGATGGAGATGTTTCATCACAGCCACTATCGCCATATGTTGGCATGGTGTTTGACACATTTGAGGATGCCCAGAAATTCTACAATGACTATGCCTTCATGTTGGGATTTAGCACACATATATATTTTACAAAGTACATCCAAAAGAGAGGACAGAAGCAAGAGGATGCAATAATGATCAAGAGGGTCTTTGGGTGTGTGCACGCTAGAAAGCCCGATAAACTGGAAACAAGTAGCACCTCAGAGAGTATTGCAACAGACACAAGCAACTCCAGCAAGCGCCCTGGTGCTGAAATGGATGTGACAAGAATGCGTCAAAAAAACAGGATTCTCTGTCATGATTGTAAGGCACACATGATTGTTGGGCTTAGGGAGGGAAGATTGACAGTCACTTGCTTTGTTGCAGAGCATACACATCCACTGATGCAACAACCAGAGCGTGTTAGATACTACCGCTCGCACCGCAAAATACCTGCTGAAGATTACGAACTCTTGCTGACGTTGCATGATATTAACCTGTCAAATTTAGATTGCATGAGTTTCCTTGGTAGGATACATGGAGGTGACCCTAGGATACTACCATACGTGAAGAGGGATGTTGCGAATGAACGTGCAAAGCTTCGGGAAGCGATAACACAACAGGACATGGATATGACAGTGAAGTACTTTGAGAGGAGGAAGGCCGAGAATCCAGAGTTTTTCTTTGCGAAGCAAAAAGATCTTGCCACGAACTCTGTCACTGCATTGTTTTGGGTTGATGGGAGGACAAGGGCGATGTATCCGAAATATAAAGATTGTGTGTTCTTTGACACAACTTTCTGCACTAACAGATACAACATGCCCTTTGGTCCTATAGTTGGTATCAACAACCACCTCCAAACCATTTCACTCGGGTGTGCTTTGTTGCCGGATGAGACTATTGAAACGTTCAAGTGGGTCTTTGAGCAATGGATGGTTGCAATGGACAATGAGCATCCAAAGAACATAATGACTGACCAGGACCAAGCAATGGCAACAGCTATAGAGCAGGTGCTTCTTAATACTTGCCATAGGTGTTGCAAGTTTCATGTGTATAGCAACGCGCGTTCTAAGTTGGGGAGGCTGCTTAGAGATGAGGCGTTTGCAGATGTGTTTTGCACTTGTATCAACAACTCTAAAACGGTTGAAGAATTTGAGGAAACATGGCAGCACATGTTGGAGTGTTTCGAAGTTGCTGAAAACAAACACTTGAAGAACATGTGGTGAACAAGACATATGTGGGCTCCAGCGTACTTCGAGAACAATTTCTGCCCGTTCACAAGCACGACAGGCAGGTCCGAGGGGCTGAACTCATATTTCAAGACAATGATTCGTCCAACTGATTCTGTATGGAGGTTTGTGCAACAGTATGAACTGTGCTAGGAAACTGTGCTTGATCGCGAGGACAATGCTGGGTTCACTGGTGAAACGACTGCTCCTCCACTATACTCTCGGTAGGCCAGTGTAACATCCCAAATTTTGGAATGTTAATATAATTAATTGAATTGTTTGTTTGTTTGCTTGAGTGAATTAAACTTGAGTGAAATTTGAACCTTTTCAAAAACTTTTGAATGAGAGGGAATAAAATGACTTTCCCTTCTCCGTAAATTCAAATTCATCCTATTAAAATCAATGAGAGAAGAGGACATGACTTCTTCAACTATAAAGAATTTGAGCGGAGTTTTGCAATTTAATTCTTTCAAATATTTGCACTTGCTTCTCTATTTTTCTTCCCGAGAAATACCCGAAAAATAAATTCTTGCAAGCAAGAAAGAGCGGAGGAAAATGACCCTCCAAAATCAGGGGCATTTTTAAAATATTGAGCCAAGAAAAACCAAAGTTTTATTTAAAAAATTATTTGCAAAAAGAAATAAAGCCTTTAGGGATTTTCTGAAAACATTTTTTAAGTTTTATTTTGGCCGTGGAATAATGCTCATCATCTACATTTTATTTTTCTGATAATTTTAGTATATAAAACTCTTTATTCGAATTGATTTGATTTCCTTTTATTGTTTTAGTTTCCTAATTTTAATAATAGGAATGGAATCGTTTTATTAGGAAAAACCTGGCCCATTAAGCACTTTCCTACTCTAGCCCAACAAGAGATCATCTCCTTCCTATGTTTCCTCTCACGTTACACAAGCTTTCCATATCCATGGAGACAGGAATCTCCACCTTCCCGATCTCCCTCGTCTTTCCATCCCAGCGCCTCCCGAGACCGCCTATAAAACCCCTCCTCTCCTCGTTCCATTTTTCCCATCACCGCGCCTCTCCTGCCCGTAGCCTTCTCGCCACCGTCCTCCTTTTCCTGCCTAGAACGCTCACCAAGAGCTCTCTGGAACCTCCCCATCGCCCAGCGCCACCTCCCCAAGCGCCGACCCTCCTCCGCCACCCCACCTCGCTTGGCGACCTCGCCCCCGCCGAGCAGCCCTCCACATCGCCGTCTCCTTCCTGCCATCTCTGCCTCACGTACAGGTAACTCCGTTTTCGTTTTCAGATTTATTTCCGTAACAGATTTAGTTTCGTTCTTGTTTAGCTTATAACTTTTGATCTAGAAGTCCAATGATGCTGATTCTTTTTGCGTTAGATCACAATTTTCTTGTAGTTTCCAAAATATATAATTTGTCTATGTTTGGATTTATAAAATTGAGTTAGATCAGATTTGAATTAAAGCTTGTTTTGCTTATTCCGGGAGTTTCATAATAGATTTTATTTAATTCTTTTTGCTCCTAGTTGCTTAATGAAATATTTTCTGTTTAGTTAACTTAAAACCATGATTAGGTCATGTTAGAAAAATTTTATTATATAAAAGTAGTTCTAGTTGTTGTTTGAAGTAGGAAACTTGAGTTGATTTTCTTTGAGTTTTCCCATTTGGGTTTTGATTTGGTTGTTTTGATGTGTTATGTTGCTATTGTTATGTTATTGTGTTAAGTGATGTTATGCTATGTGCTTATTATAGTTATTGTTTGCCTCGGTAGAATTTCCGAGTGCGAAGATTGCTACTCTGAAACCCTAGTTTTGAAGATCGTCAACAAGGCAAGTTCACTTTGACCATGCTTTCGACCTATGTTTTATTGCATTTAGTGGCACCTTTGCAACCACCCCTCAGTAGTGTTATTGAAATTCTTGTAGTTGAGTAGTATGCATGAGGTAGGAACCCATCACCCTGTTACCAAGCCGGGGCGTTATTTTATTCTAATGCTACGCTATAGTAGGCGGGGTTTGGTATGAGTGTTCGAGTGGTGTGAAGAAGGAGGACTCTCGTCAATGGCGACAACTCCATGATGGAATCTGCAAGGACTGCATCTTCAAGACCTCAAGACTTCAAGACTCAAGACAAGAATTCAATACACACTCTGGGTGAAGGGCGGTTGCTGACGGGCACCTGGAGAAACCAGTGGTTGGCGGGATGCATGGAGAAGCGCCATGACATCTTGCGGAAAGCTTCACCCAGACTCAAAGAGACGGAAGAATACTTCACGCCCGGAAGCTTACCTGTGCAACCGCAAGTCATTATGGGCTCTGGCTTGGTTGACCTCAGTTGTGACTCTGGCTGGGACGATGCTAGCAGATGTAGAACTACGGTAGGATTGGATGGGTACCGAACAGTGGTCAGAGGAACTCTTTGGAAGACCATGTTTCGGTCATCTTGTTCTCAAACACTCTGAAGTGCGAGAACGTAAAGAGAGGGATCGAATCTTGCGGGTAAAGTGTACAAACCTCTGCAGAGGGTTATAACCTAATCGATTAGCCGTGTCCCGATTACGGACAATTTGAGCATCTGGACTTGGATCTATCTCGGAACTCTCAACACTTTGGATTGATAACTTAATTGTGGGCAACATATGATGATTTTGGGCTATGAGACATCGGTTGGCGGAACCATGTCATGATAGAAAACTCCATAGTACAGACTTCATTTATTCCTTTGATGTAGGGAAAATAAAATCAGCTTTTACATAAACAAAACTCGATATCTGAGCCACAAAGCCAAATTGCATATAGTATAGTTTTACCATCTGTTTATTCATGTTGTGATCTTGCGGTACATTCAATGTACTGACCTACACGGCTGCAACGTATCATGTTGCAGGATTTTCTTCGACGAGTAAGAGTTACGATCTGTGGTTACGGTCTACACTCAACCTGCCGATGGCGTTGATGGGACTCCACACCCGTTTGATTGTTTCCGCTGAGTATTACGAGGTATATATCATTTTACGTTATTTATACATGTGATTGCACTTTGATATATACATTGATGTCTGTGTGTGCCGACATCTTGATCCAGGGATGGCATAGATACGAGGCTTGACCGTCTCGAGGTCGGGTCGCTCTGAAATGGTATCGAGCACATGTTGGCTGTAAACGTGACCCTAGAAAATGACTTAGTAATATGAAGACCCCAATAGGAATGACCTTTGTTTTGTACTACTCTCGTAACACCTCATTCCTTTTCTTGAACCTTCCTTATCTCAAGCTATAGATGGAGAGCTACATTCGAACAAAGAGAACACTACGAGAAGGTTCTTGGAGGCCCCTTCCTTGTGGAGCTAGTCAGTTTCTGAAGTTACCGATACACGAGATCAAGGCAACTAAGAGGACGTCCAGATCATGGGAGTCAAGACCCAAGTTTTTGGTCGTAAAGAAGCCCCAAGACTGCAGACATCAACTTCGAACTATAAATGGTGATCGTGATCTGGGCATCAACACTGCCGTCCATGATGCTATTGCACGTTTATGCTATCGTCATCGTCTTTGCACTAAACTCACACTTCTTTGGAAGGATTGGATGGCGAAGTCGATGGAGCAACTATTGCCTTGGCGGAGCGCAAAAGATGAAGTTCTCCCCACTTTTAGTGTACAATCGGGATCTGGAACAATCGTCAAGAATCTTGGATGGACCTCCTGGAAGCCCTGTTCGACAATGAAGCACTACGAGAAGAGGTCAAGACTCGAGAGGCAAGGTAAACAAGCTGGAGGAGGAGAACCTCGAGATCTCGAGAATGCGTCAGAATCGAAGAACAGCAGGACCATGTCTCATGCAAAGGGCGTTGAGATCCGTAAGCTCAAGGAACAACTTCAGGACATACAGGTCGTCACAAGAAACTCCGTGTCGACAGAGAAAATCTAGCGAAGAACTGGAGGAGATCAAGTCCACAGAAGAAGCCCGGTGGGACAATGACCAAGTTCCTAATAAATTAGCTTAGTAGTATCCCACCATGAGAGAAATAAAGATGAACGCTTCCTCGATTTAAGTATCTGACCATACCAACTTATGTGGGTGGCGATACTGTAGTATTGATTGAATAAATGAATGCTTGGTTGCTATTATTTTGTGTGTTTATTGAATGGTTGGATAGATGAGAAATTCGTAGGTTTGTATTTATTTCAACCATGAGGGACGAAAGTTACGGAAGAATGGTAGAAGGCCTTAATATGGGAACAGCATCAGGAATTGGAAACTCCCGAGCATTGAAGACTGAAGAAATGAGGACTTAGAAAGCGAAACCATAGTAGAACGGCCCATTACAAGCGATAATTTTGTTGATGAGTGGGTAATTGCTTTCTCTTTCTATCTCAACCAAACCCGGAATCTTGAACCCATGGACAAGCTGAACACCAAACTTTTACGGAGACAATTGCAACTTCCCCATGGAGATACATTCCTTGTTACGAGCACCCTCCTATCCTACACATGCAGATGACAACCCTTTATGAGTCTTTCCTTAAGGGCCTGAAGCGATCATGACCACGACAAGTGATCATGATTAACCAAAGATCTTGAAGGACATGATGAAGCATATTCACCTTGAAGGAGATGCAGTCTACAAAGGCTACCCTTCATGCAAAAGGAGTGGAACTTTGGTATGTGGAGGTACACCTCCACCGTTTGAAAGGAGTTTGCCCAAAGAGGATGGGGCATTACTTTTCATTTCACGTGTGCCACAAGCAACTTTCTTCGATGCTGTTCGTGAAGCAGCCATGGAAGCCATACGCCGGATCGGAGAAATACTTGAAGCAAGACTCCGTTATACTCAGGAATACCTAAGCGAAGTACATACAGAGATGATGGAGGTGAAGCTCAAGGCCACTACGATGAAACAGAAGATTGAAGATTTCAAGGCACATGTCGCACAATTCCAGTGGGACTGAAGAATCCTCAAGGAGGAAAAAAATGAATAAAGTTGGAAGTAATGTCTGACCATACCAAACCATGTGGGTGGCAGCATTTGTAACAAAGTACCTTTTGAAATTTGGATTCACGAAAAAAAATGATTAAGGATGTAATGAAAGATTGATATGAGAATAATGAGATGTTATGGACAAACTTGTGCATTTATTTTTGGTCGTAGTACTCTGTAAAACCACAGGATCAATGAAGAAAGAAATGTGTTATCCATGACGGTCCCTAGAAGGAAGCTGGACAAAATAAGTTGGAATTTTGTTTTTGATATGATGGTATCGTGAAGCAGTACTCTTTGGATTTAAAGGAGGTGTAATATGGAGCGAGAGAGTTACTCCAAGGATGAAGTTAAAGCTGCACTAGTGTTGAAGTGGGCCATAACCCACGGCCCAGGATTTTGAAAGGAAGCTGATATAACCTTGATAAAGGAATAAATTGGAGGAATCAGCGGTCCAATCAGCATACGTATCGTAGGAGATTACGCAAAAACCGAGAGTGGTGAAGTAACGATAGATGTTTTGTTTGGCATGCGAAACCATGGATTTATCTGAACTCAGTTCGAGAACAAGAGAAATTCTGCAATGCTTGTGAGTATGCCCAAGTGTTAAAACACGTGATTCGATATTTACATATGTGGTAATGATTCAAATGCAGGATGGATTGGCCCCATACGAAGACTTCTATCATGGACTATCATATGTTGATGGAAAATCAGAGAGACTTGAAAAACTTAGAAGAGTGTCGACGCGATAAGCCATAAAACCATAAAATGGTAGGACGATGGAACCCCATTACAGGCAACCGTTGCCAAGCGTAGGTTATCTGGTGAGGTTCAACCAGACCCGTTTTCTGCAGGAGAAAACCATAAATTGTAGACCACCATGAGTGTTTGATAGTTGTTTAGAATGGACACAGACCCATCAGCTAAGAAGATCCGGTCTCAGACGAACTTCAACTTTGTGAACCGACCCAAGCTTTTGAGGAAAACTCTATGCTTCTCGATGAAGAGCTTTAATGAAGGAGCTATTGTAAGATATGTGAAGAGACATACATTGTCAGCCCTCGGAGGAAATATCTGAGTTTATTGGAACCATGACCTTGTTTTTAAGTGTGGTAGCACCCCGACCTTCGACCAAGACATTTGCTAGAAGACCCCAACCCTAACCTTTTCTTGTTAGCCTCTTGAATCTAGAGGCGAGATTCATTTTAAAGTGGTAGGTTTGTAACATCCCAAATTTTGGAATGTTAATATAATTAATTGAATTGTTTGTTTGTTTGCTTGAGTGAATTAAACTTGAGTGAAATTTGAACCTTTTCAAAAACTTTTGAATGAGAGGGAATAAAATGACTTTCCCTTCTCCGTAAATTCAAATTCATCCTATTAAAATCAATGAGAGAAGATGACATGACTTCTTCAACTATAAAGAATTTGAGCGGAGTTTTGCAATTTAATTCTTTCAAATATTTGCACTTGCTTCTCTATTTTTCTTCCCGAGAAATACCCGAAAATAAATTCTTGCAAGCAAGAAAGAGCGGAGGAAATGACCCTCCAAAATCAGGGGCATTTTGAAAATATTGAGCCAAGAAAAACCAAAGTTTTTATTTAAAAAATTATTTGCAAAAAGAAATAAAGCCTTTAGGGATTTTCTGAAAACATTTTTTTAAGTTTTATTTTGGCCGTGGAATAATGCTCATCATCTACATTTTATTTTTCTGATAATTTTAGTATATAAAAACTCTTTATTCCGAATTGATTTGATTTCCTTTTTATTGTTTTAGTTTCCTAATTTTAATAATAGGAATGGAATCGTTTTTATTAGGAAAAAACCTGGCCCATTAAGCACTTTCCTACTCTAGCCCAACAAGAGATCATCTCCTTCCTCTGTTTCCTCTCACGTTACACAAGCTTTCCATATCCATGGAGACAGGAATCTCCACCTTCCCGATCTCCCTCGTCTTTCCATCCCAGCGCCTCCCGAGACCGCCTATAAAACCCCCTCCCTCTCCTCGTTCCATTTTTCCCATCACCACGCCCCCTCCCTGCCCGTAGCCTTCTCGCCACCGTCCTCCTTTTCCTGCCTAGAAACGCTCACCAGGAGCTCTCTGGAACCTCCCCATCGCCCAGCGCCACCTCCCCAAGCGCCGACCCCCTCCTCCGCCACCCCCACCCTCGCCGGCGACCTCACCCCCTCGCCGGAGCATCCCTCCACATCGCCGTCTCCTTCCTGCCATCTCTGCCTCACGTACAGGTAACTCCGTTTTCGTTTTCAGATTTATTTCCGTAACAGATTTAGTTTCGTTCTTGTTTAGCTTATAACTTTTGATCTAGAAGTCCAATGATGCTGATTCTTTTTGCGTTAGATCACAATTTTCTTGTAGTTTCCAAAATATATAATTTGTCTATGTTTGGATTTATAAAATTGAGTTAGATCAGATTTGAATTAAAGCTTGTTTTGCTTATTCGGGAGTTTCATAATAGATTTTTATTTAATTCTTTTTGCTCCTAGTTGCTTAATGAAATATTTTCTGTTTAGTTAACTTAAAACCATGATTAGGTCATGTTAGAAAAATTTTATTATATAAAACTAGTTCTAGTTGTTGTTTGAAGTAGGAAACTTGAGTTGATTTTCTTTGAGTTTTCCCATTTGGGTTTTGATTTGGTTGTTTTGATGTGTTATGTTGCTATTGTTATGTTATTGTGTTAAGTGATGTTATGCTATGTGCTTATTATAGTTATTGTTTGCCTCGGTAGAATTTCCGAGTGCGAAGATTGCTACTCTGAAACCCTAGTTTTGAAGATCGTCAACAAGGCAAGTTCACTTTGACCATGCTTTCTGACCTATGTTTTATTGCATTTAGTGGCACCTTTGCAACCACCCCTCAGTAGTGTTATTGAAATTCTTGTAGTTGAGTAGTATGCATGTAACATCCCAAAATTCTAAATTTTGGAATGTTATATTAAATAAATAACTATGCTTGATTGTCTGATTGTTGGTTGATGAATTGAGTGAAACTGATTGAAATTTGAAACTTTTGAAAGTTGAATGAGAGGGAATGAAATGACTTTCCCAAAACTTTTCCCTTTGCCTTTTGGATCCCAATGAATTCAAATTCATACCAACACCAAAGCCTAGAGTGAGGATGACATGACTTCTTCCATTTGTAAATGAATAGGGTTTTGGAAAAAGATTTGAATTTCATTTGGGAAGTTTTCAAATCCAAAGCTTTATGCAACTCAATGATTTTCTTGAGGGAAGATAAAATGACTTCTTCAATTATATGAAATAGGAGTTGGGAGTTATAATGAATCAAGTTGAAAATCATTTGGAAGTGCTTTGAAACCCTCTTTCAAATTTTAAGTTTTGAATTTGAATTTCAAACTTTGGCATGTGGGAAACATTTCAAAAACTAAGCCTGATAAATACTTGATCAAAAGTATGAGAGGAGCAAACATGACACTCAAAAATATCAGAGGAAACAATGCCAAAAGATTTGGATTCAAATCTGAAATTTATTTGAATTTGAAAAAATAGATTTTTATGAAGTTTGGATTTTGACTTTGGAAAAATGTTCAAATGAAAGGAATATTCCCTGATCATTTTGGTATATATATACCCTATATATATTATTATTAGTTTAGGTTTTATTTTGTTTTGTTTTAATTAAAAAATAAAGAAAACCCCCTCAGGCGCATGACCAGCCACCTGGCCCAGCCCGGCAATAGCCGAACCCCCAGCGGCCAGCCCCGGCGGCCAGACCCCACCGCCAGTGGCCGTGAGCTTCCCCCTCCCCCTCGCGCCCGAACCTCTCCCGATCGGTCGACCGCTCCCTCTCCCCTCTCTCTCTCTCTCTCACTGCCCCTGGACCCCTTCTTCCTCCTCCCCCACGCCACGCCCGTCGCCGCCATGGATCGCCGGATCCCGAAGGATCCGGGATGCCGATTGCCTCCCCCGATTCCCTTCCTTCCCCGACGAGGCCCCGCCCTATAAAGCCCCCTCGCCCCACCCCCCTCGCCCCCTCGCCGGACCTCCTCTCCCTCCCGCTCGTGCTCGCCGGAGACCCGAGCATCTCCCCGCCGCCATTGTCGCCGCCGACGACGCCCTAGCCCTCCCCGAGCTCCCCCGACCCCACCAGACCACTCACCGACCTCCCCCGCACCCGCACGGCGACTCCCTCGAGCTCACCGACGCCCGGAAGCCCCGACGCACTCCCGCCGCCGCCGCTGCCGTCGCCGGACTCCGGTACGTCGTCGGGATCATCCTTCCCCGTCCGATCCATCTTAGACGGCCACGATTAGAACCGAAGGGGTATGATTTATTAAAGAACCGCCGGTTCGTCCGGTTTATTGTTAGGGTTTTAGTCGTTTAGCGGCCCGTTTTAGTTTTAACCGAGGCCCGTTTAGCCTATCGATTACTGAGGCACAGTATAGGCCCATTAGGTCTTTTCTTTTTATCTGATTTTCTGTTTTAGCGAATAGTTTCAATTTTCAAAAATGTGTATCTTTTATTCTGTTTAATATTTTTGAGTCATTCTTTTTTTGTTGGATTGAAAATTTTAGGTAGTTTCTGAAAAACATATATTTAGCTATGTTAAAAATAATTAAAAATGCTTTAATATTGTTTTAGTCAGAATAGCAAATCTGCTATAACTTTAGTTAGAAAAATTATTTTGCATGATTCTTTTTGCCATCACTTTATTTTGACATTGCCAAGCCCTAGAAATTAATTTGGGTATTTTAGGATTAATAAATAATTAATTCTAGGCAGAATCCTATTAATCCTAATTAATTGATTAGTTCTGTTTTCCTAATTAATTAATTAGTAAATTAATTTATTTTAACTTGTGATTAGTTATTCTAGGTTAGTTTCTGTCATTCCATTAGATGAACTTTTATTTGTAATTAATAAAAGTTTTAAATTAATTTTCTTAATGGAAATTGGATTAGGCCTAAAATGAGTTTTATAATAGCTTTTAAATTAATTCTTTTTGCTCCTAGTTGCTTAGTTAATCTTTTTCTGTTAAGTTAACCTAAAACCATGATTAGGTTATTTTAAGGAATTTTGTTATATAAAACTATTTTTGCTATTGTTTGGAGTAGGAAAAACTTTGAATTGGTTTCTTTGAGTTTTCTTTTGGATTTGGTTTTGGTTGTTTTGTTGTGTTATGTTACCTTTGTTATGTTGTGTTATGTGATCCTATTGCTATGTGCTTATCATAGTTATTGTTGCCTCGGTAGAATTTCCGAGTGCGAAGATTACTACTACTGAAACCCTAGTTCTTTGAAGATCGTCAACCGAGCAAGTTCACTTTGATCATTGCTTTCATACCTATGTTTTATTGCATTTAGTGGCACCTTTGCAACCACCCCTCAGTAGTGTTATTGAATCCTTGTAGTTGAGTAGTATGCATGAGGTAGGAACCCATCGCCTGTTACCAAGCCCGGGCGTTATTTCTTTTAATGCTACGCTATAGTAGGCGGGGTTTGGTATGAGTGCTCGGGAGTGGTGTGAGAATGGAGGCTCTCGTCAATGGCGACAACTCCGTGATGGAAATCTGCAAGGACTGCATCTTCAAGACCTCAAGACTTCAAGACTCGAGACAGGGTTTCAATACACACTCTTGGGTGAAGGACGGTTGACGGGCAGCCTGGAGAAACCAGTGGTTGGCGGGATGCATGGAGAAGCGCCATGACATCTCGCGGAAAGCTTCACCCAGACTCAAAGAGACGGAAGAATACTTCACGCCGGGAAGCTTACATGCAACCGCAAGTCATTGTGGGCTCTGGCTTGGTTGACCTTAGTGGTGACTCTGGCTGGGGCGGTACTAGCAGATGTAGAAGAACGGTAGGATTGGATGGGTGCGGACGGTGGTCGGAGGAACTCTTTGGAAGACCATGTTTGGTCATCTTGTTCTCAAACACTCGAAGTGCGAGAACGTAAAGAGAGGATCGAATCTTGCGGGTAAAGTGTACAAACCTCTGCAGAGGGTTAAAACCTAATCGATTAGCCGTGTCCCGATTCACGGACAATTTGAGCCTCTGGACTTGGATCTATCTCGAACTCTCAACACGGATGATAACTTAATTGTGGGCAACTTATGATGATTTTGGGCTATGAGACATCGGTTGGCGGAACCATGTCATGATAGAAAATTCCATAGTGCAGACTTCATTTATGCCTTTGATGTAGGGAAAATAAAACCAGCTTTTACATAAACAAAACTCGATATCTGAGCCATAAAACCATATTGCATATAGTATAGTTTATCATCTGCTTTATCTTATTGTGATCTTGCGGTACATTCAATGTCTTGACCTACACGGCTGCAACGTATCATGTTGCAGATATTTACTCGACGAGTAAGAGTTACGATCTGAGGTTACGGTCTACACTCAACCTGCCGATGGCGTTGATGGGACTCCACACCCGTTTGATTGTTTCCGCTGATTATTATGAGGTATATATCATTTCGTTATTTATGCATGTGATTGCACTTTGATATATACATTGATGTCTTGTGTGTGCCAAAGATACCGATCGAGGATGGCACAATATACGTAGGCTTGACCGTCTCGAGGTCGGGTCGCTCTGAGATGGTATCGAGCACATGTTGGTGTAGGGCGTGACCCTAGAAACCGGAAAGCCCTAGGACAGGAAATTTCTAAACTTTATTTTCAAAAAGACTCTTACTTCTCATCTTTTCAGATTTTATCAAATAGACACTCTCACCTCAAATAGTTAGAATATACCCTTTCCTTTTGACCACACGGAGGATCAATCGAAGACGCTCCAAGAAGGATTACATATCGGAGAAAGTGATGACCACTTCAGAGTTAAGAGGATTTCACCATGTATTAGAAGAATTGAAGTACAACAGTTGGAAACTCCGATGACTTGAAGGAGCTGAAGAATTATTTGACCTTTAGAAGACCAAACCCCTGTTATACACCTACGTTAGATGCGACGATTTGTGAGCTGTCATTTGTTTGATGTTTTCCGACAGCCCCAAAATAAAACCCGTTTCTTCAAAAAAACTATTGGTTGTATTGTGTGTATATCCCTCCCCACCTCTCTCATATCTCATCCCAAAACTTTTGAACCCCATAGATGATGAATGAAGTTGGGTGATATTCTCGGACGAAGACTCACCGGAGGCGAGCTATGGATGCGAAGATGGAAAATCACTTGGAGCAATTTGGTTTCAAGGAAGTATGAGGTTCAATATGCTCTTGATGCTACGAGAAAGTGCTGCAACCAGTGGAAAATGCATCAAGCCATACAGGATTTAATGGAGCAAGAACTTGGGAGGAATTCAAGAAGACCCTGATGAGATCACGACTCATCCGGAAGCACTATGATAACCGAAGAAGAAACCTTGTGCTGCAAGATTTATGGAGAAATAGGACACACCTGGAGGAACACAAGGATGGATGCCCTCATTGTGAGGAGAAACCCCGGTGAGGAATGCCCAACTAGTCGGTGACTTGCTTCTGTGTGAAGGAACCACCCACTACCGGTGCGATGTCACATTTACTCCACGGTGCAACGAACTATTCGAAGCGGGAAGATGGAATGAGCGAAGCCCTCAAGGAAGACCTAGAAGAACCAGTAATGAATGAAAGTGTTGAAGACACGGATGGAGAAGGTCTCAACAGATTTTACTCAATGCACGCTATTCATGTGGAGAAGAAGGACATTTTCATAGTATTGCACCAAGGAAAGAAAAGAGTATCCGGGATACTTCCAGCGAAACAATAGAGTTTGACCCACGGGGAATAGAAGGATTGATCGAGCGAGGAAACCCGGAAGAGAAAACAAAGACACCCTCGAACAACCCAATTTCTGCAAATAGGGACAAGAGTCATATCACTGTTTTGAATGTAAGGACATCGGGCATTATGCCAATCAATGTCCCGAAGGAAGCAAGGAACTCAAGCAGCGAGCACCATCTCCAAGAAGCCCAAAGACTTATCGAAAGTCATTTGTTTTCGCTGCAAGGAAGCAGGACATTATGCTACTAAATGCCCCAACAAGATGAAAGCTGTAGTTGAGTAGTTGGAATTTTGATATTGGAAACAAGAGTAGTAGAAAGCAATTTCATTTTCATGAGCTCAATGAGTTGAGTTATGTAATAGATTACCCTGAGATTGTAATAGTTCATGACGCAATAAAGTTGTAATGTCACATGCTGAAAAGCTTTAAGGAGTTGTCATATTTTATCTGGGAAATTAATATTCTGGATGAACATGGAAGAAAGTGAGTTGTGAAGCATAAACAGGAAATTGGAATTGAGATTGAAGTTTTGTTTGGATGATATGAATGTGTGCCTGGAGATAAGTACCTTAATTCGAGCATCATTTACATTCCACAGCTGCAGATGGCGACCCTTTACGAGTCCTTCCTTAAAAGTCCGGAAACCCTCATGACCACGACAAGTGATCATGATTACGAAGATCTGAAGGACATGATGAAGCATATTCACCTTGAAGGAGATGCAGTCTACAAAGGCTACCCCTTCATGCATAAGGGAGTGGAACTTTGGTATGTGGAGGTACACCTCCACCATGTGAAAGGAGTTTGCCCAAAAATGATGGGGCAGTACTTTTTCATTTCACGTGTGCCACAAGCAACTTTCTTCGATGCTGTTCGTGAGGCAGCCATGGAAGCCATACGTCAGATCGGAGAAATACTTGAAGCAAGACTCCGTCATACTCAGGAATACCTAAGTGAAGTGCATACGGAGATGATGGAGGTGAAGCTCAAGGCCACCACGATGAACCAGAAGATTGAAGAATTCAAGACACATGTCGCACAATTCCAGTGGGACTGAAGAATCCTCGAGGAGGATAAATGAATAAAGTTGGAAGTAATGTCTGACCATACCGAACCATGTGGGTGGCAGCATTTGTAAACAAAGTACTTTTTGGAATTTGGATTTACGAAAATGATTAAGGATGTAATGAAAGATTGATATGAGAATAATGAGATTTTATGGATAAACTTGTGCATTCTTTTGGTCATAGTACTCTGTAAAGCCACGGGATCAATGAAGAAAGAAAGCGTGTTATTCATGGCGGCCATAGAAGTAAGCTGGACAAAATAAGTTGGAGTTTTGTTACGATATGATGGTACGAAGAAAGCAGTACTCTTGGATTTAAGGAGGTGTAACAAGAGAGTTACTCCAAGGATGAGTTAAAGCTGCACTAGTGTTGAAGTGGGCCATAACCCACAGGCCGAGGATTTCGAGAAGGAACCGTTGTAACCTTGATGAAGGAATAAATTGGAAGAATCAGCAGTCCAATCAGCATATGTTTCGTAGGAGGTTACGCAAAAACACGAGAGTGGTGAAGTAACGATAGATGTTTGTTCACTTGCGAAACCATGGATTTACTCGAACCCGGTTCGAGAACAAGAGAAATTCTGCAATGCGTGAGAATGACCGAGTGTTAGAATACGAGATTCGCTAAGCCTTATCTGAGGCAATGATCTGGTGCGGAATGGATTGATCACCATACCAACTTACTCGTATCTTTCGCTCCTGTTATTTGGAATGGTAAATGAGAGACTTACCCATAGTAAAGTGACGGACTTCGTTGAAGCCTTGCTTAAGCCTTAGAGTGGTATGATGATAAACCCATGTACATGGCAGTTGTTGCCAAAGCGTAGGTTATACGGTGAGATTCAAACCAGACCCGTTTTCGCAGGAGAAAACCATAAATTGTAGACCACCATGAGTATTTCGATAGTTGTCTAGAATGGACACGAGACTATCGACTAAGAAGATCCGATCTCGACGAACCACAACTTTGAAGAACCGACCCAAGGTTTGAGGAAAACTTTACGCTCCTAACGTAAGAGCGTTAATGAAGGAGCTATTGTAAGATATGTGAAGATACATACATGGTCAGCACTCGGAGGAAGTATCTGAGTTTATTGGAACCGTAACCTTGATTTTAAGTGTGGTAGCCCACGACCTTTTCGACGAACATTTGCTAGAAGACCCCCAACCCCTAACCCTTCTTGCTAGCCTCTTCGAATCTCGAGGACGAGATTCATTTTAAGCGTGGTAGGTTTGTAACATCCCAAAATTCTAAATTTTGGAATGTTATATTAAATAAATAACTATGCTTGATTGTCGATTGTTGGTTGATGAATTGAGTGAAACTGATTGAAATTTGAAACTTTTGAAAGTTGAATGAGAGGGAATGAAATGACTTTCCCAAAACTTTTCCTTTGCCTTTTGGATCCCAATGAATTCAAATTCATACCAACACCAAAGCCTAGAGTGAGGATGACATGACTTCTTCCATTTGTAAATGAATAGGGTTTTGGAAAAAGATTTGAATTTCATTTGGGAAGTTTTCAAATCAAAGCTTTATGCAACTCAATGATTTTCATGAGGGAAGATAAAATGACTTCTTCAATTATATGAAATAGGAGTTGGGAGTTATAATGAATCAAGTTGAAAATCATTTGGAAGTGCTTTGAAACCCTCTTTCAAATTTTAAGTTTTGAATTTGAATTTCAAACTTTGGCATGTGGGAAACATTTCAAAAACTAAGCTCGATAAATACTTGATCAAAAGTATGAGAGGAGCAAACATGACACTCCAAAAATATCAGAGGAAACAATGCCAAAAGATTTGGATTCAAATCTGAAATTTATTTAATTTGAAAAAATAGATTTTATGAAGTTTGGATTTTGACTTTGGAAAAATGTTCAAATGAAAGGAATATTCCCTGATCATTTTGGTATATATATACCCTATATATATTATTATTAGTTTAGGTTCTATTTTTGTTTTGTTTTAATTAAAAATAAAGAAAAACCCCCTCGGCGCCGACCGAGCCACCCCAGCCCGGCCAGCCTTGAACCCCCAGCTTGACCCACCGCGCTTGACCCACAGGCCAATGCCAATGCCCCGTGACTTCCCCTCTCCGCCCCCCCTCGCGCCCGAACCCTCTCCCGATCGGTCGACCGCTCCCCTCGCCCCTCTCTCTCTCTCGCCCATGGACCCACCCCTTCTTCCTCCCCGCCCCACGCCACGCCGTCGCCCTTGCGGATCGCGGATCGAAGGATCCGGATGCCGATTGCCTCCCGATTCCCTTCCTTCCCGACGAGGCCCCGCCCTATAAAGCCCCCCCCGCACCCGTTTTCCCCTCGCCCCTCGCCGGACCTCCTCTCCCTCCCGCTCGTGCTCGCCGGAGACCCGAGCATCTCCCGCCGCCATTATCGCCGCCGACAGCGCCCTAGCCTCCCGAGCTCCCCGACCCCCCGGACCACTCACCAACCTCCCGCACTCAAGACGGCGACTCCTCGAGCTCACCGACGCCGGAAGCCCTGACGCCTCCCGCCGCCGCTGCCGTCGCCGGACTCGATGCGTCGTCGGGATCATCCTTCCCGTCCGATCCATCTTAGGCGGCCACGATTAGAACCCAGAAGGGGTATGATTTATTAAAAGAACCGCCGGTTCGTCCGGTTTATTGTTAGGGTTTTAGTCGTTTAGCCGGCCCGTTTTAGTTTTAACCGAGGCCCGTTTAGCCTATCTCGACTTACGAGGCACGATATAGGCCCATTAGGTCTTTTCTTTTTATCTGATTTTCTGTTTTAGCGAATAGTTCCAATTTTCAAAAATGTGTATCTTTTATTCTGTTTAATATTTTTGAGTGATTCTTTTTTGTTGGATTGCAAATTTTAGGTAGTTTCTGAAAAACATATATTTAGCTATGTTAAAATAATTAAAAATGCTTTAATATTGTTTTAGTCAGAATAGCAAATCTGCTATAACTTTAGTTAGAAAAATTATTTTGCATGATTCTTTTTGCCATCACTTTATTTTGACATTGCCAAGCCCTAGAAATTAATTTGGGTATTTTAGGATTAATAAATAATTAATTCTAGGCAGAATCCTATTAATCCTAATTAATTGATTAGTTCTGTTTTCCTAATTAATTAATTAGTAAATTAATTTATTTTTAACTTGTGATTAGTTATTCTAGGTTAGTTTCTGTCATTCCATTAGATGAACTTTTATTTGTAATTAATAAAAGTTTTAAATTAATTTTCTTAATGGAAATTGGATTAGGCCTAAAATGAGTTTTATAATAGCTTTTAAATTAATTCTTTTTGCTCCTAGTTGCTTAGTTAATCTTTTTCTGTTAAGTTAACCTAAAACCATGATTAGGTTATTTTAAGGAATTTTGTTATATAAAACTATTTTTGCTATTGTTTGGAGTAGGGAAAAACTTTGAATTGGTTTCTTTGAGTTTTTCTTTTGGATTTGGTTTTGGTTGTTTTGTTGTGTTATGTTACCTTTGTTATGTTGTGTTATGTGATCCTATTGCTATGTGCTTATCATAGTTATTGTTGCCTCGGTAGAATTTCCGAGTGCGAAGATTACTACTCTGAAACCCTAGTTCTTTGAAGATCGTCAACGAGCAAGTTCACTTTGATCATTGCTTTCATACCTATGTTTTTATTGCATTTAGTGGCACCTTTGCAACCACCCGTCGATAGTGTTATTGAATCCTTGTAGTTGAGTAGTATGCATGAGGTAGGAACCCATCGCCATTACCAAGCCCGGGCGTTATTTCTTTTAATGCTACGCTATAGTAGGCGGGGTTTGGTATGAGTGCTCGGGAGTGGTGTGAGAATGGAGGCTCTCGTCAATGGCGACAACTCCGTGATGGAAATCTGCAAGGACTGCATCTTCAAGACCTCAAGACTTCAAGACTCGAGACAGGGTTTCAATACACACTCTTGGGTGAAGGGCGGTTGACGGGCAGCCCCTGGAGAAACCGGTGGTTGGCGGGATGCATGGAGAAGCGCCATGACATCTCGCGAAAGCTTCACCCAGACTCAAAGAGACGGAAGAATACTTCACGCCGGAAGCTTACATGCAACCGCAAGTCATTATGGGCTCTGGCTTGGTTGACCTTAGTGGTGACTCTGGCTGGGACGGTACTAGCAGATGTAGAAGAACGGTAGGATTGGATGGGTACGGACGGTGGTCGAGGAACTCTTTGGAAGACCATGTTTGGTCATCTTGTTCTCAAACACTCTGAAGTGCGAGAGCGTAAAGAGAGGATCGAATCTTGCGGGTAAAGTGTACAAACCTCTGCGGAGGTTAAAACCTAATCGATTAGCCGTGTCCCTCGTTACGGACAATTTGAGCCTCTGGACTTGGATCTATCTCGGAACTCTCAACACGGATGATAACTTAATTGTGGGCAACTTATGATGATTTTGGGCTATGAGACATCGGTTGGCGGAACCATGTCATGATAGAAAATTCCATAGTGCAGACTTCATTTATGCCTTTGATGTAGGGAAAATAAAACCAGCTTTTACGCAAACAAAACTCGAGATCTGAGCCATAAAACCATATTGCATATAGTATAGTTTATCATCCGCTTTATCTTATTGTGATCTTGCGGTACATTCAATGTCTTGACCTACACGGCTGCAACGTATCATGTTGCGGATATTTACTCGACGAGTAAGAGTTACGATCTGAGGTTACGGTCTACACTCAACCCGCCGATGGCGTTGATGGGACTCCACACCCGTTTGATTGTTTCCGCTGATTATTATGAGGTATATATCATTTCGTTATTTATGCATGTGATTGCACTTTGATATATACATTGATGTCTTGTGTGTGCCGAGATCTTGATCCGAGGATGGCACGGAGAACACGAGGCTTGACCGTCGAGGTCGGGTCGCTACAATGCATGAGGTAGGAACCCATCACCCTGTTACCAAGCCCGGGACGTTATTTTATTCTAATGCTACGCTATAGTAGATGGGGTTTGGTATGAGTGTTCGAGAGTGGTGTGAAGAAGGAGGACTCTCGTCAATGGCGACAACTCCATGATGGAATCGCAAGGACTGCATCTTCAAGACCTCAAGACTTCAAGACTCAAGACAAGAATTCAATACACACTCATTGGGTGAAGGGCGGTTGTGGGCACCTGGAGAAACCAGTGGTTGGCGGGATGCATGGAGAAGCGCCATGACATCTTGCGGAAAGCTTCACCCAGACTCAAAGAGACGGAAGAATACTTCACGCCGGAAGCTTACATGCAACCGCAAGTCATTATGGGCTCTGGCTTGGTTGACCTCGGTTGTGACTCTGGCTGGGGCGGTGCTAGCAGATGTAGAACTACGGTGGGATTGGATGGGTACCGGACGGTGGTCGAGGAACTCTTTGGAAGACCATGTTTGGTCATCTTGTTCTCAAACACTCTGAAGTGCGAGAGCGTAAAGAGAGGATCGAATCTTGCGGGTAAAGTGTACAAACCTCTGCAGAGGGTTATAACCTAATCGATTAGCCGTGTCCCGATTACGGACAATTTGAGCATCCGGACTTGGATCTATCTCGGAACTCTCAACTTTGGATTGATAACTTAATTGTGGGCAACATATGATGATTTTGGGCTATGAGACATCGGTTGGCGGAACCATGTCATGATAGAAAACTCCATAGTACAGACTTCATTTATTCCTTTGATGTAGGGAAAATAAAATCAGCTTTTACGCAAACAAAACTCGAATCTGAGCCACAAAGCCAAATTGCATATAGTATAGTTTTACCATCTGTTTATTCATGTTGTGATCTTGCGGTACATTCAATGTCTCGACCTACACGGCTGCAACGTATCATGTTGCAGGATTTTCTTCGACGAGTAAGAGTTACGATACTGTGGTTACGGTCTACACTCAACTCCGCCGATGGCGTTGATGGGACTCCACACCCGTTTGATTGTTTCCGCTGAGTATTACGAGGTATATATCATTTACGTTATTTATACATGTGATTGCACTTTGATATATACATTGATGTGTGTGTGCAAAGATATCTTGATCCAGGGATGGCATAGATACACAAAGGCTTGACCGTCTGAGGTCGGGTCGCTACAGCCAGCTTCACTATACCAAAGCAAAAAATCCAAAAAAAAATGTTTTTTCATGATTTGTTTTGAGAACTTTGCTTCCTTTTGTGATGTTGCAGATACAACATTGAGCGCCAAGCTGCTGATTACTACACACGCAACGTCTTTGGCAAGTTTCAGAAACAAGTGATTGCGTCTACAGGCTACATTATCAACCAAGACGCTGAGTACCAAGGGCGAGGCCTCATGTTCAATCTAACATCAAGCTTATATGAGAACCCAAAGCTCTTCTCTGTGCGTGTTATGATGGATGAAGGGGTGGTCCAATGTAGGTGCCACTACTTTGAGATGAATAGCCTGGTTTGCGCCCACATAATAAGGGTGATGGTGCACCTCAATGTGCAAGTCATTCCACAACAATACTTGTTGGAAAGGTGGTCTGAAGCAGCAACAACAAGCATGGCCAGAACTGGGCGATTGCTGGAATTTGGGCACCTCTCGACAAACACGCTCAAATACAACTCCTTGTGCCGAAGGTTGACATGGCTTGCCTCTGATGCATGTTGCAATGATGATGCATACAAGATATTAGATGAAGCAATAAAAGTTCTTGAGCCTGCCATAGCAGCGGCGAAAAGAGGGGTACTGCTAGAACAACAAGCAACGCAGCGCAGTGAACCCCCAACGCAACTTGCTGCTGCAACGGGAGCGTTGAGTGATGGCCTAACACAGCCTCAAAGCACAGAGATGCTACGAAACCCAGCTCGTATCCCAAAGAAAGGCCGGCCAACTGAAAGAGAGAAGAGGAAGAAGACTCTGGTGGAGCAGCTAGATGATAAGCAGAAGAAGAAGTCAAAACAAGAAGAGAAGAAGCCAATGGCAGCAGTGAAGCCAAAATCTGAAAAAAGAAGTATTCACTGCAAGTTCTGCAAAGAAGAAGGTCACAACATGCAGACGTGTGGACCCCTAAAAGCTGCAACAGAGGCGGTGACAGCACCGCCTACATGTCAATTCTACTCCGAGGTGGGGCATACTGTACCAACTTGTGCATATTGGAGAGCCATGATGACAAATGATCCAAGAAATGCCCAAGCAACGCAACTCAATCTCTAGGAAGAAAAAAATGAGAGAAAAGACTTGGGAAAGTTCTTGGTCCTGTTGAAGGATGTTTTGCATTTTCTTTTCAGACTCACTACATGTGCTTGAGCAAAAAACATACATAAATACTCTTTTTGCAACCTTGATGATGTATTCAGGTTCTATTCCAATTTGAGACATGCAAAAAGATAACTCACATTTTTGTTACAAAATATGTTATGTGTGTCCTGGATTTGAGACATAGAAGGTATCTCAATCTTTGTGCCGTAGTTTTGAGGTCTTTGCCATATTTCTAGTAATGCTTTGTTTCGTGAATGTACCATTTGCATATACATGAATGTACCATTTGTTTCAAGTTGCGACATCATGTTTCCGGTGCTTGCAAAAAAAGCTATTGTATACATGGATGCTTCTACATGGCATGTGTTGTTATGGGTAGGACACCTTATTTCAGAAAACCAGTAAGCAAAAAAAACTGCAACATGGATAGTTCACATATCTACATGGATAGTTCAGAAACACTAGTCATTTTCATTCATCTCTGCATCCGTCTCTAGTTCACATTGATAGCACTCAAGTTCACATTGACAGCACAACATGGGTGATGCTCCAGTATTTCAAAATAAAAAAGAGGAAAAAAGGGACATGCCCCAACATGATACATGCTCCAGCTTGGGTTCCACAAAAGATAAAGTAGATGGTTAACATCATCTTGCTGTTTCTAGTTACACAAAAAGGATGTAGCGCATACATTTGTCCACAAAAGAGCAGCCTAAAACTATCTAGGAAACACTTTGCTCCGATTGACATCTTCTACGAGCTACTCAACAGTTTCTGAAACTCTTCGGCTGAGTTGAGTGTGTTTTGAGGGTGCTTAAAAAGCTTTGCTGCAACAAATGGTCGGAATTTGAGAAACGACCTCGTGTCCTGGGCATACAACAAGGGAGCTTCGTAAGTTAGTTAGGAGAAAAATTGAAAAAACGTGATTACCATTAGAAAACTAGCAAAAATGGAAACAACAAGTGCTCCGAAAACAACAAGTTATTTAGCTAGTAGTGTTGCATAGCAAAAAGGGAATACCGCGCTGAATGGTCTCATCCCCCTGCCAGTTAGATTCTCCATGTATAGAATAGCAAACAACCCACAATCAAACCTGTCAAAAATAAAAAAAAGTCACAAATACATATAAAATTTGCTCACTTGACAACAAAACATAAAAAAGTTGTGGATGGACACATGAAAAAAAAGGAAAATGGTCAGAGTACAATACATTGTTGACTGTTGCGGGTACCCATTCAGGCTGAGACGATCAAACTTGTTAAAGTCAAGGTTCCATGGGTTTTGTTCTCTGACCAAAATCTTGAAGTTGGCTATCTACAAAATTTGATATTGCAAAAATATGGATTACACAGTTGTATCTTCTATGATTGGTACCACAAACAAAAAGTTTTATATAGAGAAAAAATGAAAAAAGAGAAAGGAAAGAGGTGTAGCGTCCATACCAGATTGCAACATGGCTTCTCAAGGATGCTGACATAGTCAGGGTCATCACCCCTCGAGTCAAAGACGTTGAATTGTTTGTGCATCAAGTTTGCAACCACAACTGCCCAGTGTCCGTCCTTGACAATGATGAAGATCAACTGCAAAATTAAGAAACAAAAAATAACTTCAGAAAAACAGAGCATGTTGCGCTAGGATAGCTTTGATGCAAGAATAAAAAGTTTTTTACTTGATCAGATTTCATGATGTTGTTTCTTTTACATGCCCTCTCAAGATATTTGTTGCAAGAACGTGTCTGAAATGAGCTTGGGTCCACGACAAGCTTGGACTAATGCAAAGAAGAAGGTATTGGTTAGAAAGATATGGAAGTTGTGGGCAGAAACTCTATTGTGAAAAAAATGCATAGTTGACTCACGGCTGTATGCGGTGAGAACGCAAACTTCCTAGTTTTGCTTTTGCTATACATGTGCTTGATGTTGAAGCTTTCAACATAAAGTGACATGACCTCATTGTTCAAATGTGCTCGCTTTTTTAGCTCGTTGCTGAAATGCTTGAAAGGAACATCAAACCCACCTATCCTAATGAATGGAGGTCTGCATGTTGCAAAAAAAAAACAGTGGCTCGATTAGTGGCAAACAAGTGGATGGAACGAACAATTTATCAGCACAAACAAGGGCTAAAACACACTTACAAGGGCTCGCATTCGGGAGGGTCCTTTATGTGGTAATTTGTGCAACAGTACTGCTTGTATATGGCATCGTCGAAAGCATTAACTTTGATCTTCTTCATCCTCTTCAGCTTCAGTGCGTTTTCTGGCGATTTTGCAACTCTCTTGAGTGTGGGCTTCTTCGCATCACGTTTTCCCCCGCTGCTCACTTCAATCACCACCTCCTCTCTTGTCTCAACTACTCCTGCTTCTGCCCCACAATTGAAAGAGAAAAAGAAAACAGAAACAAGATGAGAAAAAATAATGGTTTGGAGCATGGAAGTGCTAAGTTTCTGTAAACAAAACAAAACATGGGTTGGAGCACAAAGTAGTTGGGGAGAAATGAGTGCAATAACATGCAGGGCCTGTCAAAATTGGAGGACGTGTTGCAATGGGAGTCACATCGTAAACTGGCCCAGCTGAGGTAGCCGGAGATACACCAAACAAAGGGCTCCTCGTACGGATCGACAAGAAGGAGTCCAAATCTGCAATAGAAGTTTTTGCAGGGGATGTACGAACTTGAGGAAACTCCTGAAATAGTAGATCATCATCACTCCCCGATTCAAACAATCCAAAAGAAGGTCCGTCTTCAAGCGTACCTGGCCTCCTCGTCAGATTCACATGTGCGAAGCTTGGGCTGCGAGGAGGCTTAAATTTAGTGTCGTTTACCTTGCTGCCTGAGTCTTCTCCCCTGCCATTGCTCTGATCATTGCTGTTGTTTTGACCTACTTCCACTGCTGGTTGCTTGGGCTGTTGCGGAGATGGTACAGTGGCAGTGGCTGGTTGCTTGGGCTGTTGCGGAGATGGTACAGTGGCAGTGGCTGGTTGCTTGGGCTGTTGCGGAGATGGTACAGTGGCTGGTTGCTTGGGCTGTTGCGGAGATGGTACAGTGGCAGTGGCTGGTTGCTTGGGTTGTTGTGGAGGCGGTACAGTGACATGATGAATGTTGGGCTGCTCCGGATGCTTGGGCTGTTGCGCAAAAGGTTCAGTTGCAGTCCCATCAGACATGCCTGCAGCAGAAGACCCCCCTGGTACACTGAAAGTGGTGCCTTCACCCGGCTCTCTGTCATGAATGCTGCACTCAGCTTTGTGTGCCTCAGACAACATTAGGCCCATCCGCTTATAGTACATGCCTTGCAAGACCCTCCCAAATGAGCTGAATGCAACATTAAGTTCTCTGGCATGGAGCTCTTTGTGCTTGTTAAATATGACTTGCATCTGCGGGGGCAACTACGATGCACGGAAACAATGGCATTAGATTGGTAGGGACAGTAGTTTGTAACATGCCAGTGAAATGAAGGTGCAAAAAATATGAAAAAGGAAAAAGGAAAAAATGAGTTGCGAGAAAAAAAAACCACCTCTAACTCCTCGATTGTTGGCAATGCATGGAGCCACTCCTCCAAAGAGCCGCACACGTCGTCACCACTCTCCGTGTTAGATGGATGCGGCTCATGCACATGCTCTGCGCTACCATTGGTACCCCCTGTACTGGCGTGAGGTGGGCTTTGAGAACCCGCATCTGCTCCCACATGTACATTTGCTTGCATGTGGGAGCTCTCAGGCACATCTGGAGTGTGTGTTGCGCCCCCAACAGCACCCCCTTGGTCGCTGATTTCCGGCAATTCCTCTGTGACATACATGTTCACTGGCAGCTCCTTGGTGATGTTGATCTATATATGACATGAACTCAACTACTGCATACGGTGTACTGGTCCTGAACTGCATTACAAAGACGAGAAAATAGTTAAGAATTGCAATAGACAAATGTCTTCTATATAAAAACAAAAAAAGCAAAGTCTTTCAGTTTCAATCACTTACTGGGCGCTTCCCAAACCCATCATCCAGGGTGTCCACTGCGACAACAGCATAAAAGTCCATTTCATGAACAAAACAAGCTCTAGGAAGCGAGTAGTTGATGGTGTGATCAACTAAGCATCCTCTTGGCACATCGAGATGGTCCATGTAAATTATCTGCAAAAAAGACACACAAAAGAAAAGAAAACATCAGCGCCTCAAGAAAAAGATTTGTTGTTGCGGATAAAAGGAGTGGGATGTTACAGGAATCAAAGGGGGTGTACCGGAAGCATTGGTAGACATCCACCGATGAGAAATTCCCCTCTACCCTCATTCCTCGTATCCTGGTATTTTTTTTAACTTCTCTCATCACATCACACAGGATATGCTCATCCCACTCGAACTCATGGACCATACTCATATCTCGTAGGGTGTAAAGATAATCTAGGGGGACCATGTTTCCTGTCCCAGGAGCTAGGACCAAAGCCAGGCACAGTAATACCCATGACCTCTCGATGATGTCATCATCATCTGCTTTTGATAAGACGGAAACTGCGGTGGCTATCGGAGCCCTATCCCCGCCGCCCAGATAAACTTCATGGAAATCATCTTTGCCCCTCTTCCCGAACTCTACCGGTCTGCTACCAGATGGGACATTGAATATCTTCTTAACCATGTCTTTTGAAAAGTGGATCTGCTTGTGGTCATTAATCCTGCAATTCACAAAAAAAAACAGTAGATGTTGCGAGAATAAAGAAAACAAAAGGTGTTATGCAACAGAAAAGAAATACAAAAAAAAAGCAAAGATTACATACTTCAGCACACAATTCCTAGGGTCAATGTTCATAACAATGAAATCAAGAAGCTCTTCAGGAGGAGGGGCCAAAGGAGATATAAACAGCAAATCCCCGAAGCTGGACTTGCTTATTACATCTCTCTTTTTCCCTTTGATTTCATTGGCTATTTCGCGCAGCCGCTTTGCTGACCAACGAGTTTGGAAGATAGGCATGATGCAAAATAAGGTTTGAAAGAACATTAGCTAATCCAACTAATTTCAAATAAACATGAGCTAAAAATTCATGGAAATGTATTGGAACAGTAGCTAAAATTTCAGAGAAAAGATATATGTAGTTTCAGAAGCAAAAACTGAGTTCCCTGTGCTATAAGCTAGCAGTACAAACATTCTGTAGTTTCACAAACATAAGCTACAGACATAACCTACTAACTAGTTTCAGAAACGTAAGTTTCTCTAAAATATAGCTATTGTTTCTGAAATTACATATATGTTTCTTTGAAACTACAAACTGGATAACTGCATGAGCTACCGAAGATTTGAACTAAAAAGAAATTAGTTCCTCTAAAAAAACAAAATGGATAACTGCATGAGTATTGGAACAGTAGCTTCAGAAAAATGAAACAAGGGGATCCTATAGAAATTGCACGCTCCAGAAATTCAGAAACACACCTATGAGTTTTCACAACTATGCGAGTTGGCTGCTTGAGTTTCAGTCCAACGAAGGGCTGTTAATCATGCATTTCGCGAAGATGCAGTGGTTTCCGCAACTAGTTGATCAGGCTCTGAATTCTGTTTTAGACGCTTTTCGTTCTCCTGTTAGTGTTAACTGAATTTAAGCTTCAAAAGGGGTGTTTGAATTCTGCAACAAGTTGGTGGCTCTGAATTCTGTTTTAGAAGTTTTAGTCCAGCTTGAAAGGGTTGTCTGAATTTAAGTTTGAGAGATGTTATAAACTGAATGTAGTTCGTCAGCTGGCTTGTTGGTCAGCTGCATTATTTGACTAGGTGAGAGCACGTCTGCTAATTTGTAGCAGCAATAAACTGAACTAACATTTCAGCAACCTAAAACACACATATCCAATGCAAAACCATACGTGTGTTCTATAATTCTGACGCCGTTTCGTTCCTTCGGGAAAATGCATGCTCAAGCAATCAAACAGGGAACACAAAATCAATCAGTGCAGGTTGGGGCCGGACCGCAAGCAGTAATAGATCACGGCAGAAATGCATCACGCGGTGGGCGAGACGAATAGCAGCCTGGGTGGAGCCGACGAGATGGGAGCATCTTGTTCGGGGGGAGGGGGAGGGTTGCCCGATCCATACCTATCAGCCACCGCCGAACCCGTCGTCGTCGTCGCCACCGCGGAGGATCTGCGCCGCCGCCGCCGCACAACGCCTCGCGCGCTGCTTCGCCGCTTAACGCGCCCGCGCTTCCGCTGCCACCGCGCGCCGCTTAACGCCGCGCGCCGCCGCCGCTTAACGCCCGCGCTGCCGCCGCCACCGCCGCCGCCGCCCGCTTAACGCCTCAACGCCAGCGCTGCCCGCCGCCACCCGCCTAACGACCGTAGCATGTCTGTCACGCCGCTGCCCTCCCCTTCCGAATCCAGCCGCGTACCGTAGCCCTCTCAGTCAATAGAGATGGTCAGTTGATAGAGTCGATAGAAGAGATGGTCAGTTGCAAGAATAACTATACTGAAACAATGACTCTGTTTTAGAAACGCACGCGCGTCACGCGGAAGCGGGGAGGTTGCCGTCCGTCCGATCAACAGACGATCCGACTGACGCGGAGCCGGCGGGTGCGGCACGAGTGATCGGTCGGGTGAAGGAGAGCTTTTTCCATAAAAAAATGTGAAGAAGAAAAAACATGGGTGACATCAATGTGATGTCAGCAGGCGTTGCATTGGGATGGCCATTTTACTCATGCAGCGAAAGAACCATGGTGAGCTAAATGGCCCAGCCCATATAATCGCGATGGCGGATTTGCAGGCAACTGGCGCACACCGTCGCTATCTGGTGGGCCGGCCCAGGAACACGCAGAGAAAAAACCTCCCACAAAAGCTGCTCCCAACAGGATTCAATCTCGCGCCGTTTAGTTACGATCCAGCGTGCCTAACTAGTACATCTACTACAACCTAGTGATTCATTACAGCACGAGATGGTTAACAACAACACTAACCGCACTATTTCTGATACAAACAATTTAGAAAGACGTGATTTTTTAGAAAAGAAAAAATCTGAAATAAATTCTAAAAAATCGCAAATTAGAAAAAAGTTCATGTATTCAAAAATGTTCACCAAATTTTAAAAAAGTTCAAAAGTTAGAAAAAGGTTCATCGATTTTGAAAAACGTTCATCAATTTTGAAAAAAAAAGTTATCGATTGTCAAAAAAGTTCCCAAATTCGAAAAAAGTTCACAAGTCCGGAAAAGAGTTCATCAATTTGAAAAAAAGTTCATCGATTTTCAAAAAAAGTTCACGAATTCACAAAAGTTCATCGATTTTCAAAAAGAGTTCACAAATTCGAATAGAAGTTCATCAATTTTGAAAAAAATAATCAATTTGGAAAAAAGTTCAGGGACTCGAAAAAGAGTTCATCGATTTCAAAAGGAGTTCACAAAAATCGAATAAAAGTTCATGAATTTCGAAAAAAGAGTTCATCAATTTGAAAAAAAATTCATCAATTTTCAAAAAGAGTTCACAAATTCGAATAAAAGTTCATCAATTTTGAAAAAAATCATCGATTTGGAAAAAAGTTCAGATACTCGAAAAAGAGTTCATCAATTTCGGAAAGAGTTCACAAAAATCGAATAAAAGTTCATGAATTTCAAAAAAGAGTTCATCAATTTGAAAAAAAATCATCGATTTTCAAAAAGAGTTCACAAATTCAAATAAAAGTTCATCAATTTTTTAAAAAAATCATCCATTTGGAAAAAGGTACATTGATTTTCAAAAAAAGTACACAGACTCGAAAAAGAGTTCATCGATTTCAAATAGAGTTCACAAAAATCGAATAAAAGTTCATGAATTTCGAAAAAAGCATCAATTAGGAATAAAGTCACGAATTCTCAAAAAGTTCACGAAATTAAGAAAAAGGAAAAATAAATCAAAAGGGAAGAGAAAAACAAAATAAAAAATAAAAATAAGAGATAGAAGAAAAACAAAGAAAGGGAGAAGAAATCACAACAGGCGAGGTAATCCGGGTGGTCAAGGCCATTTATCAACTATAGTGAGATCCGAAGTTTGATTTGCTTTTTTTTAGGCAAACCCGCAAAGCTTTTATTCGCCCGTCACAAGGTTTACAGGGACGAAAACAAGATCTCCGGGCTGGACTAACCAAGCATAGCGGCCAGTACCCAGTGTTAAAGCATGCTTTGCAAGTTTGTGAGCCTCGACATTTGAGGTTCTAAACTCATGACTAATTAAACAAGACGAAAAAAACCTAGCTCGGTCTCTTATTTCACGCACTATTGCACCATATGAAGCCGACGTGCCTGTCTTGATTGCCTCTACCACTTTCTTACAATCGGAAGCCATCGAGATTTTCGGAATGTACAAGTCTTCTGAGAGAGCCAGAGCTTCACGTATAGCCAACGTCTCCAAAACCTCAGGATCATCGATATTGTTGAATATAAGTGCAGACGCCCCCTGGAAGATTCCGTTGCCGTCGCGGCACGCTGCTGCTACGGATCCAAGACCAACGTGTCTTGCTACTGCCGCGTCAACATTCACTTTTAGATGCTGATCCAGAGGAGGGATCCATGTCGTCAGCCTTGGCCCCGGTCCAGATCTTGCTGTCACTGCTGGCTTCTTTAGAAACTCAATGTCAGATAGATAGCTGGCTATAAAACCGTTAATAGCATGAGGAGATTGGAAAATGCCTTCATGAATCACCTTGCGGCGAGCAGACCAAAACGCCCACAAGGTCACGATCAGGACGGTGAGCTCATCTTCCTTTAGAGCTTCTACCATGGAATGTAGCCAGCGTTTTGCATTAGGGTCATGATTGGAAGACAGATGTTGCACCAAGTCTTCATTAGACAGAGCCCAAGTACATCTGGAGACGGCACAGTCAAGTAGTGCATGGCGCCAACTATCCCAGGCTCAACAAACAGCACATACATCGGTTGTTGCCATATTCCGATGTTGTAGAACGTCCTCGGTAGGCAAAGAATGTTGTGCCAGCCTCCAAGCAAAAACCTTCAGTTTCGAGGGCACCTTGATTTTCCAGAGATCGTTCCACCCTTTCCTCTCCATCTCTATATTTGACAGACTGTCAGACTCCTCCAGCCATGCCTCTTCCCCCATCTTTATTCTGAAAATCATCTTATAGGCCGTCCTGACAGAAAAACGTCCCCGCGGGTCCTCGGACCATGCCCAAAAATCCTCTAGTGGCCTGGAGCATATTGGGATTCGCAAAATTGCCTCGGCATCCACCGGTGTGAATATCTGCCGAACCAGCTCTTCCTTCCATGAGGCCGACGTAGCATCAGTCAGTTCAGCGACTTGTGTTGGTGGGTTAAGCACCAGTGAAGATACTGGTCTCATCAAACCGGACCTTGGAATCCAGTTATGATCCCATATGCTAGTCGTCCGTCCATCGCCAATTCTTCTGATTATTCCCTACTTGATGATGTCCCTCCCATCTAGTATCGAACGCCAAATCTGAGAAGGGTGCGGCCCCAGACCTGCCTCCAGAACAGTGCAATTAGGGTGGTAAGCAGCCTTTAGGATTCGTGCGCTCAAAGAGTTAGGATTCTCTAGACACTTCCACGCTTGTCTTGACAGAAGCGCCAAGTTAAAAATCTCAAGGTCCTAGAAGCCTAGCCCTCCCAAATTCTTCGGCCTCGTCATAACATCCCACGACACCCAACATGGCTTTCTTTTTCCTTGCTTACTTCCCCACAAGAATTGCTTTATGGTTGATGTTATGCTCTCACAAAGCCCCCTCGGGAGTCTAAAACAAAACATGGAGAAAACTAGAATCGCTTGGGCCACAGATTTTGTAAGGACCTCTTTTCCTGCCGCTGACAAAAGTTTCTGCATCCATCCTCTTATCCTTTACCAAACTCTATCCCGGAGATACTTGAACGTGCCATTTTTTGATTGTCCAACTTCTGTAGGCATCCCCAAGTATTTCTCGCTGAGTGGCTCATTCTGCACATCCAAGATATCTTTGATTCGCTGCCTGGTGCCTTGTGGGCACCCCTTACTAAAGAATATCGAGGACTTGTCATTATTAACCGTCTGTCCCGATGCATTACAGTATTGATTCAACAGGTTTGACACCAAATTTGCACCCTCCTCACTAGACTTAAAAAGCAACAGGCTGTCATCTGCAAATAAAAGGTGGTTCACCTCAGGAGCTGTGGGAGCCACCTTGACACCACTTAGAGCTGATGACCAAGAACTGGAATTGAGTAGGCACGACAGGCCCTCTGCTGCAAGTAAGAATAGGTAAGGGGAAATAGGATCTCCCTGTCGAATACCTCTTGTTGGTTTGAAACTCTCAAGTTTTTCTCCATTAAACAGAACTGAGAAAGAAACTGATCTAACCATGCCCATGACAATATCGATCCAGGCCAAAGAGAAACCCAGTTTGACCATAATTGCCTGCAGATAATCCCACTCTACACGGTCAAAGGCCTTCATCATATCCAACTTCATAGCATAGAAACTATTAGTTTTGGATCTGTTCCTCTTCATAAAATGCAAGCACTCATAAGCACATATTATATTATCTGTGCTCATTCTCCCAGGCACAAAAGCTGATTACTCCTCGGATATGATATCTGGAAGAATGACTTTTAATCTATTGGCAACCACCTTTGAGGCTATTTTGTACAAGACATTGCAAAGACTGATGGCCTGTACTGTGACAAATGATTAGGATTTGTTACCTTTGGTTTAAGGACCAAGACCGTATCATTGATGCTCTCCGGGTTTTCCTCTCCTCTAATGATGCGCATGATTACTGCAGACACCTCATCACCACAAATATCCCAGTGTCGCTGATAAAACTGTGCCAGAAAACCATCAGGACCTGGAGCTTTGGTTGGGAACATTTGAAACAAGGCATTTTTTATCTCAACATTTGTGTATGGCGCACATAAAATCTCATTCATCTCAGGTGTAACTTTTCTCGGAACGTGCCTCAAGACCTCGTCCATCCCCTGCACCCCTTCTGAAGTATACAAGGTTTTGTAGAACTCCAGAACCATGTTTTTTAAGTCAGTTGGATCCTCAACATGAGTACTGAAAGCATTTGTGAGTGCCCGGACCATATTCTTCTTTCGCCTCATACTTGCTCTCATGTGGAAAAACTTTGTGTTCCTATCACCAGTCGAGAGCCATTCCAGCCGTGATCTCTGACGCCACATTAACTCTTCCCTGTGGTATAGTTCCGCTAATCTCTCATTTAGCTTTAGCGCTGGATGAGACGGCCTCGTGCACACTGGATCATTGTGCAGCGACTCAAGCTGGGTTTTTATCTGCTTTATCTCTTTGCGAACACTTCCGAAAGTTTCCTTGCTCCATGTAGACAAATCATTTGTTATGGATAGCAACTTGTCATGAAAGTCACCGACCCCATATCCAGTGTTCCAGCTATTGGTTATTGTCTCCTTCCATGTATCATGTGATTCCCACATCACCTCATACCTAAAGGTGTGCTTTGGCCTTGTAGTGTTATGTGTATCATCCAGATTTACAAGTATGGGACCATGATCTGATGTAGCTGAGGTTAGATGTGTCACCGAAGCTCGTGGGAATCGAGTCATCCAGCTGGCAGAGGCCAGAGCTCGGTCCAAGCGCACCCGTGCATATGCACCTCCTGCTATCTTCTTCTCAAACGTCCAAAAGAGACCTTCATAACCCAAGTCCATTAACATGCAAATATCAACTGTATCCCGAAAGCCCTGTATCTGGGCATTGCTTCTGTTGGCTGCTCCTTCGTGTTCGTCTGGCTGAAGTACCTCGTTGAAATCACCGAAACAAAGCCACGTCAAGTCATTGGTAAAGATAATTCCCTTCATAAGATCCCAAGTTTGATGCCGAAGGTGAGTTTGTGCCTCTCCATATACACACGTTATCCGCCAAGGTTCTTGGCCTGGTTCTTCAACTTTAGCATCAATATGATAGCAGGAGTCACCTAAAATCTCAAGCTTAATTGTATTATTCCAAAACATGCCAATAGCACCACTTCTTCCCTGACTGTCGACAGCATAAGATTGATCATAACCTAGCGTACTAGCTAGTGCTTCTACACGCGCCCCACTTATTTGAGTCTCAACAATACAGAGCATGGTAGGGGTAAACTTCATCGCGAATTCACGAATTTCTTGAACTGTCGCAGGTTTACCCGCGCCACGACAGTTCCAGCAGAACGCATTCATTGGGCATGGCAGCGCCCCTCGAAGGAGCCCGCCAAATTTCTTGAAACATTAGTAAGAGTCTCATTGCCTTCCTGCTCAGTCCTTGCTTTTTGGGATCTCTCTTGATAGGTGGACTAACCATGGTGGTAGCTGCTGGTACTAGCGCCAGCTAATTATCCGCGGAGCTAGATCCATGCACAGAAGGGGTAGCCGAAGAGTTACTACCCCGCTCTACTTCCGTCCTTTTCCGTGAATGTTCCTCCATTACATCATCTAGAGTAGGATCCTTTCCACCATCTCCCTGCATAACAACAGACTTCCCCACGGCTGCGTCAATATCAACGTCCTCATGAAAATTCTCCTGTGGCCCTGATCGGCCTCTCCCCCCATTACGTCCTCCCCTTCTTCCTCCTTTGCGATTTTGATTCTCACCAGGACCCCTTCCGGATCTCATAAACCAATCAGCACGCAGCTCCTTGAAGACGAGAGCAGATGGTGGGTGAATTCTCGTACCATGTTCCTTAAACAGGTGCCCTAGCATGCCACAGACCGCACACCAATCTGCCAGCTTTTCATATTTCACCTGGTAGATCTAGCGCTTCGAGTTTCTGACCATAGACACTGCGTTCTTCAGAGGCTTAGTTATATCGACCCTGACCCAGACACGGTAGAAATTTTCGGCAAAATCTTGGGATGGGGGTTCGGCAAACAGGACTTCCCCCACCTTAATTAGCTGCAAGGGCTAGAACTAGATGAGCATACAGATTTGGGACGTCGTGTATCTGCGCCGATATCTCAATCGTATCCATCTTGATGGTCGAGGGCTTGGTCACTCCATCATAGGGTTTAATGATAACCGCACCTCCACGGAAGTGCCATGGACCATCATTCATCACCCTCTCCCAATCTCCGAGGCACGCGAACTGGATTGTGTATAAATTGTCTTCCAGCGGTCTGAATTTCACCTCCTGCGCCAAGTCCCACGCCGATCTCATGTTTCGATAAAACCACGTCTGACTATAGGTTTTTGGAGTATTAACCCTAGCCAACGCCACCCACCTCGCAGCTTCAGATGGTGCCACCTCCTCATCGAAGACCACGACCTCGAGGTCCTCCTCTCTCAACCCTAGCTCCTACATCATCCTCTCCACATCGCTGACCCCCGCTTGGTCTGAGGTCTCAGCTGCAGCCATGGAGATTTCCTTACCCGACGCAGAAACGTATCGGGTATTCGGATAGGAACCCTAGTCCGTCGCTCAGCCCACCAGCCGCTCACAGCTAGCGGGGAAGGATCGACGGCAGGGACGGCCAAAGCTACTCGACAGCGGCGGAAGATCGCCAGCGCGAGAAAAAGTAACCCTAACTTGAGGGAAAAGCGACGAAGTTCGATTTGCTGCAAACTTACTTGCAGACGTATATTTTTGCAGTTTGAGACGGGAAATAAGACCTAAACGGTCTGGCCCTGATTCGTGCGGCGGTGTGGGCCGGTTTGCATGTAACACATTAACGGGCGCAGCGGGCGCCGTTTAGGAAACACCCTACACGAGAGCTATATTCCGCTCCACGTGAGATGAAATCCTATATGGAAAACCCTATTTGCCGCTTGTTGCGGCAAAATGTTGGGGGAACATACAGGCGATCGAGCGATTCTTTCAGGTGGGCCGGCCCGTTAAGCGTTTCCAGGATTCCCGGATTTCGGAAACTTCTAGGACGTTCCAGCCGATTCTTTACGATTTTGGGAACCTTCCAGCAAGTTCTTGAATCTGTTTTTTTTCTATTTTTTTTCGTTCTTTCGTTTTTCTTTGTTGTTTTTCTTATTTTATCTCTTATTTCTTTTTCTCTTCTCTTCTTTTCTTCTTTTCTGCCCTTCTTTTTTCAAGTTTATTTTCCTTTTTCAACAAACGTTCAGACATTAGATAAATATTCAAATTTCTTAAATTTTGTTCACATATCGAAAAATTGTTCCTGTTTTCAAATTTTGTTCAGCAATTGAAAAAAAGTTTAGAATTTGAAAAATTATTATTTTTTCAAGAAATGTTCGAAAATTCCAAAGAGTTTAGAACTTCAAAATTTTGGAAAATGTACGTATTTTTATTTTGCTCAGAAATATGAAAAAATCATGAATTTTAAAAATATTCCCTTTTCATATTTTTCCCACATTAAAAAATTGTTCATGTTTTCTAAATTTGTTCATAAATTCAAAAAATGTTGGCGTTTTGAAAAAAATGCTCATGGTTTCAATTTTGTTCCTGCTTTTTAAAAAAAGTTCACATTTTCAAAAAATTGTTCACAATTTCAAGAAATATTTTTGTTTTCATTTTTTCTGGAGTTTTAAAAATGTGCACATTTTCATTTTCTTTCAGGAGTTGCGAAATTGTTCGGTTTCAAATTTCTGTTCACAAACTTCAAAAAAGTTCGAACGGTTCAAAACATGTTCTTGTTGTCAAAAATTGTTTGCAAATTTCACAAATTTGTATGTTTTCATTTTCTTTCAGAAGTTTTGAAATTGTTCAGTTTCAAATTTTGTTCACAAATTTCAAAAAATGTTATTGTTTTCACATTTTTCAAAATATGTACGCGTTTTGTAATTCTGTCTTGGAATTTCAAAAAATGTTCCCGTTTCAAACAAAATGTTCCTGATTTTAGAAAATATTTTTGTTTTAGAATTTTGTTTGCAAAATTAGTAATATGTTTGTGTTTCACAGATCCCTTCATTTTTTCAATAAAAAATACTTCTGAAATTCAAGATATAATTTGGATCTGTGTTGCGGGTTGGTTCTTTAAGATTAGCGCTGCAATAGAACCTGTAATGACTGCTAGCTCAATTGGTTGTGCCACGTCAGGTATAGCATGAGGTCCTGGTTTTGAATTCCCGCGACGGTGTTTTTTTAGCTACAGTGTGTTGTCGTGCACTATATTCATGGGCCTTCCTGAACTTCTGGACCAAAAAAATTTCGAAAAAAAATATTTTTTGCGTGAAAAAATGCGTTTTTTTTTTCATTCGCGAGAGTCACGGTTTTGCTTTCGCGATAGTCACGGCCGTGCCTCTCAGAAACAAAAAAAACATTTTCTATTTTTTTTCCTTCTGCGAGAGGCACGGTTTTGCTTCCGAGAGAGGCATGGTTGTGCTTTCCCAAGAGTCACGGCCGTGCCTCTCGGAAATAGAAAAAATGTGTTTTCTAATTTTTTTTTCCTTTCGTGAGAGGTACGGTTTTGCTTTCGAGATAGGCACGGTTGTGCTTTCACGAGAGGCACGGTAGTGCCTCTCGGAAACAAAAAAAACAGGTTTTTTGTTTTTCTTTTCTTTCGCGAGAGGCACGGTTGTGCTTCCGTGGGAGGCATGGTTGTGCTTTCGTGAGAGGCATGACTGTGCCTCCTCGGAAACGAAAAAAACGCGTTTTCTTTTCTTTTTTTTCCTTTCACGAGAGGCACGGTTTTGCTTTCGTGAGAGGCACGGTTGTGATTTCACGAGAGGCACGGGCGTGTCTTTTTTGGAAAGGGAAAAAACTCATGCTCCCGGTCGGTTTTTTCGTCCGGGTTTTTTCGCCTATTTTTTCATGAAATAAAAGTTCGTTAAAACCTATCAACATGGGATCTAGTTTTGAAGGTCTCGACGCGAGGAATCCAACGATAAAAATGGTTTGATATTTAGATGCCGGTTAAAGAGATAAAACATTTTGAATAAACGAATCTACGAAAAAAGGGAAAACCCACAAGTTGCGATAAGTGACGCACATGGAACGCGCCACTTGTTGTAACCTGAGAAGGTGGAGGTGATCTTTGCAGTGAGTACTTCTTTTTTTTTTTGAGAGATGCAGTGAGTACTTCTTAACTAGTGATTTCACCAAAAAGGGCCTACTACAGCACCCAGTTGGGCTGGCCCATGAAACGCGCACAACACCGAAAATCATATCTAAAAAAGCAAAAGAAAAAACTCTCTCCAGGTTTGAAACTCACACAGTTCCACTAACCTACGTGTTCTACTGACTCTCGAGCTACCCGTGAATAGTGATAGGTAACAGCGCCAACCACAAAATAACAATGTCGCTGCGATATTGTATAGCACAGAACTGTACAGATGTTTTTTTTAATTATTTCACCAAAAAATCGTGAATCCGATTAGGTTCATAGATTTCGAAAAAAGTTCGTCAATTTTCAAACAAAAGTTCATCAAATTTGAAAATTGTTCGTGTATTGAAAAAAGATCATCGATTTTGGAAAAAGTTCATCAAAACTGAAAAAAGTTCATGGATTTTCAAAAAGATCATTGAATTCGAAAAAAATATCGAATCTGAAAAATAAGTTCATGGATTTTTTTAATAAAGTTCACGAATTTTGAGAAAAGTTCATCGATTGGGAAAAAGTTCATGAATTTTTTTTAAAAAAAACACCGATCTTGAAGAGAAGTTCTTCGATTTACAATCGTGCATTTAACAAACAGAAATAAATAGAAATATAAAAAAGAAAAAAAAAGAAAAGAAAAGGAAATGCAAACTGAAGAAAGAATACAAAGAACACAAGAAGTTACTATGAATAAGCTTGCGGTGGTCCTAGTCGTTGGCGCGGTGCGCTGTGAACGTACATGTCTCCGGTTTCGCTGCACACTATTTTCTGCACATTAAATCTTGAGACAGAGGGAGTGCGCTGCACGCGCCCGTTTGCAAAAACACCTGTAACGGGTGCCCGAGGCGCTAAATAGGAAACGCCAAAAGGAGCAACCATGCGAGGAATCAAATTAGCCACCTCACGCTACTGAAACATGCTGCTAGCCACTAAATTGATGGCTTCTGGTCTTGATGGGACGCGCAAAATATTTAAGATAACACTACAGTGTTGACATTTAAAATATTTTTTAATTTTTTTGAACGTTTCTTGAAAACTATATTTATTTTTTTGAAATGACATATGTTTTTTGAGAGATCAAATGATTTTTGGAATTCCAAAGTTTTCTTGAAAAAGTGAAAAATTTTGTAATTCTAAATATTATTGACGTTCAGATATTTTTTGGAAAACTTGGACAATCTTTAAATAAGTATAAGTTTCGAAAATATGAACAATTTTGGAAAAATGCAAACAACTTTCAGAAATACGAACTGTGTTTAAACCTCTGAACTAAATTTGCAAAAAAAAGCGAACATTTTTTGGATCTGTGATCAATATTTATAATGAGAATATTTTTCGGCACTCTGAAAACTAGAAAATAAAAAAAAATCAAAACTTCGAAAAAAATATAAGAAAACACGAACATCTTTAAACTGTGAACTCTTTTATGAAATGAAAATAAATTGGAAATTTTCAAACTATTTTTTTGGAAAATTGAACGATTTTGGGGAAAATGAACAATTTTTTAAATTCAACTACTAACTCCGTCCGGGTTTATTGGTCCCCTTCATATTTTGCGCCCAACTTTGACCGTAGATTTAACTAACAAATTATAAGTTGTATGTCATAAAACTTATATTGTTGGATTCATATTTGGATGAAGTTTCTAATGAACTATTTTTAGGGTATATAACTTGTTTTTTAATAGTTAAATGAAATGTCAGAGTTTGACCCAAACTACAAGAAGGGATAATAAACCAGGACGGAGGTAGTTTTATTTTGAATATTTTTTCAAAATCTTGAATTTATGATTTTTTTAATATACTGAACTTTTCTGAATTCTGCAATTGAAAAAGAAACAGGGAAAATGAAAGTAAAAAAATCCAAAAGAAAATAAAAAAACAAAAAAGTGAAGAACCAGTATATAGAAAACCAACAGAAACTGGAAAATAGACCGAGGAAAGAACCAGAAAAAGGACCTAGAATTCCTAATACCAAAGTAGGAGAACTTGCGAAATTGGCCAGCCCAGATCCCAGCCTTCTGTACGAATGCGTCAAATGGAGAATTGCGTTCGTCTCGTCTGAAGGGTTTTACTCTCCCGTTATTTCTTGCCCATTTCGCTGTTTTGTTTTTCCGTTCGCTGGTTTCTCGTTCGTTCGATTGTTGTATTGTTTGTTGGTTGGTTCGTTTTTTCTGTCTTTTCCTTTGGTTAATTTTTTCTATGTTTTCCACCTGGGTTTTCTCGGTTTCCTGCTTGTTTGTTTTAGTTTTTTTGTTTCTGCTTTTATTATTATTATTATTATTATTATTATTATTATTATTATTATTATTATTATTTGTTTTCTCCTTCTTTGTTTCATTTTGTGAACAATATTTAAATTCTTGAACTTTTTATAATCTGCAAACTTTTTCAAATTCATGAAATTTTAGCGCATTAATTTATCTAACTCATGAAATTTTTTCAAGTCATTGAACTTTTGAATTCTTTTGTGAAATTCATTAAAATTTACAAATTTCATGAAATTTTATAAAATTCATGAATTGTTTCTCAAATTTCATGGACTTTTAGGTCTGAACTTTTTTTAAATTCAATAAATTTTTTTCAATTTTTTTCCCAATTTCATAAACTTTTTCCGAATTTGTGAGTTTTCCAAATTTCATGAACTTTCCAAAATCACAAACTCTTTTCATTTTATAAACATTTTCCAATTTTGTGGTTGTTTTAAAAAACTGAACTCTTTTCAAATTTATGATTTTTTTGTAGTCATCAACTTTTTTTCAAAAGTCAACAACAACCGAGCAGTAAGTTAACCAGCCAACCAGTTAGGAGCGAGCGAGCGAACTTCGCGTGTCGTTCTAGTCCCGTGCAATCGGTCCACGTTTGTTGGGTCGACCCAGTATCATCACCTTCCAGCGCCAGTAAGCTACGAATTTTTGTTATAAAAGATCACCTACGCTTTCATATTGGCAAAAAGGACCATGTCCACGCCGTATTGACAAAAAAGGCCACCCATGCTGTGGCGGCCGGTTTGGCAGCTGACACATGGCTCCTGCCGCCGTAGCCAGCGGCGGCAGGACATGCCGCCACAGCCGACGGCGGCTGCTTCTGTGTAACAACTTCCCCGTCTCTGCAGCGATTCACAACGGAACGGACAGGCCAGGTGGGCCCCGCCGCCACACCGGCTGGCGGCATCTCCTTTTACTACTCGCATGCAACGCCCACTGTTCCCGTCTTTGGTCTGTGAGAATTCTGTTGGATGGACAGTTGGACGCCGCAGAAAGGCAGGCAAGTATTGCATGGTTTTTTTTAACCGCAGTAACTCTAGCCACGGCAGAATCATATACTCCCTGCTAGTACGTACACTCCGCCATGACATGCAACCGCAGTAACTGTTGTTGCACGGGGAAGACTACGACGTGCCGGCAGTAAAAGCAGCTGCCGCCAACCAATATGGCGGCAGGGCCTACTTGGCCTCTCCATTCCGTTGCGAATCGCTGCAGAGCTGTTACACACAAGTTGCCGCCCTCGAGTGTGGCGGCAGGTCCAGCCGCTGCCGGCTGTGGCGGCAAGCGCCACGTGTTGGCTGTCAGGCTTGCCGCCACGGTGTATGTGATCTTTTTTGTCAATATGATTCGGATCTGGTCTTTTTTGTCAATACGGAATTGTAGGTAGTCTTTTCTGACAAAAAATCCAGTAAACTAACCTAACAGTGTGAGCGCCGGTTAGGATCTCCCCCGCACGTGTCTCACCGCCGAACCGTGTCCACCGCAGTGGTTGTATGCACCTGCATGCGCCACGCGCTTCCGAGACTTACTGAACTCGCCAAGATCAGTCTCGATCGATGCCCCTCCCAGATCGTCTTGAGAAGACAACCGCTAAATTGTTCGCTTTCTAGATCGCTCCTGGCAGAACTCCAACGATGATATCTTCCACCTCAGAAAGAATTTAGCTCATGATAGGGCTTGTTATAGTATTATTAGAGGTGCATAGTCGAACATCTAAGGATCAAATAATCACACGACGCATGACATCTAGATTTGTTAACGAGGTTCGTCGAACATTGGCTGCATCCTTGAGGCCTACGGGCGCTCCTCCTCGCCGTCACAATACCACATACTGGCCACCCGGGCTTCCGCACGCGCCCCCGGCTCTTCTTGCATACTTGTACTATTATATTGGCATAGTTCACAACTTCACATCGTATGTCTATCCACATATTATTTAAAAGGATTAAAATACAAGTGTCTTATTAGGACACGACTCTTACCTTATCTAGACATTATACAATCTAGAGTCCAACTATGACCTACCTTGTATACAATATTCGACACAATTTCAATAAATATAATAGCATTAACGCGCCCTAAAGCCGAATTTCGCCAAGTTAGATATGGCGTGCTTGTTTGGGCACACGTTTTTAGTGGTAAAATCATACAAGGGGTTCTTGTACTAGTGTGCATTGTCATGTTCTCTTTTAATAAAGATTCAGTTAACGAGCGAGAGGGACAGAAGATGATCTTTTCTTTTCTTTTTTCAAAAGGAGGATAATCCCGGTCTTTGCATGAGGACAATGTATGCAACCATATATTATTAAGAATGCAAAATCCAGCAGTCAAATAACATCAACCCGGGAGTAACGCAAAAAGAAAATTAAAGTCCGCATGCCTCTCGACAATAACTCTGTCGGATAACCACTAATCCTATGTTACTAGACTACAGCAAAACAAGAAATACACAACTCGTAGGCTACTCCTTTAAGAACGAAGCACGGCACGTGTGCCGATAATGGCGAGTCCAACACAAGGTTGCTACAGATTCTCATCTCTAAAGCCAAGCTTCAATCCACCACCTTCAACAAGGACACGGCGCAGGCACGCATCAATATAGCCTGATCATAGATCTTGTGTTTCCACCATAGTGCATAAAGTCGTCGTTGAAGCCGTATGTACCATCATTCGTTATCCGGGTACCGACGCCTCGATATCTGGAATACCTCTAGAGAAGACGCCAAAAGAGAGACGTCCTATACCGCCTACCTCTTGTCACCGTCGCATCACCTTTGATCCAACAACAACATGCTAGACATGAGATCTCCGCCAGAGCCACCATGCAGCACGTGCCGGTAACAAGCATGACTTGACGTCCCCACATGAAACGTCGTGCGTAGCGTCGGTCGGAGGCTTCACGTGCCGGCGATGAGAAGAATAGAAGATGGCGAGTGAAGATGGGACGGCTCGCATTCACTCACCGTTTGCTATTACTTTTTCGAAGTACTTCTTACCATTGTCTTAGTGGCTATATAAGCTCGGCGCCTGAGGTGTAATGGCCATTCATCTAAGTGAGATCGACTCAAAACTCTGAACATATAACTACTCCCTTCGTTTCTAAATATAAGTCTTTTTAGAGGTTTCAAATGGACTATAATATACGGATATACATAGACATATTTTAGAGTGTAGATTCACTCATTTTGCTTTGTATGTAATCTTTTATTGAAATCTCTACAAAGACTTATACTCCCTCCGTCCTAAAATGAGTGTCTTAAACTTAGTTTTTTTTTCTCGAATACGCACGAGTGTGCGTATCATATATTACAGAAGAAAGGGAAAGAAACCCTCCGCTGTTTAGTTACATGAATATGTTATAAAGTTGGATTGATCCGATCCACCATACAGCTAACTCTCTCCGGACTACTCGCCCTGCACCCACTCGTTCGCAGCCTCATATAAGGCCTCCATTCCTTCTCGTATCAGACCTGCCTGCTGCCAAACTTTGCTCTCGTCTATGATCTTGCGCAGGACCTGCTGGAGGCAAACTATGGCTCCATCGAAAGTTATGTCGTTCCTGTGTTTCCAAATCTCCCACATGGTGAGAAGGCAGATCGTGCGTATGCTCTTGCCCCACCGACCTCACGTATCCTGCCAGGCACACCAATCCTGTAGCGACTCACGGGCCTGCGGTGCTCCTTGAGCCATACCTAGGGCTGCGAAAACCTTGGCCCATATCTCCCTCGCAAAAACGCATTCGATAAGCAGGTGGCTGATGGTTTTGTCCTGCTGATCGCACAAAGGGCATGAGGCCCGATGCGGGAGCTTCTTCGCGCCAATCTATCCAAAGTCCAACACCGGTTCATGATGGCCAGCCATGCGAAAAATCTGCATCTCAAAGGGGTCTTCGAGCGCCATGTGAAAGCTGATGTTGGGGAGACCTCGAGCCCGGCGAATTTTGCTGCATATGCCGATTTGGCTGACTATTGGCCGTCCTGCTCCCAGGACCATGTGATAGTGATACGATCTCGCCGCTGGTCATCAAGCTGTATTGCCGCTATCCTGGGCCATATGCGCATGTACTGGCCGAGGGCCTCGACGTCAAGCGAGGGACCAATATCTGTCGCCCATCGCTCCTCGACGATTGCCTCCGCCTCGTCCTGGCCGGAATGCGCTCGTAAGCTCGCGGCGCTAGCTCCTGCAGCCGGTGCCCGTCAAGCCACCTATCCTCCCAAAACAGCGTCTCCCTTCCATCTCCAACCTCTGCCCGTGTTGCTGCTTGGAATAGGCACTTGGATTCCTTTGGCACGGAGAAGGCGAATTCCGCCCATGGCCTGTATCGATCAGTCCGTTGCAACCATAGCCATCGAGCTTGCAGGGCCACATTCATCCACTTCATGTCTAGGATGCCCAGGCCTCCTGCCCACTTGGGCCTACATACTCGTTCCCAAGCCACCATGCAGGCTCCTCCGCCTGCCTCTGCTTTTTCACACCATAAGAAGCCGCGGCAAATCTTGATCAGCGCGGAGATTGTTTTTGGCGGTAGCTCCATGGCAAGCATTGCGTGAATCGAGAACACCGAGAGAACCGACTGCACTAGAAGGGCACGGCTGCTCTTCGGGAGCGTCGCCGCCTTCCAGTGTGGCAAGCGCGTTGCTAGTTGCTCCATGAGGCCCTGGAATTGCGTTGTCGTCTGCTTTTTGATGGACAATGGCAGACCTAGATACTTGCATGGGAAGGATGCACTCGAGCAGCCCAGTGTGGTGCGGACAAGATCCATCTCCTCCTAAGAAGATCGGATGGGCATAGCCGTTGTTTTTCGCCATGTTTACTCTGAGTCCAGAGGCCTGCCCAAAGATGCTTAGGATTGAGGCACATACTGTAAGATCCTGGCTCATCGGCTTGATGAATAGTATGACATCATCTGCGAACATAGATAGGCGCTGCTTGAGGCCCGACCGAGCGAGGGGGGTAAGGATTTCGGATGCCTCCGCTTTCTTGAACATGTGCTGTAAGGGCTCCATGCATAGTATAAGCAGCATTGGGGAGATCGGATCCCCTTGCCGTAGGCCGCAACTGTTGTAGATTGTAGTTCCAGGCACCCCATTGACCACGACTTTAGTTGTTGATGTCGACAGTATTCCACAGATCCAAGCTATCCACCTTGGCCCGAAGCCTATTTGTTCCAACACCTCCAGTAGGAACGGCCACTGAATGGTGTCGAAAGCCTTTGATATGTCAAGCTTCATCAGCACCGTGGGGCTCCGTAGTGCGTGTAGGCGGCGCGCCGTGCCTTGTACGAGCATGAAGTTATCGTGTAACGATCGGCCCCTCACGAAAGCGCTCTGGTGGTTGCCAACTAGATGTGGCAGCTCCGCAGCCAACCTTGTTGCTAACACCTTTTTGAAGATCTTGATTACCCCGTGTATTAGACTCACATGCCTGAAATCCATAAGTTCCACCACCCCGTCCTTCTTTGGCAGTAGGGATACTAATGCCTTGTTGATGGTGCCTAGTTCGCGCATATCTTCTCGAAAGAATTGGTCCATCGCTCGCGTGAGATCATCTTTTATGATATGCCAGCATGAGGCATAGAAATGCCCCGTAAATCCGTCCGGCCCGGGGGCTTTGTCCATCGGCATGCCTTTGTTGATTTTCTCCACTTCCTCGTAGCCGAAAGGAGCCTCCATATGGGCAAGGTTCTGCGCCGGCAGGTTAAGCTCCTCCATATTCAGTGTGAATTCACGCTCTAGGGCCGACCCGAACAATTCTTTCTAGAAATCATCCACTGCGGTGGCCATCGTGTCCTGGATGGTTAGCATCTGTCCGTTGGACTGGAGAGACAAGATTGCGTTCTTGCGCTGCCTGTGGCATGCCTGCCGATGGAAAAATGACGTATTTGCCTCGCCCTCTGTCCGTTAGCATCTGTCCGTCTCAAACTTAGTACAATTTTGTACTAAAATTAGTATAAAATTGAGACACTTAATTTAGAACAGATCGAGTATATAGTAGTATACGAGAATGGATATTGTAGGGAAGCATATTCATTCCCCCTTTTGGTTCCTGGACGAAGCGTAGCTAGCTTGCCATCCCAAATTCACCCGATATCATATCACACTTGGGCATGACAATCCACATCCACTACGCCTACAAACAAATATGGGTGTTGCTCTGCCCAAATCTGCTGCAGGAGGGGATGTATACGCTTGAAGATTGAGCGCACACGCTCGGAGGAGACAACTGAAGTGGGAAAGTTTGAGTGACAGCGACCACAGGTTTTTTTTTGCATGGAATTTTGAGCTTTATTTAAACGAACGCATTCGCTAGACAGTCAGCTAGAAGGCTGCTGATCAGGAAGCTGGGAGTTTTCGTAAGCCAGCTTTCGGTAGCAGTCACCACGCAAGCACGTTTTGCACAAAGGTGAGCTGAACCATTAGCTGATCTACTTACATGTCGAATTACAAAAGAATGAAAACTAGCAGAAAGCTCATCAATTTCTAGAAGAATTGATGCCACAACTGAACGACTGTTGAGGCGAGTGTTCCAGAGGTTAACCACCTCCAGGCTGTCAGTTTCCAACACCACATGGAAGAACCCTCTGAGATTTGTGAAGATGACGCTGTCTCGAACTGCCAGGGCTTCTGCGATCATGGGGTCAGTCACTCAAGGGTGCGGTTTTCACCAAGCACCCAGCAGGGCCGTAGGTGACCGTGCCACGCCACCTGCTCCACTTTTCCCTTTGTCATAAGAGACCTCTGAGTCGGTATTGATCTTGATCTGGGCTGATTCTGGAGGGCGCCAGCCATGACCTGGGAGAACGATCGCATGTTGCAAGGGGATATCTAGCAAGGCCAGAGCTTCTCGAGTGAGTCTCACCAAGTTGGCCGGATCCAGTTTGTGTCCATCGATTGCGGGAAGTCCAAGTGGACCACACCACAGGGATTTTTTTGTTCTGAATTTTTCAACTTTTTGAAATGTGTATTTTAACAATGGGTGCATATGCACCTAGAAGCCAAAGGCAATTACCGTACAACAAGAGACTTACGTCTTTTCCTTTTGTATTCTTCCCTTTTTTTTCCTTTTCTTTTGTATTCCTACTTGATTGGGTCCTTTCCCCGTGCAAGAGAGAGTGGGGCACAAAGGGTCGCCGTCAGAATTCAGTAAGCACGGGTCGGTTGTTCATATGACGGGGAGGTTGCGACGTCGTGACGAGGAGAGGAGGCTGCGATGCTGCTGTGACGGTGCTGCCGTGAATTCTTCCTTCATGGCAGCCGCACGAGAGCATGTCATGCCATCAAAAGAAAGAAGAAAGTCTGAATTTGGAAGGGTGCGGTCAGAGTCAGAGAGGAGCATTTTTGTCGTGTGGGAAACTGTGAATGCCTTTCTTTCTTTCTTTACTCAGTCTACTACGGTGGTAATAATTAAGTATACTAGTGGACCTGTTGCGCCAAATGACGCAGAGGCACGCTAAAACCATGTTCGCGATGAAAAGAAAAATCCATGGTTTAGGAAACACGATGGAATATTGTGTATAATGTTATGAATATACACGGCTTAAGTCAAAAGTAAAGAGTCTAATTTAAAACAAAAATACACGCCTTGGTATGAAAAATTAAGATAGAATTGTCTTTCAAAATCTATACAATGAGTGTTTTGAAAATGTTTGTCTTTGTCGGCAAAAGTAAGTTTTAGCAGCCACTGAAAATTGTTGTGTACAATCATACACATTATCTGGCAGACTTCTTACTTAAGAAAATTATTTTATTCTTTCAGTTAGAGTTGGTGGAACCTTAGGTGGATTCTTATTTGGTGGTATAATAGATCCTTAGGTGGAACCTTATGTATGAAAAGAAACACGTATTTGTGGCATGTGTTAAGAAAACTTAAAAGAAAGTACATGCACTGTTGCTTAAAAACATATCCGTGTCTTTTCTTTACTCTTTTATTAATTAGCTAAAAAGCATGTGCATGTCTAATAGCATGTAGAAAGTATTTAAGGTTTCCTGGACTGACCCGCTCGGTGTCCGGCCCACAAAGAGTTTTTCTGGGCTAGCCCGCTCGGTGTAGAATATGAAGCGGCAGGGTATCCATCAATTTGTTTATCCCCTCCTCTTCCTCGGTAGCTCCGTTTGGTGAGAGAGGCTCTTCGGTCAGGGACAGACCCCTAGGTTCGCGTGACTCTAAAGCTGATGAGATTTTTGCCTCTTTCTTATTGCCTCAAACTGCTTTGATGCACAGATCTGGCCCGCATTTGTCCCGCATTTGTCTGGATTTGACATCTCCCCACTGCGCCAAATGGCACATAGACCCGTTAAATTCATGTGCACATTGAAAATAAAATCCATGGTTTAGTTGATTTAGTTGTGGAAAAGCAGATAAGGTAACAAATTTAACGCCCTTTAATAAAGAAAGAATAATGGCTTATTATCTACAATGCGATGTAACACATTTAAATTTAACAACACAAAGTCCCACTGAAAACCATGTTGTGCTTAAAATATCTATATAGCGCATGCATCAATTTGTTTTTTTTCTGCAGGATGCATCCATTTGTTTGTGTGTGTTTGAAAAAAAAGACTATTTTCATGCCACTTAGACACATGTCTATTTTAAAGTAGTCATATGGTAGTAAAACAAACAATACTCCCTCCATTTCTAAATATAAGTCTTTTTAAATATTTCAATACAGACCACATACAAATGTATATAGACATATTTTAGAGTGTAGATTCACTCATTTTGCTTCGTATGTAGTCCATATTAAAATCTTTTAAATGACTTATATTTAGGAACGGTGGGAGTATAATGGATGAACTACGAGAACTAAACGGAACTAATAAAAGGAAAAGGAGAGGTTAAACAAAATGATTATAGACAATTTGCTATTGCATCCAACTAATAAAAGGAAAAGGAGAGGTTATCGAGATGGATTCACGACTTTGTGCCTAGTATCACCAATCAAACCAGAAGGAAGTAACTTCATCCTATGAGCATATATATCTCAAAATCAAAACCAAAAGGAAGTATGGTGGCGTTCCTGCAACCTGGTAACTTATATTGCTCCCAGCTCGTACCTTCCGAAATGTCTGCCTCTTGGCCAAGATTCATGATGATATTCAGACCTTCACCAAAAGGAAGTAACTTCATTGGTTCTGACCCATGAGCACATATATATCTAAAAACCAAAACCAAAACCAAAAGGAAGTAGCTTCATGATTTGTGACCTATGAGCACATACAAATATCAATAGCAGCTGAAAAGAAGTCACTCTCTGAAGATTCTTACCATATGTATCCCAGCCAAACATCTTTGCTTCAAGCAAATCTTTTAGTCCTTTAGTCGCCGTCACAACTTCAGTTTTTCACTGCAAAACCTACATGGTGCAGGAAGCATAACTACCAAGTTATTGGAAGCAAAAAGGAAAGACAGTAGTATTAGTAAAAGTGAAGTACCAGGTGTGTCAAGGCTAAATTAACAGACATTGAAGACTGAATGCGGCAAATCTTCTATCATACCAAACTGATGATATTATTTCTTTATTAAAAGGGAATATCCAAGGATGTGCTTCCAAAACCTTCCTTTGGTAGCCGTAGTTTGGTGCATAGACAAATAAAAGAGGTCACTGCCATAGTCAAAATGTACACCTATCATAAGAAAATATCGCGTTTCATGCCTTACGAACTGCGCTCTTTGTGAAGATAACAAAGTTTGGTATTGCTAAAAACCACAAAATTTGAAAGTGGGGTTATCAAGCACACTGAATAGAGTTTACGTGACTGAAAAATAATAAACAGAATATGGAAATAAGTGTTTTGAAACGTAGAATTTTGGAGCTGCAACCTTTGGAGCTGCACAAAAGATGCAGTTGAAGAGGAGAGCCCTAAATGAAAAAATCGAGCTAAAAATTTAAGCTAGAAAACCTGACCTAGTATATATATCCCAAATTGACAGTAGCACCTACATACTGAAGCAACAAAATTACCGAAAAAATCCCCACAGAATGGACATCACAGATGAAGGTTGTGTGCTTCTCGAGTTTCTTTGCCACTCCTTTTCTGTTGTAGCCAGGGCTGTCTTTCGAGTTTCCCTCTCCCTCTCCCTCCCTCTCTCCCACTCCCTCTCCCTCCCTCTCACTATCGCTGTTTGTGTGATGTGTGAGTGGTGGACTAAGTGAAGCAGAAAAACATACATGGCGCAAAATCCTAATTCAGACCAGTAATTGTTTGTAAATGAAGGCCTAAAATTATAATCCACGTCAACCAGGAGCAAGTATACTTTTACAATTGTAACTGTATGCAAGGAATGACACATCAAAATTGAAAAGCCAAGAGATAAAACATGTGAATGATCAATGTCAGCCATATGAATCCTACTTTCCGAAAACACAAATGAGACAACTATAAAAATATAGGAAGTACACTGGAATTAAGCTAAGAACACTAAAAACATAGGCAGTACACTGGAATCCCTTTCTTATGGGTATGAGTTTTAGATCAAGGAGAAACAAATCTACAATACACTAAATAATCAGATTAAAGAACCAGAGATGATATATTGTTTGAAGTGAAGAGCACAATGAACACACCTGTCGAAGCTTTATTGGTAAGTACAATCTACAGAATGTGCGCACAAAATCAACCAGCCGGTCGTCTCTTCTAACACACATAAAATAGATACACTATCTACTACCATGCCCTTCTTCAGGTAGGAGCTTCATTAGAAAAAAGGGGTCCTATGGAACAAAAACTGGGTCATCGACCTTGACGATTTTCCCTTTGCCCTTTGCCGAAACAGTATCTTTGCAGACCAAAATTTGCCCAAAGTATACCTACAAAATGAGCTAAAAACGGGAGCAGTCAGCTCTTTGTTCTTCTACCGTTGAGAATATGTTGAAAGGGATGATTACCTTCGGTTTATTCCCGTGGCTTCAACAGGTCACGTGATAAGAATATCACCATTGTTTTTGTTGGTTCAGTGCCAGGTGTTCTGTTGTCTTGATTAACGGTAGGAACCTGGAATCAGTAAATACAGAAAATAAGTATAGTTATTTAAATTGCCTTGTGAATGTTAACAAACTACTGAATTCTGGTGGTGTAATGTTTATATACGATACAATGAACAAGTTCATAATTATCAGTTTTATGAAACCTATCCCCATCACCCATCCACTTCTCAATTACCTACATGTACATATGTACTTGTTGATTTCATAACTAAGCCAACTCACATATCAATTCCTAACTCACACTCGAATAATTTGTGTGCTACATAACTAAGACAACTCAGGAATTTACCCTTTTACTAATTTTGCTATGGAAAGAAAGGGAAAGAAAAGAAGCAAGCAATTTATACCACTACATGTTATCATGTTTATTTTCAGACATTGCAGAATTGAATTTGAAGCAAGGAGAGTACCAACCATAGCACCAGATCTTGATAACTTTACCTAGCAATGGTCGCATAAATTCACACCTTCAAATGTTAGCTTGTTTATCTGTATGGTTTCCACCGATGGTTTCCACCGATCCTTATTATGGATGGCATCCATCCACTAAAAGACTGTCAAAACGAACGATGTCTGAAGAAAACAAGCAGTATAATTACATAAGGTAGGTAACTACAAAGCAAACTTGTTATCTTAACTCATAATATCTCAGGAAGAGAAGTCTATCCAAAAACACGATGTGTTGTGTGACAACAATGCAGAATGCAAGGATACCATAGATGGAGTTGATCAAGATAATGAACTTCAAGAACTCCTTGCGGCCCCAGACTGGTTCAATATCCTTCCCACAGAGAAGTGGGAACTACCAATAGCCTTCAAAAGCAAAAGCAAAAACAAAAAAGTCAACATAAAACACACACACAAATGTTGTCCAACTTTTGAGATACTCCCTCCGTTTTTATTTACTCCACATATTAGAGTTGACTGAAGTCAAACTTTCTAAAGTTAGTGATAGCTGATGAATTCTGTCAAAATTGTGCACTGTCTTCAGCTCCAATGGTTTGATTTCGAATGTTATAATAGGACACAAGTTTCCATTCATAGCCATGAAGTGGCAGTAGTTGAACATAACTGGATAGGGATCTAGACATCTAGTTAACTCACCCCTGGATGGATTTGCTCAATGTAACCAGCTGTGAAGACTCGCTGAAGGACGTTGGGCTTCTCCGATGAAGCCAGCAGCGAGATGTTGGAGACCGCCTCGAGCGGCAGCATGTCATCGGGCGCGTTGGATTGGTGGTGCAGGGCGGCCGACGGCTTGAAACGGGTGACATGTCGTCTCCATTACTTCCTATGTATTTGAATGAGTTTAGATTGCTCCTAAAACCACTATCCTTCTGAGCTATCATGTAGTACAACAACTATCATATTTTCTTGTATTCAATGCAACATTTTATACCAACTACTAAATCTGGATAGGACAAACAGTGTGCGCATACATACAAATTTCAGCAACCTCGGATGATTAAAAATGCCAGGAGTGTACGAAATCATATATAACAACAAGATATTCCAACTTCCAAGATTCAGAGATGCAAATGATATGTCAGAAATCAGCTACTACAAAAATGGACACGGCAAAAGGGCAAAATTCAGTAAGCAGAATTTGCAGCTATTGAACAACACATACTACAGAGTAGTTGAGCACCTCCTATGAGAAGTGGTTGTCGACGTCGTTAGCCTTCTTAATGGCCTCTAGCCTACATAGGGAAAAATAAATAATCACAATTTCGTCATAGGTTCCAATTCAGTTCAGAGCTTACTTCACAAGTTAAATACATACGTGGAGCATCTCTCAGCCTCTTCCTCTCAGCCTTGTGCCTCTGCAGAGCCAAACGAGCCCTTCCCAATCTGCTCCAACACCTCATGTTGATCCATCTTCCCTAATCTGATTTAGCCCAAACAGAGAAACATTCAAGCAACAAAGAGATTGGAGAAGATTTCAACGGACCACACCAAAGAGAATTCAAATTTCGTTTGGACAAAAGGCATGGTAATAAATGTTTAGGTAAAGATTTGGATGTGGCACACCAGAACAAACGGGCAGGTGTTGACAACGAACACATACACATACACATACTCATAAATTATAGCATCAAAATGCAAAACAAAGGTTCTATTTGGCCTTTCCTCTTCTCCACCTTGCTCTGGATTGATGTGCCCCTGCAGCCGACGCTTTATTAGAAAGGAGGCAGACGAGAGTGAGGGCAGGGGAGGGGCATAGCTCATTGCTCATGCTGCTTTGGCCGGCGAGCCTCCTCGAGCGACCTGCCTGCATCCGCCACTCCACCGGCCCCTAATACTTCCTCCTGCCGGCAGACTCCCCATGGATTTCTGTCCCCGCTCCGGTCCGGCCACCGCCATGGGGCCTAAGGAAGGATGGGCAAGAGGAGTGAGAGGGGCGGCGGCCGTGGGGATCGGGGAGGGAAAGAGAGAGGGAGGAGGGAAGGGTGCAGCGACAGTGGGAAAAGGGGGCTAGGGTTTGTGGCTTCCTGGCGGCTGAGGAGGGAGAGAGAGATCGAGGAGGGAGGGAGGGAAGTGGATCCTCTAACATCCTGAAGGAATGTCACGAAGCTACAGTGACATATGTATGTAAAACAAAGAAGGGATGTCACGAGCTACAGTGAAATACTGTAGCAATCACTGTGCGAATTTACTGTAGCATGTGAAAAAAAATCAAATTTTTCTTTATTGCACCATAATTTTGTTTGTATGTAATTTTTCTAAATGTATACAATAGATTTGTAATTTGCAAATTAATTATAATTATTATAGGCTTAACCATATGAATGTGAAGAAGGAATGTCATGGTTACTGTAGCTTACGTGACATCCCTTCAGGATGTTAGAGGATCCGCTTCCGGGAGGGAGGGGTGCGGCTTGCGGGTGAGGGGATTGGGCGAGCGGCTTCGGAGGACATGACTCGCCCACGCTTCCGCAAATGGCACGCGGCGCATAAGACCTCTCCCAATGCAAAGGTGCTTAGATGAGGTGCTAAGTGCATTAAATACTTTAGCAACTTAAGTCCTCAATGCATAGATGCTTAACTTGTTGTTGCTAAGCACACTTTATTTAATGAGTTAGCACCTAAAGTCTTTCATGCATTGACCAAATTGTTTCATTTAAGTGGTTTGCCTAGGTTCTCGCGCTTGGCATTGGTTCTTCCTAGGGTCACCAAAGTACTCTCTTCCCTCTTTAAATGTTGTGCCATGTCACTTTTTTGCTTATGTGGCATACTTAGCACCTGTCCACGGTGGAGCACTGGGAAGGGCCTAAGGAGAGGGCGCTCGGGCACCCAAAAATGACCAACCCAGCCAATTGCGGGCGACCCTGAGCTCACACATCATTGGCCCAGAGAAATTACCGTGAGGTGAAAACCACCACAAAGATCTAACGAACCAGAACACAGAGATGACTGTTTTCATCAGAATCTGACGGCCGAGAAGATAGGAAATCGAGGGAGGCTCGTGGAGGTGGGTCGCCCAGCCATCTTATATATTAGAATTCCTGTGCGTGCAGAACGTAGAAACGGTCGTTCTTCCGGATTCAGAGGGGGTGAATGTGCGTTCATATTGGCAGTCAGGTCAGACATCACATGAGAAAAATCCCGTCTTTCCGTTCAACAAGGAACACATGCACTCCTATTTTAGGTCAGCATACGAGAGTAGCAGTGAGCAGCAGCAGAGCCACAAACTAAAAAGATTGTTTTTTTCAAGAGCAGGAAGAGCATAAGAAAACAATGACAATGATAATAGCCTTCCCAACTGTGGGAAACAATCGATCTTTCTCTCTGCAAGTACATTTTACAAATTTCATTTACTGTTCTGTACTAGTAGCTCTTGTCCAAAGCATCGGAGCCAGAGGTGGTCTCCTCCTTCAGTCATTGGAAAGGGCTAAATTTCTTGCCTTTTTACAAACAGAAAATTTGAACTGCCACCTCTCTAGGGGAGCCCCAACAGTTGAGATTTTACTGAATGAGAAGACAAAAAATATAGAGAGAAGATGTACAAGGGGACTATACCAGCAAGCAGATCAAGGCAAGCCTTGAATGGAGCTGCAATTGCTCTTTTACAATGGCTATACTTCACAACTTACTACGTACATTCGTGTTTCATGATGTACATTCATGGACTCACCAATCCGAGATCCCAGGAGCCTGGTCAGGGTGTTTAACTCTTAAGTCACAACCTCCTGAGGAGTTGAAGTATGACCTAGTAAACCTGCTAATGTTTCAGCTCAATCAGAGCTCTGTGCACAAGTACTCGTTTCTGACTCACTTTGGTAGTAAACTATGTCACCCGTGTCGCTAACATAGTGATCCTCCTTCAAACTCCGCGATAGCACCTGCAGTAGGTGGAATGGGAGAGGAGCCGACTTCTCTGGTTCTTTGTAGTACTTGCCAAGAACTGGCTTTGCTGCCTCAGTCTGCAGGTTACACCCAAACCAACATCTAGTTAGCAAAGGTAGCTCTAGTCTCTAGAGAATGCCACATATTTTGATGCATGTTCCAGAAAAAGGCAAGAGCTAAGGAGCAGGGGATGGCGGCTTACTGCCTCGACAAGATGGTAATGCGGGATTTGCGGGAAAAGATGATGAATGACATGCGTGCCAATGTCGTGGTGTATGTTGTTGATCAAACCGTAGTCCCGATCAAGTGTTGTCAATCCTCCGCGCAGATAGCTCCATTCCTATTAGTTCGCAAAGCGATATCAATAAGAAATCAGACTAGGATTGTTAAGCAATTATAAATGAAAACCATATAAACTGAAGCAGCTACTGGAAAATATTACTCCCTCCGTTCCTAAATATTTGTCTTTCTAGAGATTTCAACAAGTGACTACATACGGAGCAAAATGAGTGAATCTACACTCTAAAATATGTCTATATACATCCGTATGTGGTAGTCCATTTGAAATCTCTAAAAAGACAAATATTTAGGAACGGAGGGAGTATATCTTTAATTTCTAACATTCACAACTAGGATTACTCTCTGACTGAAGGAAGCATTTGTCATTTAGGCATAACATGATACCTATCTAAGTACCACACATGTAGAAAGGTTGAATTACAGAACAGAAGACCAGAAGAACTAACAATTTCGAGGAGAAGTCAGAAATAAATGTAATTGAACAGTCAATATATGTTGGCAGGATGTGCCCTTATGAACCTTCCACTAAATATTTTTAAAAATTATACTGTACTATGTTTGCCATTTTCTATAAGAACATCGATTATGTTTAGTTTTCTGTTCTCCACGTATATATTCTACTTAAAACAGCAAACAAGTATTTCCTGTCATTTTAACAAATAATAATGGACCATGCCATTGATTTTGAACATTAAGCAGTTTTCCAGAAGCATTGATTAATTGCAAATCTGATTCAACCATGATATTTACCTTTCCACGATACCAGGGAACCTTGTCTTCATGACCATGATGGTGCAAGTATGTGACAAAATCCAGCCACATAACAAATATCTGCACAGGGTTCACCAAAATTAATCACTGGAGTTCTTCACAGTGTACTCTCTTGATGGCTTATCCAAATTCTAAGTTTGCCGAAATTGGGCATGTGATGAAAGGCATGAAGCTCTTACCACATATGGGATTGCATAGAGCTTTAGCATCTTAAGAGGCCCCATCACAAAGGTCAGACCTGCGAGAACCCCTATCATTGCAAGCCAGGATGCAGTGGATGTTAGCACATCCTTTTTCTCATTAGGTTGGAATAAATAGCTGTTCGGGTTGAAGTGTGAGCCTTCCTTGCCAGGGCTCCTCGCAAACTGCACCGAACAAGAATTTACCATGTTAGAAAACAAGACCAGCCAATTCACACGTCGTGGTAAAATCAAGCAGCTTCGTGCCTCACCAAGTATAAGGGGAATGCAAGCATGGGAAATGGCATGCTGAACCGCAACTTCTTTGTCATATTGTCCAGGCTATTGTACAGCCTCTGGGGTAGCTGCAAATTATCACAATTCAAGGAATCATTAAGCACGATTCACCAAAACGCCGCCTCTCTGAAGAATTATGCATGCATGAATCGACCGAGAAGCAAAGAGCCAAAGACCTACCGGGTGCCAGGATTCGTCCTTCTCCACATGGCCGTGGTTCTGGTGGTGCGTCCTGTGGCTGATCCTCCTGCAATTACATTCACACAAGACGCCGCCTTTCTTAGCATCAATAACAATTCCACAACAAGGAAGAAAATACAACATACACTCATCGTACCAGCCGTTGTATGGAACGAGAATTGAGGAATGGAGTATGTGGCCGACCACGCTGTTCAGCTTTGGGTTGCTTGAGAAGCTCCCGTGCCCACTGCAAACACCAAACAGTCGTTACAGGACAAGAGACAAACATTGTGGCTACAGGCCAAAACCGGCATGGAAGTCCAATCTTTGGGTCTGGGGTACGAGGGAGGACGGCCCGTACCAGTCGTGTCCCAGGACGAAGAGCGCCCAGAACATGGTGCCCTGCGCGGCCCAGTAGAGCGGCCAGACGAGCCAGCTGTCGGCCCGCGCGGCGGCGGCGGCGAGGCCGAGCACGACCAGGACGTCGCGCAGCACGTAGCTCATGGACCGCCACGGGTCCTTGACCCAGCAGTGCTTCGGGATGGCCGCGCGGATCTCCGCCAGGCCGAACGGCGGCGGCGCCCCCGGGTTGAACCCGGCCGAAGAGCCCCCGGCCTCCTCCGCTCCCCCCAGGCTCCTTTTATCCTCCTCGAAGACGGAGGCGAGGCGGGTGGGCGCGGCGACGCGGAGCGCCCAGTCGCGGTGGATGGCGGCGGGCGCGGGGCGACGCGGCCCCGCGGCGAGGTGGGGAGACGACGGCAGCGCAATGGCGCTGCCGCGGCCGCGCGCGCGGAGCGGCGTGAGGCCGCGGCAGTCGGAGAGGGCGAGCCGGGCCATTGGGCGACGGCACCGCGCCGATGGATGGCTAGCTAGTCCAGTCGTGTACCACCACGGCCGCGCCGGTCGCCGAGGATCTTGTGCGTCTGGGTGGGTGGCAGGGACTGGGATTTGCGGTTGGTCGGGATCGGCAAACGCGAGGTTTCTATATACGCGCACGCGCGAGAGGGGGAGAGATCGCTGGCGCGTGCGAGGGAGCGCGCGCTGGCGACGAGGGGCGGGGGAACGGGGGAAGGGGAAGGTGCGCGTCGGCATCGCGATGGAACTGGGTATGGACTATGGAGTTGGACGCGGTGCGGTGGACTCGGACCGGGATGGCGGTCGAGCACGGGTCCAGCCACGGGAGCTGGCACGTGTGAACTGCCGCGGGTGGACTCCGACGCCGCTAACTTGTTTTTTTGACTGGTTACTTTCTTTTTCTTTTTTTGAACTACTACTAGTGCTTTTTTTTTTTGAAAAGATCCCGGACGTTCGGATTTTCCCACGGCAATAGAACGTTTTTTATGTCAACTTTAGTTAATGTAATTACCATTTAAATTTGTCATTCTCGTGTCAACTGCTATAAAAAACGTTCAATTTACCATGGGCAAAATCTAAATGTTTGGGACTTATCGTTTTTTTTTCTTATACTTCCTCTTTCCAATATAGGAGACTCGTTTATTTAAAATTAACTTTTTTTTCCACGGGAAGGTCATAAGGCGAAGGCGTTTGATACGCTGCACGTTTTTTGGCTTCCTTGGCAATCCATGTCCAACCATCCGTTGCAGAACACAACCGGAGATGTGATGCATTGCCGCCACAAAAATTGACAATTCACGTGAATCTAGGGTTTAGGAAATTAGAGGCCACCATGGCCATTGAAAAATATACACAAAGACATATATTCCTAATTACCATTTTAATCTTTTGGTCATGGTACTCCATTATATTTAGTGGTGGTATTCTCTAACACTAAAAGTGAAGTATCAGTCTACGTCTATGTTCATAGAGGTGAGTGTATGAGCGTCTGTATTTATAATGTGTTAAAAAAAGTGAAGTATCAGTCAATATTAACCATTCGATTAGGAGGAACGAGTGGCCTATATTATCTTGTGGGTAGCTTATTGGAGAATGAAGGGAAGTCGCAGCTTGCTTTATCCTTGGGTTGAATAAAGTGCCTAGGAAGGCTCAGTGGCGGCATTTTCATTGGGTCAAGGCACAAACCGCCTTCATTTACTATAGTACTCTAGCTACAGATAACGAATGAACTGTGCCTCAAGTAAAGGCCCGGACTGACTGGGGATGTCTCTGCCACTGGGAAGGTTGGACGAAGAATTGTGCTTCATCAATCAAATTGGTGAAGTTAATGTCTCATTTTGGAGTAGGAGCAGTATGTTAGTGTTGGGAAACGTTGCATGGAAAACAAAAAAAAATCTACGCACACGCAATAATCTATCCATGGAGATGCATAGCAACGAGGGAGAGAGTGTGTCTATATATCCTCGTAGATCGTAAGCGGAAGCGTTTCTCAACGCGGTTGATGTAGTCGAACTTCTTCACGCTTCAATCGATCAAGTACCGAACGCACGACACCTCCACGTTCTGCACACGTTCAGCTCGGTGACGTCCCACGTTCAGCTCGGTGACGTCCCTCGCCTTCTTGATCCAGTAAGAGGTCGAGGTAGTAGATGAGTTTCGTCAGCACGACGGCGTGGTGACGGTGATGGTAAAGTGATCCTCGCAGGGCTTCGCCTAAGCACTACGGAGATATGACCGTGGGAGTAAACGATGGAGGGGGGCGCCGCACACGGCTAACAATTGTCTGGTGTGTGCTAGGGGCGCCCCCTCCCCCACATATATATAGGTGGGAGGGAGAGGGGAGGCAGCCAATGTCGGTGTTCTGGGAACGGGGGTCCCCAGACTTGCCTGCCTGCGGCCCACGGCGTGGCTCCACCGGTGGCTCTGTACGACCCATCTTCACCAGCAAACACCCAAGACCCTCGCGAGGGGCCAAGCCTCGCGAGGCAGACGACGCAAGACCTCCTCGGGGGCGGCCTCACCAGGTTGGCTCGCGAGGGGCGGAGAGACCAAGGCAAGGGGCACCTCGCGAGGTCCCTGTGACGCAAGCCATGACGACCATGGCCAGTGCGGGCGCCAGTGCGCACAGTGTCCTCGTTTCCTCTTTGGTCTAAAGAGGCAAGCGCAGGCGAGGAGTCCCGAGGCATCCGGCAAAGGTTTCCATATCGGTGCAACGAGACCAAGACTAGCAGGACAGCAGGACGGAGGTCACCATGGAGCCTAAGACGGTGTCACCACCAGAGCCTTTGGCAGCTGAAGACCACCTTTAGTCAGGATAACCTGTACTAGTTGTCCCCCTTCAAAATTGGCCGTTGTGGCATCCCTTCCCGCTCAATATTTGGGAAGAGGACCAAGGCCTCTATAAATAGGGCTAGCCACCACCATAGTAGGGAAAAACTGATCCTGGATCGGATCCATTCCATCCTCACACCCACAAGCTCACAGAGCACAAGAGCACCTCTCCTCAGGAGGTTGTTCTTCCCTTGTAACTGTTCATCTTCAGCCCAAGAGGCAATCCACCACACCACACTGGAGTAGGGTATTGCACCACATCGGTGGCCCGAACCAGTATAAACTCTTGTGTCCTTTGTTCTTCGGGTTCGTCGAGCTAGGCCGTGAGACCGTGGTGAGGGGAGAGCTAGTGGGAGGAGAGATCTTCGTGCGCACCCCAGTGTTCGAACCTCAAGGGTTTTGCCGGAACCCGAAATCCGACAGCCAAGGAGGCGCCCAAGTAGGCCGAATCCTACTTGGGGTCTCCCCATGGCACCACCCCTGGTGGCTGGTGCTTTTCCCCTCTTGGCCCATTAGTCCCATATCTTTTGTCGGGGGTGCCCGGAACCCCTTCCGGTGACCCGATATGTACCCGGCCCCCTCCGGAACACTTCTGGTATCTGAATACTATCCTCCTATATATCAATCTTTACCTCTCGACCATTTCGAGACTCCTCTTCATGTCTATGATCTCATCCGGGACTCCGAACAACATCCGGTCACCAAATCACATAACTCATATAATACAATATCGTCATCGAACGTTAAGCATGCGGACCCTACGGGTTCGAGAACTATGTAGACATGACCGAGACACCTCTCTGGTCAATAACCAATAGCGGAACCTGGATGCCCATATTGTCTCCTACATATTCTACGAAGATCTTTACCGGTCGAACCGTTATGACAATATACGTTATTCCCTTTGTCTGTCGGTATGTTACTTGCCCGAGATTCGATCTTCTCTATCTTCATATCAAGCTCAATCTCGTTACTGGCAAGTCTCTTTACTCGTTCCACAATACATCACCTCGTGACTAACACCTTAGTCGTTTTCTAGCAAGCTTATGATGTGTATTACCGAGAGGGCCCAGAGATACCTCTCCGATACTCGGAGTGACAAATCCTAATCTCGATCTATGCCAACTCAACAAACACCTTCGGAGATACATGTAGAGCATCTTTGTAATCACCCAGTTATGTTGTGACGTTTGATAGCACACAAGGCATTCCCCCGGTATCCGGGAGTTGCATAATCTCATAGTTGAAGGAATATGTATTTGACATGAAGAAAGCAATAGCAATAAAACTTAGCGATCATAATGCTAAGCTAACGGATGGGTCCTGTCCATCACATCATTCTCCTAATGATGTGATCCTGTTATCAAATGACAACTGTAACACCCCGGATACAACTTTCCATATTCGTAACTCCGACTCTTGCCCTTTCCGGAGATGTGATTTTTTTTATTTCCTTCGTGGTTGGGTTTTGTCTGTTGTTTTGCATTTTGTTCTTGTTATGCATTTCATCTCATGGCATCATCTGCATTTCATCCGCATGTTTTTCAAAACTTGCATCCGTTCGGGTTCCGCCGGTTCTCTCCGTTGTCCGTTCCGAGTCCGGATACACTCGCACGCGCTGCGCTGCACCTCCAAATATTATTTTATAAGTGGCATAATAATGTTCTCGGAATGGGTTGCAACTTGTCATGCGGGCTTATTATAGTGTAGACAGGCCGCCTGCCAAGTTTCATCGCATTCGAGTTCGCTTGATCGCCCAACCGTTATATATGTAACCGGATATAGCGGTATAGTCGTTGGACGTTCGGTCTCCTAATAGTCACGGGCCTCACTTCTCCCCTCTCTTCTCCGCCCGAGGCCTTATAGACGGCCACTTGCAGCCCACCTAGACCAACCCACCTCTCCTCGCGTCCGGAACCATCTGATGGCGATCGAACGGTCCGAAAACGGAGCAAAACACCTAACCCTAGCCCCCTTCCTTATATAAACACCTCCCCATGCCATTTTCGCCTTCTCCCACCTTCCTCCTTGTTTTCCGCGCCCCAATCATCAGCCCGCCGCCTCCTCCGTTTTCCGCACGCCACCTCCTCAGCGCCACTTGGCGAAGTCGCCATTGGGCGCCCGCCAGACGCCGCCAGGCTAACCGGCGCCGCCATGTGGCTCGCCACGTCGTCCCAAGAGCTCTCTCATCTGCTGCCTCCGCAGCCCACGGCCGCCCAGCTGGCCGAACTGGCCCCGGCGCCCCAAGAACCTGCTCGCCGCGCGGCCTCAGCAGCTCCCGATCCAGGCGGGATCGAGAGGAGCCCGAGCCTCGACGCTGCTGACCGCCGCCGCCGCGGTGCCCGCCGCCACGAAGCCTCGCCGCCGCCTCGCCAGTCACGCGTCGACCTCCTCCTCTCTCTCTCGACCCCATCTCTTTCTCTCTCAAGACAGGTAGCCGCCCCATCGCTGAGTCAACCGGCGCCAGCCGAGCTCCATTGCCGCCGCGCTTCGATCCGGCAAGCCGCCGCCGGATCCGTCGATCCCGCCGTCCCGTCGATTCGGCGCCTCTCGGCCTCCCTCTCCGGCCTCCCCTCGTCGGAGGGCCACGCCGCCAGCGCCATGGCCTCCTGCTCGGGCAGAGCACGGAGGACGACGCCTCCAGCCGCCGTGGGCGCGCCCCCCTCGGCTGCCCATCTCCCGAGCCCAGCTCGGCTCGGCCCACTTACCGCCACCTCCTCCTCGCCTATGGGCCGAAGGCCATTGTGAGCAGCTCCCCCGCCCCTGTGCTCTGTTGGGCCGGATCCCAGATGCGGCCCAATGTTATTTTTTTCCTGTCCTGCGAATTTATCTATTATCCAGAGAATTACCGTTTTACAGAAAAGTCCCTAGAGTTCATGCATTTAATAACTCATCAACCGTGCATCGGATTAAAATGTTTTATATATGTAATATGCTCAGAAAATTGTGTAGATTAATAATATGCCACTTTCATCTATGTTAAAAATGTTTAAACTGATGTTTGCATTAATTTGCTATTATGCCATGTTAAAATGCTTTAATTCATAACTAAATAACCGTAACTCGGATTTAAATGTTCTTTATATGTAAATGGGGTGGAAAATGCCTAGATTAACATGGTCCACTTTATGTTGCTGTTTAACAACTCTAAAATTGTGTTTAGGGCAGAACAGGACCGAATCTAAAATATTTGCTCATGGGGATTTTCCGAATTGTTGTTTCTTATTTCCGCCTCATTTAAACTTGCCTAAATAGTTAGTTTAATTATGCTCCACCTCTTGCCATGTTTAACAACATTTAATATTGTTGTGTACCTAACCGAGAGAGAACTAAATAAGTGTTGTGGTGTCCGTCAATATGCAACTCGCTGCATATTGAGCTCCACTTAACTTGTAGTTTTGTTTGTGCATATTGCCATGCCATGCATATTTAAACCGGACATGCATCATACTTGATTGTGCATCATGCCATGTTTATGCTTGTGCAGTTATCATGTTGTTTGTTTCTTTCGGTGTTGCTTCTCGGTTTCGTAATGTTGCGATTGTGAGGATTCGCTCGACTACTCCGCTCGTGTCTTCTTCATGGACTTGATCTTCTTCCTCATGGATTTCGTGCAAGATGACCATACCTCGAAATCACTTCTATCTTTGCTTGCTAGATGCTCGCTCTTTTGCTATGCCTATGCTACGATGCCTACCACTTGCTATATCATGCCACCCACATTGCCATGTCAAACCTCTAACCATCCTTTCCTAGCAAACCGTTGTTTGGCTATGTTACCGCTTTGCTCAGCCCCTCTTATAGCGTTGTTAGTTGCAGGTGAAGATGAAGTTTGTTCCTGTTGAACATGGAGATGTTGTTCCTTGTTGGAACATGTTTACTTGTTGGGATATCACAATATACCTTATTTAATTAATGCATCTATATACTTGGTAAAGGGTGGAAGGCTCGGCCTTATGCCCGTGTTTTGTTCCACTCTTGCCGCCCTAGTTTCCGTCATATCGGTGTTATGTTCCCGGATTGTTGCGTCCCTAACGCGGTCGGGTGATTTATGGGACCCCTTGACAGTTCGCTTTGAATAAGACTTTTCAAAGAAGGCCCAACATTGGTTTTACATTTGCCTCCTAGCCTTTTTCCCTTGGGAGTCGCGATCCCGAGGGTCATCTTTATTTACCCCCGGACCAATGCTTGTCTAAGTGTTGGTCCAAACTAGAGCCACTTATGTGCCGCCCGAGGCAACTTGGGGTATCGCTTGTTGTCAGACGCATCGCTCATCCGGTCGTGGCTCGAGACGAGATACGCGGCTACTATCGTGGTGTCGGCAGACGCGGAGGTCTTCTTGGACTTGTTTTATTGCTGTGAATGTCTTGTAGCCGGATTCCGAGACTGATCGGTCTTCCGGGAGAAGGTCTATTCTTCGTTGATCGCGAGAGCTTATCATGGGCTTGTTGGGACACCCGCAGGGTTTGAACTTTCAAAGCCGTGCTCATGTTATGTGGCGATGGGAATTTGTTAATGTCCGGTTGTAGAAAACCCGAAGTTGATCTTAATTAAAATACACCAACCGTAAAGCGTAATCGTGAGTGTCTCTTTTCGGGTTGATCGAGAGGAGAACACGGTTTCGGGTTATGTTTGACGAAGTAGGAGTTCGGATCACTTCTTGATCATAGTTGTTCGACCGTGCTTTTGCCTTCTCTTCTCGCTCTCTTTTATGTATGTTAGCCACCACATATGCTAGTCGCTGCTGCAGCTCCACCTCCCTACCCTGTCCTACCTTTAAGCTTAAATAGTCTTGATCTCATGGTGTGAGATTGTTGAGTCCCCGTGACTCACAGATACTTCCAAAACCAGTTTGCAGTGTGCCGATGAAACTGCAGGGTGATGGACCCGAGCTCAAGGAGGAGCTCGATGAAGATCTTGTTCTTTGTGTTGTTTCGCTTCAGTTGATCAAGAGTGGAGCCAGTTGGGACGATCGGGATCTGTGTAGCATTTGGGGTAGTCTTCTTCTATTTTGGTTCCGTAGTCGGACCTTGATTGTATCTGTATGATGTAATGTTTTACTCATGTATTGTGTGAAGTGGCGATTGTAAGCCAACTATGTATCTCTTTCCTTATGTATTACATGGGTTGTGTGAAGATTACCTCACTTGCGACATTGCTTTCAATGCGGTTATGCCTCTAAGTCGTGCTTCGACACGTGGAGATATAGCCGCATCGAGGGCGCTATGTTGGTAATCGAGCCTTCCCGACTTAGGAGCCCCTACTTGATTGTTTGTCGACGTTGTTGAGTCTAGAACGGAAAATGTTTTGAGTCTTAGGATTATATATATCGGAGAGTAGGATTCTTTTTACTCCCCGGTCCCTTCGTCGCCTCGGTGAGGTATCCCGACGAGAGTTTTGACTTTTCTCTCCTCAAATTTCACTAAATTTTTTTTAGGATCACGTGGGTATCTTGGAATCGTTCCGATGGTTTTGTGACGAGAACATTGTTCTTGGTGCCTCGACATTTAGGGGTTGTGGCGGTGTCCCGGGAGTTGAGCTCCGAGGTGTTGTCGCCACAATTTTATCGCTGCGATTCTGGAATACCGAGTTTTGCCGACATCGAAATCTCTTTTGTGCGTTGTTGGTGAGATAACCTCGATAGCCAAAGATCGTGGCGAAAAGGGAGTATTGCCATGACTTGTATAACGGATGTTTTTCAAGGTCGAGGTACACGATTTCGAGGATTTCTTGGTTATGTGTTGACGGATGGATACAAATGGATCTAGGTATTGTTAGTTTGGGTGATATATTTTGTGTCCCTGTATCCCCAACACTGATTGCATAACCAGAAAGTTTCGGAGTTTATAGGTGGGAATTCTAGTAGCTTACAGGATATCATTCCGACGGATGTATGATTTGAGATTGGGGTTCAAAGTCTAGTGGTCCGCCCATTCACGGTCGATTACTGAGTGGTCGCGAGACGCCTTAAAGAATCCTTGGCTATGCTGATTCGGGACGCCTTGTTTGTCATTCGTGACGTCCGCTATACGTCAGGTCCGTGTAGGCCCCACCACTAACACTTTGGGCGTAAATTCTATCATGTGTTTGTTCCGGCTCATTCGTGAAGCCAATCCTTTGTTTTTGTTTTGGTTTTGTGGTATTCGAGTTGCTTCAATGCCAAGTGTTGATTCCATACCTTATTATAATGGTGTTCTCATATTTCTATGTGAATATTAATCCTTCTAGATCATCGAGATCGTCATGTTAATTCTTTTCCAACCGGCGTGCTTCTCTTTAAGTGAATCCGATCATTTCAACATTCGCAAGATCAATTCTAAGCTTTTCTCAACGGTGTTCGTCTCATCCGACCCAAGTTATCTTTGTTTTCCCGCCCTCCCACCCCTTTTCTTCAAGGACTCAGATTTCTCAATCAAGTATCCATTTTATTGAGTGAAGTTTCTTCATTCTTTTCCTTTAATGTTTTATCCGGTGATTTCTCATGAAGACGCTAAGGAAGCTTTAACCTTATCATTGTTCCATTCTAATTTTCTTCTCCGGCGGACTCAAGTCAAGTTTTCAGTGTTGATCGTATTCTTTTCATCATTTCAAATGTTTTCTCATGTCGGTGCATCTCTTAATCTACCACTTCTCGCTATTCAATTGTTCCGAGTGTTGAAGATATCTCGAAGATTCTAGTTTCCATTCTCAATTCACTCAAGTTCTTTTGAGGATGCTATCTCATTCAAGCCATTTAATTCAACCGTGCAATCCTCTTTTCAAGCAATTGTTCAACGGTGGTTCTTTTGAGTGGGCCCTAACCCACGTGTCTTTTCCGTGATCTTACCCGACTCTTCTAATTTTCCGGAGCTATTCCCAAATTCTTTTCAAGTTTGACGAAGAATGGGTTATCATCACCAAATGTCTTTCTCCAAGATCTTTCAAATTATTTTCATTGTTGGTTCAACCTTCCTAATTTTCATTCCGAGTGCTTCAATAATTCATGGTGATGTTCTCGTCGTCATTCTCGAATTTTGAAGACCAAGAAGAGTTTCTCTTAAATCTTGCTCTATTCACTTCAAGATTCATGGTTCTAGCTTCGTGTCATCCTCATAATTGTTTTGATTGTGAGAATTCTTTTAACCCACCCGGAGCATTTCAGAGTCTTTTCAGTTTGATTCTTTGAGCCCATCATCTCGAATTATTCATTCCAGCTTTCAGCTCTCGTTCTCCAAATCTCACGGTGCATCGTCGAAATATCCTCTAATCAGTTCATGATCTCTTCGCTCTAATGTGTCTAAATTTTGTCAAGCATCCTTATTCGTTTTACAATTCTTCCCGTGAATTGTGCCTTTGCTACGCTCATTCTCAATTATTATGGTGGTTTGTTCAAGAGTTCTCTTCCTTCATTATCATATCAATGCATTTGTTGTTTCCAAATTCCACCGTGGTTCCATCAATACCTTCTCAAGTTTGCACCATATCTATATTAATCATTTCTACAAGAATAAGTAGTGTGCCAAATCCACGCTTATCATCAATTTAAATTGGTGAAGGATACGATAACATAATTCTTGTTCTTGTTTCATCCAAGTGATTGATTCATTCTTCCGGAGTTCGTAATGGTATCAATTTCTCAGTTCTAAGTTGTTCATCTCTTCTTTCCGGAGTTTGTTCATCATATCACAATTTCGGGACGAGATGCTTCATCTTTTTCTTTCCGGAGTTCCAACTTTTCTCGGTTACATCATTTCAAAGCTTCATCTTATCACTGCAAGGCTTCACCTTGTGTTGTCAACTTCTCTTCCTTTTTATCATCTTTTCTTTACCGGAGTTTTTCATGGAGGTTCTACATGGTGGTTCGTCAAGGATTCTTTTCATTCTTCAATTGTTCATCAAGATTTCTCTCGGAGTTATGATCCGCCAAGCTATACTCAAAAATTGAACATGGTGCTCAACACATGTTTTGTTTTGAGGAGCTCAAGCATTCTTCTTCTTGCATTTCGAAGTGCAATTCTTTCTACCTTATCTTTTGAGGTGGTGTTATGTCATTCTCGACAATTTGAGTTCGTGTTTCATGATTCACATGTTGTCAAGAATGAGGTATTTTAAATCCATCAATCTCTTCATTGGACTTATCTTGGGCTATATTTCACCTAAAGCCTTCCCTAAGGAATGTTGCTATTGTGGTGCTTCTCAATGACCCAAACTTGCTCTTTATCCTCTTGGTGGAACACGTTTTCACCTCTTCGTTGATCTCAAGCAAGCAATTGTTTCCGTTGGTGGCAGAAGCTCGCCTCAAAATTTTGAGACGTTTTCCATAAGCCCACTACAAGCTTATTCTTTTCGTTGTTGATTTTCCAACAACTCCGTTCAATTCTTCTTTGCGAGGGTGCTTTCCAAACTCATTTGTGGTAGAAGTTGTCATTTTCTTCTCCATTCCTTTATTCCAATGACCTATCTTCAATTTTTCTTCCGGAGGCATTGTGATGTTGCTCTCTTCACCCATCACCTCGTTTTGTCAAGATCATGTTCTTTTTCTTGCTTATCCTTTTAACCGGAGTATCATGTTTTCATTCAAGTTTTCTCATCTTACCACGTTTTGCCTCCTTCCTCAACCGGAGAGCTGTCTGAAATCTTTCTTACCCTTATGCCACTCTTTCAATAGTTCCGAGGCGGTGTGTTGTTGATTTCATCAACTATCATCCCATCTTCTCAAGTTCATGTTATATTCCTTCCATTTTCAATCGGAGTGCTGCCCAAATTATATCATTCTTCCTCTCTCACCTTGTTTTAACCGGAGTGATTTCGAATTCTATCTTGTCCATTAAACTCTTGATTCATGCCTTTTCAACCTTCAAGTTAACGTAATGTTCCTTCTTCCTCTTTTCTAACGGATTGTTTGCAATCTCGCTCATCTTCGTTGTTTTCTTTCTTTCATTTTGCTCAACCTCTCAAGGTTCACGGTTTCACTGCTTGTCAAAGAAGCAACTTAGTTTTACATCACATCTTTCCGTCCTTTTCCTCCGGTGCCATCCTAGATCTCGGACGAGATCCTCTCGTAGTGGTGGAGTGTTGTAACACCCGGATACAACTTTCCATATTCGTAACTCCGACTCTTGCCCTTTCCGGAGATGTGATTTTTTATTTCCTTCGTGGTTGGGTTTTGTCTGTTGTTTTGCATTTTGTTCTTGTTATGCATTTCATCTCATGGCATCATCGCATTTCATCCGCATGTTTTTCAAAACTTGCATCCGCTCGGGTTCCGCGGTTCTCTCCGTTGTCCGCTCCGAGTCCGGATACACTCGCACGCGCTCGCTGCACCTCCAAATATTATTTTATAAGTGGCATAATAATGTTCTCGGAATGGGTTGCAACTTGTCATGCGGGCTTATTATAGTGTAGACAGGCCGCCGCCAAGTTTCATCGCATTCGGAGTTCGCTTGATCGCCCAACCGTTATATATGTAACCGGATATAGCCGGTATAGTCGTCTGGACGCTTCGGTCTCCTAATAGTCACCGGCCTCACTTCTCCCCTCTCTTCTCCGCCGAGGCCTTATAGACGGCCACTTGCAGCCCACCTAGACCAACCCACCTCTCCTCGCGTCCGAACCATCGATGGCGATCGAACGGTCCAAAACGGAGCAAAACACCTAACCCTAGCCCCCTTCCTTATATAAACACCTCCCATGCCATTTTCGCCTTCTCCCACCTTCCTCCTTGTTTTCGCGCCCCAATCATCAGCCCCCGCCCCTCCTCCGCTTTTCGCGCGGCCACCTCCTCGGCGCCACTTGGCGAAGTCGCCATTGGGCGCGCCGCCAGACGCCGCCAGGCCAACCGGCGCCGCCATGTGGCTCGCCACGTCGTCCGCAGCCCTCTCCACCGCTGCCTCCGCAGCCCACGGCCGCCCGCAGCCGGGCCGAACTGGCCCCGGCGCCCAAGAGTCTGCTCGCCGACAAGGCGCCCCGCAGCTCCCGATCCAGTGGGATCGAGAGGAGCCCGAGCTCTGACGCTGCCGACCGCCCGTCGCCGGTGCCCGCCGCCGGTAAGCCTCGCCGCCGCCTCGCCAGTCACGCCGTCGCCGACCTCCTCTCTCTCTCTCGACCCCATCTCTTTCTCTTTCTCTCGCAGACAGGTAGCGGCCCCATCGCCGAGTCAACGGCGCCGTTGTTGAGCTCATTGCCGCTGGCCGCGCCCGATCCGCAAGCCGCCCGGATCCGTCGATCCCCGCCGTCCCGTCGATTCAGCGCCTCTCCGGCCTCCCTCCGGCCTCCCTCGTCGGAGGGCCACGCCGCCAGCGCCATGGCCTCTGCTCGGGCAGGAGCACGGAGGACGACGCCTCCAGCGCCCGTGGGCGCGCCTGCTGCCCATCTCCGAGCCCGGCTCCGGCCCGGCCCGGCACCGCCTCACCTCCCTCGCTTATGGGTCAAGGCCATTGTGAGCAGCTCCCCGCCCCCATGCTCTGTTGGGCGGATCGAGAGATGCCCAATGTTATTTTTTTTTCCTGTCCTGCGAATTTATCTATTATCCAGAGAATTACCGTTTTACAGAAAAGTCCCTAGAGTTCATGCATTTAATAACTCATCAACCGTGCATCGGATTAAAATGTTTTATATATGTAATATGCTCAGAAAATTGTGTAGATTAATAATATGCCACTTTCATCTATGTTAAAAATGTTTAAACTGATGTTTGCATTAATTTGCTATTATGCCATGTTAAAATGCTTTAATTCATAACTAAATAACCGTAACTCGATTTAAAATGTTCTTTATATGTAAATGGGGTGGAAAAATGCCTAGATTAACATGGTCCACTTTATGTTGCTGTTTAACAACTCTAAAATTGTGTTTAGGGCAGAACAGGACCGAATCTAAAATATTTGGTCATGGGGATTTTCCGGAATTGTTGTTTCTTATTTCCGGCCTCATTTAAACTTGCCTAAATAGTTAGTTTAATTATGCTCCACCTCTTGCCATGTTTAACAACATTTAATATTGTTGTGTACCTAACCGAGAGAGAACTAAATAAGTGTTGTGGTGTCCCGTCAATATGCAACTCGTTGCATATTGAGCTCCACTTAACTTGTAGTTTTGTTTGTGCATATTGCCATGCCATGCATATTTAAACCGGACATGCATCATACTTGATTGTGCATCATGCCATGTTTATGCTTGTGCAGTTATCATGTTGTTTGTTTCTTTCCGGTGTTGCTTCTCGGTTTCGGTAATGTTGCGATTGTGAGGATTCGCTCGACTACTTCCGCTCGTGTCTTCTTCATGGACTTGATCTTCTTCCTCATGGATTTCGTGCAAGATGACCATACCTCGAAATCACTTCTATCTTTGCTTGCTAGATGCTCGCTCTTTTGCTATGCCTATGCTACGATGCCTACCACTTGCTATATCATGCCACCCACATTGCCATGTCAAACCTCTAACCATCCTTTCCTAGCAAACCGTTGTTTGGCTATGTTACCGCTTTGCTCAGCCCTCTTATAGCGTTGTTAGTTGCGGTGAAGATGAAGTTTGTTCCTGTTGAACATGGAGATGTTGTTCCTTGTTGGAACATGTTTACTTGTTGGGATATCACAATATACCTTATTTAATTAATGCATCTATATACTTGGTAAAGGGTGGAAGGCTCGGCCTTATGCCTGGTGTTTTGTTCCACTCTTGCCGCCCTAGTTTCCGTCATATCGGTGTTATGTTCCCGGATTGTTGCGTCCCTAACGCGGTCGGGTGATTTATGGGACCCCTTGACAGTTCGCTTTGAATAAGACTTTTCCAAAGAAGGCCCAACATTGGTTTTACATTTGCCTCCTAGCCTTTTTCCCTTGGGAGTCGCGCATCCCGAGGGTCATCTTTATTTACCCCCCCGGACCAATGCTTGTCTAAGTGTTGGTCCAAACTAGAGCCACTTGCGGTGCCGCCCGAGGCAACTTGGGGTATCGTCGGTTGTCAGACGCATCGCTCATCCGGTCGTGGCTCGAGACGAGATACGCGGCTACTATCGTGGGTGTCGGCGACGCCGGAGGTCTTCTTGGACTTGTTTTATTGCTGTGAATGTCTTGTAGCCGGATTCCGAGACTGATCGGTCTTCCCGGGAGAAGGTCTATTCTTCGTTGATCGCGAGAGCTTATCATGGGCTTGTTGGGACACCCTGCAGGTTTGAACTTTCAAAGCCGTGCCGCATGTTATGTGGCGATGGGAATTTGTTAATGTCGGTTGTAGAAAACCGAAGTTGATCTTAATTAAAATACACCAACCGTGTGCGTAATCGTGAGTGTCTCTTTTCGGGTTGATCGAGAGGAGAACACGGTTTCGGGTTATGTTTGACGTAAGTAGGAGTTCAGGATCACTTCTTGATCATAGTTGTTCGACCGTGCTTTTGCCTTCTCTTCTCGCTCTCTTTTGCGTATGTTAGCCACCACATATGCTAGTCGCTGCTGCAGCTCCACCTCCCTACCTGTCCTACCTTTAAGCTTAAATAGTCTTGATCTCATGGTGTGAGATTGCTGAGTCCCGTGACTCACAGATACTTCCAAAACCAGTTTGCGTGTGCCGATGAAACTGCAGGTGATGGACCCGAGCTCAAGGAGGAGCTCGATGAAGATCTTGTTCTTTGTGTTGTTTCGCTTCAGCTTGATCAAGAGTGGAGCCAGTTGGGACGATCGGGATCTGTGTAGCATTTGGGGTAGTCTTCTTCTATTTTGGTTCCGTAGTCGGACCTTGATTGTATCTGTATGATGTAATGTTTTACTCATGTATTGTGTGAAGTGGCGATTGTAAGCCAACTATGTATCTCTTTCCCTTATGTATTACATGGGTTGTGTGAAGATTACCTCACTTGCGACATTGCTTTCAATGCGGTTATGCCTCTAAGTCGTGCTTCGACACGTGGGAGATATAGCCGCATCGAGGGCGTTACAACAACTCATGTCAATGGTTAGGAAACCTTAACTATCTTTGATCAACGAGCTAGTCTAGCAGAGGCTCACTGAGGGAATCCTGGATTAGGGGTCCTCGGACTGCCGAACTATATACTTTGGCCGGACTGTTGGACTATGAAGATACAAGATTGAAGGCTTTGTCCCGTGTCCGGATGGGACTCTCCTTTGCGTGGAAAGCAAGCTTGGCAAATCAGATATGTCTCCTCCCATGTAACCGACTCTGTGTAACCCTAGCCCCCTCCGGTGTCTATATAAACCGGAGGGTTTAGTCCGTAGGACAACAACAATCATAATCATAGGCTAGCTTCTAGGGTTTAGCCTCTACGATCTCGTGGTAGATCAACTCTTGTAATACTCATATCATCAAGATCAATCAAGCAGGAAGTAGGGTATTACCTCCATCGAGAGGGGCCAAACCAGGTAAACATTGTGTCCCCGCCATCGTTACCATCCGCCTTTAGACGCGCAGTTCGGGACCCCCTACCCGAGATCCGCCGGTTTTGACACCGACATTGGTGCTTTCATTGAGAGTTCCACTGTGCCGTCATGATAAAGGCTTGATGGCTCCTTCGATCATCGGCAACGATGCGATCCAGGGCGAGGTTTTCCTCCCCGGACAGCTCTTCGTATTCGGCGGCTTCGTACTGCGGGACAACTCGCTTGGCCATCTCGAGCAGATCGAGAGCAACACCCCTGGCCATCAGGTCAGGTTCGGAAGCTTGAACTATACTGCCGACATCCGGGAGACTTGATCTTCGACGGATTCGAACCCATGTCAGGTGCGTCGCACAGTCACGATGAGCATGACTTAGCTTTGTCATCGGACGGTGTTCGTGAAATCACACCTGTAGCTACTCCGGCCCTCAATCCGGAGCAGATCACGCCGTCCGAGGACGGTGGATGGACCCCGCCACGGAGGCCGCACACTCAGCGGCGAGTCGGCGATAGAGCCGAATACTGACTTCACCTTCTATGAGACCTGTGTTGCCGGACACTTGATTCGCCCCGCCACGGCTCGAACCGCTCGCGTCCGTGCCTATCGAATCTAATTAGGCACCGATCATGGAGTTTTCTTCATGATATCTTTCAAAGACTTTTCGCCCACGGGCGACGTGCTAAATTATTAAGGTCTCTCTCCTTGTCGGGGAGACCCTTGGTCGAACTATGTCCGCTTGAGTGGGAAGCGGACGGCGAAGAAATTCGTTTTCCACCCACCACCCACTTGATAGCCACTGTCGATTTACTTAACCGACATGCTCGATTTTTATTCAAGACATCGACGGTATGGACGACGATTCAGAGATTTAACAGAACCACCGCCCATTGTATGTGGATCGCCACCTCATCATATGATATATACATGGTGGACACCCCCAAGGAAAGTGATGGCAATAAGGCAACGGAGGGTAATCCCCCTGAGAAGCAATCTAAGCACCGGCGTCATCGGCGTCGCTCTAAGCCCCGCCATAGCAAAAGCAGCGATACCGGCACAAGAGATAATAACGCTGCAGATAGTGCCGAATACGAAGACAATCCCCTCCAGCCAGGCTTCAAGCGGGAGGATGGGCAAGCTAGCCCTAAGGAACAGGCAGCAGACGGAGAATCAGAGGATGACAATTACATGCCACTCTCCGAAGACGAGGTGAGCCTCGGCGACGAAGAATTTATCGTGCTCGAGGATCCTGCCGAAAGGTGAGCGCCAGCACCGCTTATAGCCACAACAAAAAGCCTGAAGAAAAAGCAACAGCAGCTTCGAGCTAATCAAGATCTGCTAGCGGATAGATGGACTGAGGTCCGGGCGGCCGAGGAATACGAACTCGAGCGCCCAACCAAGAGTTACCCAAAGCGCAGGTTGCTACCCCAACTCGAGGAGGAAGCATTAAACCCCACACTACCAGCGTATGATGCGGCTGATCGGCCACCTCGTGACCGAGACATAATGGCATATCAGCCCGAACTCCAGCCCGCACCCCGTCGCCAGTCAAATAAAAACACCAAGGCCCGGGGCAACACGCAGGACCTGCGAGACGTATTGGAAAACAAAGCAGGACATACAAGATCGATCTACGGATCACGGGGGCGCGCCCCAACGCGCGACGATGATCGTCACGCCGAATATACTAAAAGCAAATCCGGCCGGGCTGAATACAGCAGACATGACTCATATGAACTGCGTCATGACATAGCCCGGCACAAAGGCGCCGCACACCCCCTATGCTTCACTGATGAAGTGATGGATCACGAATTCCCAGAGGGATTTAAACCCCTGAACATTGAATCATATGATGGTACAATAGACCCCGCGGTATGGATTGAAGATTTCCTCCTCCACATCCACATGGCCCGCGGTGATGATCTACATGCCATCAAGTACCTCCCACTAAAACTCAAAGGACCGGCTCGGCATTGGCTGAATAGCTTGCCAGCAAACTCCATAGGCAGTTGGGAGAATTTGGAGGACGCATTCCTTGACAACTTCCAGGGCACTTATGTGGGACCACCGGATGCCGATGACTTGAGTCACATAACCCAACAGCCAGGGGAATCAGCCAGGAAATTCTGGACTCGGTTCCTAACTAAAAAGAACCAAATTGTCGACTGTCCGGATGCCGAGGCCCTAGCGGCATTTAAGCATAACATCCGCGACGAGTGGCTCGCCCGACACCTCGGCCAAGAAAAACCGAAGTCCATGGCAGACCTCATGACACTCATGACCCGCTTTTGTGCGAGCGAGGATAGCTGGCTGGCTCGCAGCAACAACACATCAAGAAATCCTGGCAATTCAGATGCCAAAGATAGCAACGGCAGGCCACGGTGCAACAGACACAAGCGCCGCAATAACGACGACAACACCGAAGACATGGCAGTTAATGCCGGATTCAGTGGCTCTAAATCCGGTCAGCGGGAAAAGCCGTTCAAAAGAAGCAATCCGGGTCCGTCCAGTTTGGACCGCATACTCGATTGCTCGTGTCAAATTCACGGCACCCCCCATAAGCCAGCCAATCACACTAGCAGAGAATGTTGGGTGTTCAAACAGGCCAGCAAGTTGAATGCCGAAAATAAGGAAAAGGGGCTGCATAGCGACGACGAAGAGGAGCCCCGGCCGCCGAACACAGGAGGACAGAAGAAATTTCCTCCCCAAGTGAAAACGGTGAACATGATATACGCAACCCATATTCCCAAGCGGGAACGGAAGCGTGCACTAAGGGACGTCTATGCGATGGAGCCAGTCACCCCAAAGTTCAACCCATGGTCTTCTTGTCCGATCACTTTCGATCGCAGGGACCACCCCACTAGCATCCGTCATGGCGGTTCTGCCGCATTGGTCCTTGATCCCATCATTGACGGATTTCACCTCACTCGAATCCTTATGGACGGTGGCAGCAGCCTGAACCTGCTCTATCAGGATACAGTGTGCAAAATGGGTATAGACCCCTCGAGGATCAAACCCACCAAAACCACCTTTAAAGGTTTCATCCCAGGTGTAGAGGCCTGTTGCACGGGCTCAATCACACTAGAAGTGGTCTTCGGATCTCCGGACAACTTCCAAAGCGAGGAGTTAATCTTCGTTATCGTCCCCTTCCGCAGTGGCTATCACGCACTGCTCGGGCGAACCGCATTCGCTAGATTCAATTCGGTACCGCATTATGCATAACTCAAGCTCAAAATGCCAGTACATCGTGGGGTTATAAGAGTTAATGGAAACATAGAACGCTTGTTCCGTACGGAGGAGCACACTGCGGCCCTCGCGGCAGAAGTGCAAAGAAGCCTTCTGAGACAAGCCGCCAATTCGGCGACAAAACCCCCGGACACCTTCAAGCGAGTCCGGAGTACCCTGCAACAGGATCGCCCGGCACGTTCAGAGCTCGCCTAGCAATTCGGCCTCCGTCATAGTCCCAAAGAAGCGGCGAAATTTGCGCCACAGTACATAATTACGCACTCAAGATACCATGGTGCAAGGCGGAGGCACGGCTATGGCACGCCCACAATGCAGCTCAACCGCCTCAGGCCCGTGATATCTTTATCACTTTCTCTTTCAGACCCTACTCGGAAGCTCTTTCCGACAGCCTGATTATCGGACCCATTACGGAAGGAAATACCAAGGAAGCAAGAAGCTCGACGCATAAGGAATCCCTGTGGTCTCGATAACGATCGATATACCTGTTTTACATACCCATACGTTAGCTTGCCCTTGGATAGGACATGTCAAATAGTCCTATTTTTGCTTATTGCACTACTTGAATACATACGCTTTGACGTATCATTTAAATAACAAATGTATAGCGTTAGCTTATTATTGCATTTCCGTTTTTTCCTTGTCTACTTATTTATTTACAAATTGCACTCAGACATTACGAGTACGCCCCAGGCGCCGATGGCTTGATGTACCCCATAACACGGCATGAAAAGTCCGAACACTTTCGACAGTGTGGCACCCCGAACTTATAGCATTATATGCATCAACTTCGAATCATGTCTTGGGTCAATAGTTGGGTTTGCCCGACTCCCATGTTTTGGTACCTTACGTTCCGCTATATCGCTAAGGTAGCACTGGAGAACTATCGCGATTGTGTCCCGGTTCTTAGGACAAGCACCTCAAGAGAGAAAGCCAAAACTGATCGTCATGATGCGGCGAGAGCTGGTCGCTGTTCGAGAGGTCTCAAATCCTTAAAGATTTTTTCTGCTTCGGGCGAGGAGTCGGCCTTGTCCGATTTCAGCGTACATAGCGCCCCAAGTTCGGCCTTCCGAATACTAGGGGCTTCGCCAAAATTTAAAATTGTAGACTTCTATGGCTAAGTGAGAGTGATAAAGCTTTATAGTCCAATTGCTCGTTCACAGTCTGAACACCTCCTTCAAGGACCCAAAACTGGGATAAAGAGTGATCAGGTTTATCCTAACACCTCAAGATTAGTTACTTGGGGCGAAGTTTAACGACCGCCAACTCTCGATTTTATAAACGGCCGCATGTAAGGTAATATTTTAAATCAACAAGCTGCCCATAGCGCACATGAACTCGTTTTCATATTGTAGGATAACATGAGTACACTCATTCAAATATTACATCCTTAGCACATTCCTCCGCCACAAGACGAGCACCCTTCAGGACACTGTCATAATACTTTTCGGGGTGGCGATGCTCCTTGCCCTCCGGCAGCCCCTCCTTCACCAGCTTTTCGGTGTCCATCTTCGCCCAATGCACTTTCGCCTGGGCAAAGGCCCGCCGCGCACCCTCAATGCACACGGACCGTTTTATGACTTCAAACCATGGGCAGGCATTCACAAGCCGCCTTACCAGACCGAAGTAGCTGCCAGGAACGGGCTCGCCAGGCCACATCCGGACTATGAGACCCTTCACGGCCTTTTCGGCCGCTTTGTGAAGCTTGACCATTGTTTCAACTGGTCGCTCAAAACATCGGATGTTCGGTCCCAGATATCGAGACCGAACAACTTCTCCGTCGAGCTCCCTTCCTCGGCTCGGTAGAACTCCGCGCATCCGACACATCTTTGTTGGGTAGATCTCGCGAACGCGCTCCCGAGAGCTCCGAACTCGGGTAAGTAAAAGGAAAGTTTCTTCACATGCTTGCTTTGCATAATGAATGCCTTACCGCCGTTATCTTCTTGACCGCTGAATCTCTGGAGGGCCTTTTGGGCTTCGGCCTTGGCATTTTGTGCGTTTCGAGGGCCTTCGCAAGCTCGGACCTTTATGTCTTAGAGTCACGCCCAAGGACTCAGATTTTTGACGAAATCTCGGAGCTTTTGCTGAACCTCGCCAACTCGGGCCTCTTGCTTTCGCGCTTGGCTCGCTCCTTGGCGCTTTGTCTTCAAATTTCTGACAAGGTGCCTTCTTCAGGGCCGCCACTTCGGTCGTGGCCCCTAGAAAAATCCATGACGATCCTATGAACAACCACTTCTTTTTTCTTTATCAATATACAGACGGGGTATCACTTACCTTTGTTCTCCTCGAGGTGCCTCTTGGTAAGGCCGAGCTCTTCCTTGGACTGCTTAAGGTCCCGCTTCAGTGCGGAGACCTCCGTAGTCTGAAGGGCAATGACGGACAAAATAAGCCCGCTTATTCACATAGACATATTCTGATTAGACTCCTGTGATTATTATTTGATCCTCTGTTCGGCCTTTCTTTGCGAACACCAAACAAAGCATCAGGGGCTACTATCTATGCTGTAACATTTTCTCATAATGATTGCTTACCTCAAAGCCTGTTAGGAGGTTGGCACAGGCTTCAGTCAGTCCTCTTTTGGCGGACCGAACCTTCTTGACCACCGCACTCATGATAGTGCGGTGGTCTTCCTCAATGGAAGCACTGCGAAGCGCTTCCAGCAAATTGTCCGATGCCTCTGGATGGACAGAGGCCATCGGCACAAACGTCTTGCCCCCCTTTGCGAGGGGTCGCCTGACAGAATCCGGAAACACTGGAGGTTCCAGCGCAGTATTCGGCCGGGGGCTAGACTTGCTGCTCCCGGCATTAGTGCCCATGGGAGTCTTGCCCCTCCTGCGCTCAGCGTCTGGAATGTCGCCTTGGGGCGCCTCCGGAACTGTCTCCCCTTGGTTCAGTGCCCTTTGAGACAACACCTCGATGTCGTCCATAGGGCGGGGGGAGGAGGCGGTCGGGAGTGAATCCCTGTTCATCTCCGACTGGCCCAAAGACTCATCCGAAGAAGATACGTCGATATGGGCTTTGGATGGGCTGCATGATCATGTTTGGCATGATAAGAAGCAATAAAATAAAGCATACCAAGAACTATTATGGTATCCGGATACTTACGACTTCGCCAGGGGCTTGTCCCTGGGTAACCACTCCTCGTCAAGGCGATCACATTGTTGGAGCAGTCCGGAAGGAGAGTCCTTCCCTTCGCCTCCCTGCACGTGGCGGCCTTCCTTTTCTTGTCTCCCGGGGAGAACTTTCCTCTTCCTCCTCCTCGTTTGGGAGGAGGGCGCTTGGTGTTATCGGACGATGAGTCCGATACAACCTTGCGCCGGAGACCTTTCCTGGTCCCCGTGGCCTTCTTCTTGGCCTTCTTCTCCGGCGCCTCATAGGGCGCCGGAACCAGCATCTCCGTTAAGAGAGCCCTTGCTGGATCTTCAGGCAGTGGGGCCGGATAATCGATCCGCTCCGCTTTCACGACCCAGTCCTGCTAAATGGCGTGGAGGCTTAGATCCCTCACATGATTATACTAGGGAAAGAAACATCTTATGAGATATAAGGATCTTACCGGATTGGCGAGGCGCTTTGCGCTGAGTCCGCGATCCTCGGTAAGGGGAGGAGGTACCTCGGCAGACTTGAACAACACCTTCCAGATGTCCTGGTGAATTGTGTCGAATAGCTCTCGCAGCGTCTGGTGCTTAGCCGGGTCGAACTCCCACATATTGAACGCCCGTCTTTGACACGGGAGGATCCGGCGGAAGAGCATGACTTGGACCACATTGACAAGCTTGATTTTCTTGCTTATCGTGTTTTTGACGCAGCTCGAGTCGGTCAGCTCCACCGATGAACCCTGTGAGAGGCCCTTCTCTTTCCAGAGGTGAGCGCATGGGGATGCCGGATCAAATTCGGGGCCGCCACCCAGTTGGTGTCATGCTGCTCGATGATGTAGAACCACCCCGATTGCCACCCCTTCACGGTCTCCACATAGGAGCCTTCGAGCTGTGTGACGTTGGGCATTTTGCCCACCATGGCGCCCCCGACTCGCTTGGCGGGCCGACCACCACCTTCAGTTTAATGTTGAAGGTCTTCAGCCACAGGCCGAAGTGGGGCTTGATGCGGAGGAAGGCCTCGCACATGACGATAAACGCCGAGATGTTGAGGATGAAATTAGGGGCCAGATCATGGAAGTCCAGCCCGTAGTAGAACATGAGCCCGCAGACAAATGGGTGGAGGGGAAATACCAGCCCGTGGATGAAGTGGGTAAGGAATACAACCCTTCTGTGTGGTTCGGGGGTAGGGACGATCTGCCCCGCGTCTAGGAGCCGGTGCGCGATGCCTGCGGCCAGGTATCCGGCTTCCCGGAGCTTCGTAATGTTCTCCTCCGTAACGGAGGAGACCATCCACTTGCCTCCCGCTCCGGACATGCTTGGAGTGGTTTTGCGGAGAAAATGCGAACTTGGGCGCTGGAGCTCGAGTGCGCGAGAATGGATGGGCAGGGAAGAAGAAGGCGTGGGTGAAAAGGAGGAGCCCTTGTCCCTTTATAAGGGCAGTAGAAACTGTGCACCTCCCCACTTGCCTGGTAAACTCGCTTATTCCCCAAGCGCCGTGATTGATGGCGCGGTTGGGTTACCCACACACGTATTGATGAGAATCCCGTGATAAGGGGACACAATCTCTGCTTTGACAAGACGTGCCAAGAAAACCGCCTCGCAATATGTGCAGTAGCTGGTTGAGAAAAACAGTTCGAATAATGACCGAGCCATGGCAGGACGTCATGCTATGAAAAGTTGTCAGCAGATTAGATTTGTGGAAATATTATACTCTCTACGGTGGTATGTGGAATTTTTTTTGCAGAGCCGGACACGATCCTTATGTTCAAAATCTTCTATGGAGTATTCGGAGGAAGAACCCGCCTTGCAATACCGAAGACAATCTGCACGCCGGACTCATCGTCATTGAAGCCTGGTTCAGGGGCTACTGAGGGAGTCCTGGATTAGGGGGTCCTCGGACTGCCGGACTATATACTTTCGCCGGACTGTTGGACTATGAAGATACAAGATTGAAGGCTTCGTCCCGTGTCCGGATGGGACTCTCCTTTGCGTGGAAGGCAAGCTTGGCAAATCGGATATGTAGATCTCCTCCCATGTAACCGACTCTGTGTAACCCTAGCCCCCTCCAGTGTCTATATAAACCGGAGGGTTTAGTCCGTAGGACAACAACAATCATAATCATAGGCTAGCTTCTAGGGTTTAGCCTCTATGATCTCGTGGTAGATCAACTCTTGTAATACTCATATCATCAAGATCAATCAATCAGGAAATAGGGTATTACCTCCATCGAGAGGGCCCGAACCTGGGTAAACATTTTGTCCCCCGCCTCCTGTTACCATCCGCCTTAGACGCACAGTTTGGGACCCCCTACCCAAGATCCGCCAGTTTTGACACCGACACTCACTACGGACACGGTGTTTGTTTATGTATTCACACATGTATTAAGGTTTCCGATCAATACAATTCTAGCATGAATAATAAACCTTTATCATGAATAAGGAAATATAAACAACAACTTCATTATTGCCTCTAGGGTATATTACCTTCAGTCTCCCACTTGCACTAGAGTCAATAATCTAATTCACATCATCATGTGATTAACACCCATAGTTCACATCGCCATATGACTAACACAAAAAGTGTTTATTAGAGTCAATAATCTAGTTCACATCACCATGTGATTAACACCCAAAGAGTACTAAGGTGTGACCATGTTTTGCTTGTAAGAGAGGTTTAGTCAACGGGTCCGCCACATTCGGATACGTATGTATTTTGCAAGTTTCTATGTCTACAATGCTCTGCATTGAGCTACTCTAGCTAATTGCTCCCACTTTCAATATGTATCCAGATTGAGACTCATAGTCATCTGAATCGGTGTCAAAGTTTGCATCGACGTAACCCTTTACGACAAACTCTTTATCACCTCCATAACCGAGAAAATATTTCCTTAGTTCTCTAAGGATAATTTTGACCGCCGTCCAGTGATCTACTCGTAGATCACTATTGTACCCCGTTGCCAAACTCATGGCAAGGTACACAATAGGTCTGGTACACATCATGGTATACTTTATAGAACATATGGCTGAGGCATAGGGAATGACCTTCACTCTCTCTCTATCTTCTGCCATGGTCGGGCTTTGAGTCTTACTCAACTTCACACCTTACAATACAGGCTAGAACTCCTTCTTTTACTGATCCATTTTGAACTCCTTCAAAAACCTGTCAAGGTATGTACTCATTGAAAATCTTATCAAGCGTCTTGATCTAACTCTATAGATCTTAATGCCTTGTATGTAAGCAGCTTCACCGAGGTCTTTCATTGAAAAAAATCTTATTCAAGTATCCTTTTATGCTATCCAGAATTTTTATATCATTTCCAATCAGCAATATGGCATCCACATATAATACCAGAAATGCTACAGAGCTCCCACTCACTTTCTTGTAAATATTGGCTTCATCAAAAGTCTGTATAAAAACATATGCTTCGATCACCTCATCAAAGCGTATATTCCAACTCCGAGATGCTTGCACCAGTCCATAGATGGATCGCTGCAGCTTGCACACTTTGTTAGCACCTTTAGGTTCAACAAAATGTTCTGGTTGCATCATATACAACTCTTCTTTAAGAAATCCATTAAGGAATGCAGTTTTGACATCCATTTGCCTGATTTTATAAAATGTGGCAATTGCTAACATGATTCGGACAGACTTAAGCATCACTACGATTGAGAAGGTCTCATCGTAGTAACTCCTTGAACTTTTCAAAAACCTTTCCCGACAAATCGAGCTTTATAGAAGTAATATTACCATCAGCGTCAGTCTTCTTCTTGAAGATCCATTTATTCTCTATGGCTCGCCGATCATCGGGCAAGTCCACCAAAGTCCACACTATGTTATCATACATGGATCATATCTCAGATTTCACGGCCTCAAGCCATTTATCGGGATCTGGGCTCATTGGGTTCTTCTTAGTTCGTAGCTTCACTATGGTCTAGTCACATAACTTCTAGAACAGGATTACAGTACCACTCTGGTGCATAACGTGCTCTGTTTGACCTACGAGGTCCAGTAGTAACTTGATCTGAAGTTTCATGATCATCATTAGCTTCCTCTCTAGTTGGTGTAGGCATCACGAGAATGGATTTCTCTGATGTGCGACTTTCCAATTCGAGAGAAGGTACAATTACCTCATCAAGTTCTACTTTCCTCCCACTCACTTCTTTCGAGAGAAACTCCTTCTCTAGAAATGTTCCATTCTTGGCAATAAAGATCTTGCCTTTGGATCTATGGTAGAAGGTGTACCCAATTGTTTCATTAGGGTATCCTATGAAGACGCACTTCTCTGATTTGGGTTCGAGCTTATCAGGCTGAAGCCTTTTGACACAAGCGTCGCATCTCCAATCTTTTAAGAAACAACAGCATAGGTTTCTTGCCAAACCACAGTTCATACAGTGTCGTCTCAACGGATTTGGATGGTGCCCTATTTAACGTGAATGCGGTTGTCTCTAATGCACAACCCCAAAATGATAGTGCTAAATTGGTAAGAGACGTCATATATCGCACCATATCTAAAAAAGTACGGTTACGACGTTCGGACACACCATTACATTGTGGTGTTCCAGGTGGCGTGAGTTGTGAAACTATTCCACATTGTTTTAAATGAAGGCCAAACTCGTAACTCAAATATTTGCCTTTGCCATCAGATCGTAGAAACTTTATTTTCTTGTTACGATGATTCTCCACTTCACTCTAAAATTCTTTGAACTTTCCAAATGTTTCAGACTTGTGTTTCATTAAGTAGATATACCCATATCTGCTCAAATCATCTGTAAAGGTTAGAAAATAACGATACCTGCCGCGTGCTTCAATGCTCATTGGACCGCATACATCGATATGTATTATTTCCAATAAGTCATTAGCTCACTCCATTGTTCTGGAGAACGGAGTTTTAGTCATCTTGCCCATGAGGCATGGTTCGCAAGTATCAAATGATTCATAATCAAGTGATTCCAAAAGTCCATCCGCATGGAGTTTATTCATGCGCTTTACACCAATATGACCTAAACGGCAGTGCCACGAGTATGTTGCACTATCATTATCAACTTTGCATCTTTTGGCATAAATATTATGAATATGTGTATCACTACGATCGAGATTCAATAAACCATTCACATTTGGTGTATGACCATCAAAGGTTTTATTCATGTAAACAGAACAACAATTATTCTCTGACTTAAATGAATAACCGTATTGCAATAAACATGATAAAATCATATTCATGCTCAATGCAAACACCAAATAATATTTATTTAGGTTCAACACTAATCCCGAAGGTAGAGGGAGCGTGCGATGGTGATCATATCAACCTTGGAATCACTTCCAATACACATCGTAACCTCGCCCTTAACTAGTCTCTGTTTATTCTGCAACTCCTGTTTCGAGTTAGTAATCTTAGCAACTGAACCGGTATCAAATACCCAGGGGCTACTACGAACACTAGTAAGGTACACACCAGTAACATGTATATCAAACATACCTTTGTTCACTTTGCCATCCTTCTTATCGGCTAAGTATTTGGGGCAGTTCCGCTTCCAGTGACTATTTCCTTTGCAATAGAGGCACTCAGTTTCAGGCTTGGGTCCAGCTTTAGGCTTCTTCATGGGAGCGGCAACTTGCTTGCCATTCTTCTTGAAGTTCCCTTTCTTTCCCTTGCCCTTTTTTCTTGAAACTAGTGGTCTTGTTAAACATCAACACTTGATGCTCTTTCTTGATTTCTACCTTCGCCGATTTCAGCATCGCGAAGAGCTCGGGAATCATTTTTGTCATCCCTTGTATATTATAGTTCATCTCGAAGTTCTAGTAGCTTGTTCACAGTGACCAGAGAACTCTGTCAATCACTATCTTATCTGGAAGATTAACTCCCACTTGATTCAAGCGATTGTAGTACTCAGACATTGTACATGCTCACTGGCTGAGCTATTCTCCTCCATCTTGTAGGCATAGTACTTGTCAGAGGTCTCATACCTCTCGACATGGGCATGAATCTTAAATACCAATTTTTAGCTCTTGGAACATCTCATATGCTCTGTGGCATTCAAAACGTTTTTGAAGTCCCGGTTCTAAGCCGTAAATCATGGTGCACTAAACTATCAAGTAGTCATCATATCGAGCTTGCCAAACATTCATAACGTCTACATCTGCTCCTGCAATAGGTCTGTCCCCCAGCGGTGCATCAAGGACATAATTCTTCTATGCAGTATTGAGGATAATCATAAGATCACGGACCCGGTCCGCATCATTGCTACTATCATCTTTCAACTTAGTTTTCTCTAGGAACATATAAAAATATAGGGGAACTACATCGCGAGCCATTGATCTACACCATAGATTTGCAAATACTATCAAGACTAAGTTCATGATAAATTAAGTTCAATTAATCATATCACTTAAGAACTCCCACTTAAATAGACATCCCTCAAGTCATCTAAGTGATTCGTGATCCAAATCAACTAACCCATGTCTGATCATCACGTTAGATGGGGTGGTCATCAATGGTGAACATCTCTATGTTGATCACATCAACTATATGATTCACGTTCGAACTTTCGGTCTCCAGTGTTCCGAGGCTATGTCTGTACATGTCAGGCTCGTCAAGTTTAACCCAAGTATTTCGCATGTGCAAAACTGTGTTGCACCCGTTGTATGTGAACGTAGAGTCTATCACACCCGGTCATCATGTGGTGTCTGAATGATAACCCAGAAGTATAGGGGATCGTTTGCAGACTTCTTTGATAAATAAGAGTGTCGAACCCAACGAGGAGCTAAAGGTAGAACAAATATTCCCTCAAGTTCTATCGACCACCGATTCAACTCTACGCACACTTGACGTTTGCTTTACCTAAAACAAGTATGAAACTATTTTGCAAGAATAAAACTACGAGTACTTTGCGAGAATAAAACTATGAGTAAATTGAAAGGTAATAAAAGGGATAGCTTTTGTCAACAAGAAATTCATTTGTCCCTAGGCAATCGATAACAAGTACCGGTAATCATTCTCACTACAAAAAAATACACTTCCGTGATGATACGTGTTTGTCATAGTAGGTCGCATTTTTTGTCATGCATGTGCATCCATGACAAATTTATGACAGAATCAAGATAGTCATACCTTTGCTATCGTAGAAGTGTTCCATGACATTACCAAAATTATCATCATGGAAGTGTCCACTTCCATGACGATAAATCGCGCGTCACAGAAGTGCTTTCGTCAAGGGTGACCGACACGTGGCATCCACCGTAACGGAACACCGTTAAGCTATCGGGTCGGGTTTTGGATCCGATAACCGTTAATGCCTCGACCAATGGGAAATTTCCACGGTAAAATTCTTATGGCCGGACGAAACATGTGTCGGCTCGTCGATTGGGTCGAGATAGGCGCCTATGATATGTCGACCGTGGCACGCCCAACAGAGGCCCATTCTCGTGAAAAGGTGGCCCATTTGACTTGGTCAAAAGGTGGCGGGCCGGCCCATGGAAAGCCTGTTGATGGCCTGTTCGCATATAGCCCATTTACAACCCGCTAACCCAAGGCCCGTTAAGCCATATCCGAATTAGGCCCGAGAGCGTCATCCGGGCCATCCAATATGATTCCCCGTTTACTTTCGCCCATGTATGGCCCATGACGTCTTTCGCCCATATAAGGCCCTATGTAACTCTTGGCCTATTAACGGCCCGTGGTGAAATCGCCCGTAATGAACAAAGGTATCACTTTACACCCATTAACGACCCGTGGTGAAACGGCCCGTAATGAACAAAGGTATCACTTTATACCCATTAACACTGTTATTCCGCTAATGCGTTTCAGCCCATGTTATCTTTCGGCCTTCTCGAGCCCATTTATTCTTGGGCTCATTTCAAAGATTCCTTTACTTACGGCCCACATCGCTATTTTTCGCTTGTGGGCCAAATTCAGCCCGTGGTAATAGTCGGCCCGCTTGTGGTCCGTTAATACGCTGGGCGTTTTCATAGCGCCATCAACACGGCCTATTAACGATGGCCCGTTATGGTCGGCCCATGAACGGACAATTCCAACTCTAGCCCGTTTACGACCATAATGCGGCCTGTTATTGGCCCATGTTTGGCCAATCGATCATACGGCCTGTATAAGGCCCATTGATGATACGGCCCGTAGAAGGCCCATTGTTTCTACGGCCCGTAGAAGGCCTACTGTTTCTACGGCCCGTAGAAGGACCGTTGTTTCTACGGCCCGTAGGAGGCCCAGTGTCACTACAATAAATATTAGCCCATGGTTATCGTGGCCTAGTTTTAAAAAATAGGTTATTGCAGCCACTAGCAAACCGCGGAAAAAGAACTGCACTGACTACAAGCAAACAAATAAACAAGACAACAAGGAAATAAATAAGCAAGCAACTTATGCTAGGCTATCACGGCTATTACACATATTACATCCACTGGGCATCAAAGTTCGCCACCAATGCAAATATAGGGAACAAAGCAGCATATAAACATCGCAGCAAAACAAGTCCGTAATGAAACCACTTTAAGAGTTCAAGAAAAAATATCCAGGTACCCATAATGTCGGCAAGATGCTTAGCAAGCTTATTAACTTTCTCTTGTTTGGCGCTTAAATCCTCCAGTAGCTTTGTTGCACAAGAAAGTACGATCTGAATTCGCAGGACTTCCTCGGTCCTTGACTTCTTGCCGCAAAGACACCGATCGATGCCTTTCATCTTGTAGCTGAGACCAAGAAGTCAAGTGATTCAGCAATGAAGTTCGAAGAGCTTGTGCCAGTGCATCGCCAAGCTTCGAACACTACATCAATGCAGGATCTGTGGGGTTTTCTCACCGTCTACAAGATCGTTTTATCACCTTTCTTGAGACCAACAGGTTGTCTCACTATCTTGAACCTTATCTGCATTACTTTCTCTACCATTGCATAGTGGGGTGCTCTTCTCCAATATTCATTTGCATACTACAAGAGAAACAAGCGAGACATCATCACAGTTTAGCTTGTAGTATCTGAAACTCATTTTGGTAAACCGATTCAAGAGTAAGGTGGATGAATAACAACATGAAACAAACATATATCTATGTACTATGGTCATTGTATTGTCCATATCATTCTAGTTTATGTTTCCTAATCAAGATAGAGACACAGTTCAACTCATATATTTTTAAGACACAACAAAGATAGATGAATATAAGTGTGAGAAACTACACAACATTGGCAGCACTTGTAATGTGCATCACATGAGAACATAACTGTTTATACAACTTAAACTGAAATTAGCATAGAGCAAGAAGTTAGAACAACAATCCAGTTAAAGAAATAGGTTTAAAACATACCATTGCGCCATTGGAGTTTCAATTGATCCTTCAAATTGAAAGTAGTTAGTATGAGTAAATACGGTGATGCAACATCAAAGGAGTATGGACCATAGCTACGGAATCGACACGAGAACAGCTTGTTCTTCCGCTTTAACGTGGAGTTTGGGTTAGCTATGGTGGTCTTCGTGCTTTGGGCATCGCAGAGCTTTACAAACTGCTCGTGTGGGGGTACTGTGGTGGACATGGTGCTTTGTCAACTATAAGTGGGTTACTATCCGCTGGGGTTGCCGTTAGATGGGTTGTAGCTGGTTCTCTGCCCAACAGTGTAAGTGTGCAATCTGGAAGAGTCTCGATTATGTGTGGTGGGGCTAGTTTGTGGGCAAGTACAACCATGGTTCTATCTGCATCGACGGGTAGCATTGTCTTTTGTGAAGAACGGGTTTTTTCTCCCTTAGATACTGCCATCACCCCCTCCAATTCAAATGGCTAATAAACAAGAAAAGAAATTGAACGTACAGACATTGTATGATAGACAGATGTGGTAATTCACATATATGTTGTCTAACCAAACAGGATAGCATGACACAATTTCACATATATGATGCCTAACTAAATAGGATAGCATGACACAGTTTCAGATATATGATGGATAACTTAATAGGATATAATGCCATAATTCAACATATGATGAGTACCTAAACAGGATGACATGACAAAACTATATGATATCTTTCTAAAATAGGTTGGGATGAAATAATTCACATACATGTTGTCTAAGTATACAGGATGGCATGATATAATTGACATAATTGATTCATATACTAAGCGGTGGCACTGCATGTATGATCTCTAAACTAAGCGAGATAGAATTCAATATTGTGCATATGATGTCTAAACTAAGCAATGCAAGACACCATATGCATCATATGAGAAATATAAACATTGCAACTTAGAGCATACACCTCTGTGGGATATAGGACTGGTCATCTGTCTCTAATCCTCCTCCGAGGAGCTCCTCAGAACCATCGAGATATATGCTTCAACAGTACCATTGCTCGCTCAAGACCTTGTTTTCACCTCCGATTTTTCCATAACCGCTCAAATGGCTGATACACATGAAGAGTGGTTCAATATACATAGATTGTCGACAAATGGAATACGTAATGAAAAAAAGATGGCATGAGATAATTCACATATATGATGCCCGGATCCATGGCGGTGCATAATTCACATATATGATAATCGCTGAAAAACATGGCATTGCATAATTCACATATCGATATAGAAAGCAAACATGAGGCATTCACACAAAGCATGTCTAATCTAAGCAGATGGCATGGCAATGCAAGACACCATATGCATGATATGAGCAATATAACCCAGCCAAGTTAGAGCATGCACCTCGGGGGATATGACTGGTCATCTCTCTCTGAATCCTCCTCCGAGGAGCTATCAGAATCAACAACAAATCTGCATCGACGTGTAGCATCGATCGCTCGTAAGACCTTGTTTTCACTCCAGATTTTCCCATGACCAACTCAAATGGCTGATGCATAGGAAGAGTAGATGAATGTATAAACATTGTTGACAAATGGAATACATTATGGAAAAAAATATGGCACGATACAATTCACATATACGATGACTGGCTAAATAGGATGGCATTGCATGATTCACGTATATGATGCCTGGCTAAAGAAGATGACATTGCATAATTCCCATATACTCCCGTTGTTCCTAAATATTTGTCTTTTTAGAGATTTCAAATGGACTACCACATACGGATGTATATAGACATATTTTAGAGTGTAGATTCACTCATTTTGTTCCGTATGTAGTCACTTGTTGAAATCTCTAAGAAGACAAATATTTAGGAATGGTGGGAGTATGATATAGAAACCAAACAGGTGGCATTCACACAAAGCAAATCTAAACTAAGCTGATGACATATAAGATGTATAATGTAAGCAATGCAAGGCGCCATAAGCATGATATGACCAACATCAGCATGCCAGGTTAGAGCAAACACCTCAGGTGGTAAACAGGCGTGGTCGGCTCCTTCTGAATCTCCATTTGAGCAGTTATCTTCCTCTGGAATACAACTGAAATGCATGAGGGGGGGCACTTCGCCCACCATGGAGCGGCGTCTGCATGACATTATATTCGCACGCAACGGTCTTCTCTTTTTCTCTACATGTTTAGTACGATTGTGTACAATATCTGACATGCATAATAAAAAAATAGTTAGATTTTGTAAGGCCTAAGGGGTGCATGCAAAAATCAAGACTGATGGTAGCAAACGAGTGGATGGATCCAAAACTAATGATAGCGTGTAGATTATAGCTTTAGTTTAAAAGATAGACAATGGATCATCTATTGTTTGTTGCCCACCCAACATGAACCACATAGAAGACCCCGGATGAACCAGATAGTAGATGATAATATAGATTCTTTGGCTCGATATGAGACCCATGGGCAATTCAAAACTCAAGATTGAACGATAAAGTAGCAGGTAATAATAACCGATGTATAACGTAAGCAAACACGAAAGACTGCGACCTCTCTTCCGGAACTGTGTAGTCCTCAGGTTCATCTACTCAGTCGATGATGGTAATGCAGTTGGCGTGGCTGCCGGCAACGGGGAAGATGATCTGAGGCGGTGAAAGGAAGTCTGCAGGGGGGATCTCTGCTGCAGTGAACGCTTCTGTCGATGGTGCACCTCAGGTGGGGTGGATGACGGCACGGCATGAGCAAGACATAACACACAGAGTTTTCTTTGACGCCTATCTGAAAATGAAGTAAATCTGTAAGGGCTCCTTAGAATTGGAGGATTCTATAAACGCAGGGACAGGAAAAACACAAGAATAGGAGCATTTGGAAACATAGGATTTCAGTAAACCTGGGTGATAAGCTCACATGAATTGGAAGAACAGAGGAATGGAGAAATAAAGTGATGCGACGAGTGTACAACCTCTTTGGCGTAGCCTTGTGGACCTCAAAGATCATTGGGTTGGACGTGGAGGATGGTGATGATCTTTGGAGTGACTGCTTGAGGCGGGAAGAAGATCCGAGGCCTCTGGAAACAGCGCCGAGGGTACTGCTCACTGTGATGGACGGTTCCGTCATTGGAGCAGCTCCGCTAAGGTGTACGGCGACGAGGTGAAGCATGACAAGATGCATAACGTTAATCTGAAGTGGGACCCTAATATCATCTCGCAATAGATGATGTAAAATACATCACCAAAAGTGCTAGATGTAAACGATCAGCAGCGCTTACACCGCAGCTCCGACAGATGTTGTAAGTACTATTCACTCGAACTTAATCAAGAAAATGAACTTCACAAATAAACTGAATTTTACCGTCAAACTGATTGAACTAGTAATGAGCATTGCAATAGATGTTTAGGGCATTCGAGCACTAGTAGCAGAGAAGCAAATGATCTAAATCAGCAGACACTCGGCAGGAACGCACTAGCAGAGAGCAAGTCGTGTAGTAGCACCATGAGCGAAGTGCTAAAGAAGCAACTCAGAGTCAGCCGAGGTGCGTGCAGAGCGAAAGCAAAGCAGCAAGCGAGAGCAAGAGCGAGCAGCAGCATGAAAGAAAGCAGAGCAGCAGCAGCAGCGCGACCGACAAAGAAGAACAGAGCAGAAGGCGAAGCTAGAGCCGAGCAGCTCCAGCTAATGCCGTTGTGGAAGTCGCCGCCGAGGAAGCAACGACATGGGGGAGAGACGCCGTGGATGATGTGGCTAGCGACGGCGCCGTTGATGGAGACACGCCATGTCTGCTCGGTATCGAGCAACGGCAGCCTCGTGAGATCGAATAAAAGATAAAATGCAGCGGTGAGTGTAGAACCTCCTTGGTGGCGCCGAGTTGGCCTCGGCTTCATCGGAGGAATTGGTGAGGGTGATGCGGTTTCGTTGGGGCAGGTCAAGATGGCGTTGTGGGGATTGAGGTGGCGCGATAGACGAGGCGAACATCAGGACAGCTCCTTGGAGGTGGAGGACGGGGCGGCTGATTTGGCGGGACGACGAGATAAACAACGGATCCTCATCCAGTGCGGTGGATGTGGGACGACGAGCTGTTGCAGTGGACGACGTAGTTGGGGAAGAGTCTCCAGCTGGGCGGCGGTCGGGAGGCCGACGGAGGAGCGTGGGGTTTTGCGGGTTTTGGCGGCCTCGGTGTACGAATGGGGGGCGAAGGGGAGGGGGAGCCAAGCTTAGGGATGCGCTTGTCCGAAATGTAGGGTAAGTTACCAGCGTACCTCCACCGGTTTTGACACCGCGACGTGGAGCTTCATTTCCGGTGAGGGGTAGAAGGGGGTTTCATGTGCGGGCAATGGAGCGATTTGGATGAGGAGGGAGTTCTGGCGTCAAATTTCGGGATAACAAAGGCGCGAGTTGAAGAAGGGAGTTTCAAAGCAAAAGTAGAAAAGATACTTGAGCTTGAAAATTTCGGGATAAAAAGGCGTAGCGGGTTGAAGAAGCAGGAGTTACAAAAGGTGAGACAAAAGATACTCGAGCTTGAAAATTTCGGGATAACAAGGTGCGGATTCCTTGTTCAAGAACAAACTTAACGTAAAAACAATTCATACAAGACACAAGAGAGTCATGTCCCCTTTTACTATATTGCTATAGATGCCATTGAAAAAACTACAAGAAAAATGTAAATAAAATTGGGAGAACAAGATTACCCTGCATAGTACCAAATCGATTCGCACTTCCCTCAACAAAAAAAAAAACAAATCAATTCCCACCAAAGAAAGAGTAATGTCCCTTTTTATATGATTACAGATGGCATGATCAAGAATTTAAATTTTTGAATCCACGTTATGTTGAATTCGAATATATCGTTAGGTGACCTTGCGGTTTATAATTGATGTAGTCGTACATTTTGATCTTCCATCATATATGAACATTTTACTCCACCATGTGAACATATATATTGTCGCTCACCATATGGACTAAATTTGAATCAATTTTCCTTATTTGAATACGATTGTTGTCAAGTTATACAATAATTTAAATATTATCTTGATAACAAAAACATACATATAGCAGTAATCATATTTCACTATGAACTACATGTACCATACGCCTCCAATTCAAATATTTGTATCCATTTTATGTTGAATTCAAATCATAGTACATTATTGGTCTAGGTAGCTAGATGTTTGGGATAATCTAAACCCTGTTTTCATACGTATAATTTTTGGCTGAATTGGGACAAGTTTTGGTATAAGCCTCTTGCAAAACCGGAGATTGTCTCAACAAGCCTCGTGGTTCCGAGAGGAACGTGTCACCTTTGTGTGTAAACGATATACGCTGCCTCCCCTGATTTTATTTACAGAGGCAACATAGAACTATATGAGTGCCCTGTTAAATTTTGGAATTATTTCGGTTCATTTGGCCTTTTATACATTAATTGAGTTTCGAACTTTTAATGTGCATAATCTAAATATGAATTGCATGCACATGCTCCGTGCACCAAAGTGGGTTGAAAAATCACATGTGTGTCCTTGGTTGAATTTCTAGGTCCCATGGAAGAAATGAGAATGAAATTCAAACATCTCAAGGCCATGACTCGCCGAGAACATCGAGAAACTTTGATTTTAAATTCATGTAAATCCAAAACTCGCCGAAATCATGAAACTTGGCATGGTGTCATGTCATGGCACTAACATGTTGTGGTAAAAATTGGGCGATTTGGAAGCTCGTGGTTCTAAGAGGAACGTGCCACCTTTGAGTGTGAAACGATATATGTTGCCCCCTTGAGTTTCTTAACAAAGGCAACATAGAACTACATTAGTGCCCTGTTAAATTTTGGAATTATTCAGGTTCGTTTGTCATTTTTATACATTAATTGAGTTTCTGGTCATTTAATGTGCATAAGTCAAATTTGAACTACAAGCACATGCTCTCGTGCACCAAAGTTGGTTGAAAAATCACATTTGTGTCCTCGGGTGAATTTCTAGGTCCCATGCAAGAAATGAGAATAAAATTAAAACATCCGGGCATCGTGGCTCGGACGAGAACATTGAGAAACTTGGTTTTAAAATTCTTGTAAATCCAAAACACGCCTGAAAATCATGAAACTTGGCACGGATTCATGTCATGGTACTACCATGTTGTGGTAAAAAAAGGCCGAATAGGAACATATTTTGGTATAAGCTTCTTGCAAACCGAACCTGCTCTCAAGAAGGCGCGTGGTTCTGAGAGGGAACGTGCCACCTTTCAGTGCAAAACGATATATGTTGTCCCCCTTGAGTTTATTTACAAAGGCAACATATAACTACATGAGTGCCCTGTTAAATTTTGGAATTATTCCGGCTTCGTTTGGCCTTATTTACACATTAATTGAGTTTTTGGTCATTTAATGTGCATAATTCAAATTTGAACTACAAGCACATGCTCCCGTGCACTAAAGTTGGTTGAAAAATCACATTTGTGTCCTTGGGTGAATTTCTACTCCCTCCTTCCATCTATATAGGTCGGAATGCGTTTTTCGAGGCTAACTTTGACCAAACGTTAGAGCAATAATATATGACATGCAACTTACACAAAGCATACCTTCAAATTTTTTTGTCAAAGGAGCTTCCAATAATATAATTTTCATAGTATACATATCATGTGCTATTAATCTTGTCAATAGTCAAAGGCTGTCTTGAAAAACACATTAGACCCTATATAGATGGAAGGAGGGAGTAGGTCCCATGCAAAAAATGAGAATAAAATTCAAACATCTGGGCATCATGGCTCGGTCGAGAACATTGAGAAACTTGGTTTTAAAATCATGAAACTTGGCATGGTGTCATGTCATGGTAGTACCATGCCGTGGTAAAAAAAATTGGCCGAATAGGAACAAATTTTGGTATAAGCTTCTTGCAAATCGGAGCTTCTCTCAAGAAGGCTCGTGGTTCTGGGAGGGAACGTGTCACCTTTGTGTGCATAATTCAAATTTGAAATACAAGCACATTTTCCAGTGCACCAAAGTTGGTTGAAAAATCACATGTGTGTCCTCGGGTAAATTTATAGGTTCCATGCAATAAATGGAAATGAAATTCAAAATTCTAGGCGTCGTGGCTGGGTTGGAAACATTGAGAAACTTAGTTTTTTAAATCCTGCAAATCCAAAACACGCATGAAAATAATGAAACTTGGCTTGGTGCCATGACATGGCACCAACATGCTGTGGTAAATTTGCAGTCCGATTTGCGGGCACACATTAACAATCAACAAAGTCATTTTGGAACAAGTGTTGTCACGTTACAATCGGAAACACAAGTATTATTGAAACCGTGGGTGTTCTACTTACTAGTACCATTTACGTGCCGCCACGCGTCCCCATTTTTTATTAGCTAGGAGGCGCCATGCAGGTAGCTATTTGAGTACGAGAGGCGTGCGATCGACCCTCAAGCGTGCTTATCGGGAGGAGAGCCCTTGACCTCCATCCGCCGTCCACCTCTCTCCCAAGGTCTCCATTAATGGCGCCCGAGCCTCTGTTTAATGGCGTGGCTATGTCTCACTCGACTGAGATTTAAGAGAGAAAAAAGAAAATCTGAAAGCACGGATCTTGATGTAAGATCTGACGGACCTATATAGCATCTACTGCGACTTATAGCAAGACTGATGAATATATAAGGACGATTATTATTATTTTTTGATCAAAGAAGGGCTTGCCCCTTCCGATTTTCATTACTTAAAACCACCACAATTCACAAGAAGTTCAGCACAACTCCCGCCTAACACAAAGGACTAAAAGCTACCAGATTGAAATCGCAACATCCCAAGAGGCCAACAAAGGCCAAACATCCGCGCTAGAACCCAACATTTCACAACCGACGACACAATCCACATCCTAAACTGATTATTACATCAAAAGAAACCAGGAAACTGAAGGAAGCCCAACAAAGAACTAGAAGAACAACAACGCTGTGGTCGCCACAAAGAAGAGTTTTCTTCATTCCAGCCTCGCAACATTGATCTTCCACGTAAAGATAAGGACGATTAATTGTCTTACATAATTATAAAGATAATTAAAAAAGCTACATGCGGCTACGCCCAAATACACAAGGGCAAAAGAAGAAGGAAGACAAGGATCCGCTCTGATCTCTACTTTCTTGATGCGTTGTTGCAGGCGCGGAACTAGTCTCCGCGGGCGAAGCGGCGATGAGCTTTTCGTGTCCTCAAGACGCTGCTTGAGAACATCCACGGATTCCTCCACCAGCCTTTGGCGCCGCTGCGGAGCATGTCATTCTCGCCCATAAGTTTCTTGATGATGACGCCGGTCCTCTTCAACAAGGCACTGGTCTCCTCCTGCTGGTCTGCACTTCGGACGATCTTCTCCCTCAGCAGGTCGCGCTCGGCCTGGAGCCTCTCATTGCCCTCCCTTAGTACGTCGATAGCCTGTTCAAACGAGGCTTTCATGTCATCCTGCAACCTCGCACAGCCGGAGATCTGATCCATCTGGCTATGGACGATCGCATGCATGTGCCTGTAACAGTCGTCGCCAGCCCGCGAGAAATTTTCCCAGGCCGCCGCGGCACCGCGGGACATCTCTGCTGCATTTGTGGCGTGGCGGAACATCTATGTTGCTTCCGCGGCACGGCCGGACCAGTCCGCTGCATAGACGGCACGGCGGGACCTCCGTGCTGCTTCAGCGGCGCGGCGGGACCTCTGTGCTGCTACTTCCGCGCGGAGGGACATGTCGGCTACTCTCGCAGCGAGGCAGGACATCTCTCGTGCTTCCGCTTCCATGCTCACCTCTCCCTGGTGGCATCTCTCGACCCAGAACTCACGCTGGCCATGGCAGACGCAAGGGAAGGATGCTGAATGACTTGTTTGTTTTTGTGGATGAGGAGTTGAGGAGGAATGTGCAGTCATCTTGGCATACTAGTATTTATAACCGAGTACTAATACGCCCTAAGTGGGAAACCGCTTAGGTTGTGATCGTGTGAACAGGTTTGCAATTCAATATAGCGTGGTACTAATACGCCCTAAGTGGGAAACCGTTTAGGTTGTGATTGGTGTGAACAGGTTTGCAATTCAATATAGCATGGAGTAATTTGGAATGTGATGAGACGCAAGCTCAAAATTTATTGACGGTTCTAGTTTCGAAGTGCGGCAGTATTCCCGGATGGAGTACTTCTTTTTCTACTCCCTCCTTTCCGGTTTTATAGGGCTTATCTCAAAATTTTAGTTTTTCCATTTTATAAGGCTCAATTTGGTTGTTCCCCAACACATGTTCAGATTCCAAGGTGCATTAAATCATTGCATGCAAGTATTAAGAGAAAAATTAACCAATGCATGTACTTTATGCATGCATGCATTGCAATTAATGCATTGATAAACATAATTTTTTGGGAAAAATAAGTGCATTAATTAGGTGCTTTTGCAAACTACAAAAAATATTCCACCACTCACCATCTTGGTTGGTGAGATTTTTGAATTAAGCCCTATAAACCGGAAAGGAGTACTGCTGTGTACGTGCAATAACTAGCACTGTCGTATACATATCTTACGGTTAATGGGGCGTTCGACAGGAATAGCCGCGTGGCGAGCTCTAGGCTAGTCTTTTTTTCAGACGCATTAAACCTATCTCTCGACTTCTCGCACGCACCATCGTGCCACCCACAAAAACTTGTACTCTGAGTTTAGTAGTATGTTATACAGAAGAGAAGAGGTGCACGCACGCACTCGCGTCCTCACACACGCGTCTGTTTTTTCTCGAAAGGAGGATGATGACCCCGGCCTCTGATCCGGGAGTCACACACGATCTGTAGCTACTTAATTGTAGTGTTCTCAACCATCCGATTGGCTCTATCATGGATGTACCTATATACTAAAACATGTCTAGATACATCTATATTTTGACAAATGAAAGGCATGTATTGTGGAACGGAGGAGTGCTTGTCATCAAATGGATAAAAGGGACGATCTAGAACTAAAATACGCCTACATACATCTCCTTTTATCCATTTTGATGACAAGTAGTACTTCTTACCCAAAGGAACTTTATATCCAACAGACACAAAATATCCGTTCGATCGTTGGAAACTATCGATCCGATGTCGAAGTAATTGCTACATCGCCACCAAAACCCACCATTTCTTAAGCTAAAGTAGACCAAGGTAATCCCTATATTAGCATATTACTAAGATAAAGAAGGCATCAGAGAAACATTTAGGACGTGAGCTTGTCAATCTGAATGTGGAGGGACACAAGCTTAGCCCCGCCAGCAGCTTGGGCGGAACTGTCAAGAAGGTCAGCTCTCGCACGCCGACGCCACCGGGATCCTTGCTGCTTGTCACCTCCATTTCCACCTCGACGGCGCCGGTCGTGCTTCGGGCTCCCCGCGGGCCGTTCGCCCACAGCTTGGCCACGTGAGTGCGGCAGTGGGGACGCCCGCTCGATGCGCATTTAATCGACACAGCCATAGGAGTGCCGATGTCGAGCACGCCGTCGACCAAGAAAACGCGCGGCGGTCCTCCTCCGCTGAACAGCAAGAGCCGTGGCTTCGGCAAGGGCACTTGCAGCTGGAGCACCTCGCCATATCGATCCGTGCACGGCATGGGATGCACGGTGCTGATGTGGTGGTAGGCGCCGCGGCGGGCCTTCGAGCCGCAGACGGGCACGGGCATTTGCAGTGGCGCGAGCGACACACGCCGGTGATCGGCGAGCTTGTGGTAAGTGACGTAGAGCCCACAGCCTTCGTGCGGGCACTCCACCCTCACCGACGAAAGGACGGAGTCCACCGCCGTGTTCCGCACGTCGAAGCCACCGCCGCGCTCGCACTTCTGGCACTGCCGCTGGTTCCCGGGGCGCTCGACGCGGCAGTCCACGCAGGCCAGGTGCCCTCCCTTGCACTGCAGAAATCAATCGAACAACACATCAATCAAGAAACCTGCACCTTGCTCAATCAGCCGAACGGACGAGGTGTATTCGAACCTCATACACTGGAGGCGTCAAGGGGCGGAGGCACAAGGGGCAGTGGAGCACGGTGAGGTCCATCGAGACCTTAGAGAGCTCCATCGCCGGGTCCTGTTCGGTCTGCATGATCTCGCCCTCCTCGTGCACAACCATCTCTCGACTTGGGCCGGGGTATTACAAAGCTTTACCGTCACATATTTTATACTACTTCAAGGTGCATTAAATCAACACATGCAAGTATCAAAAGGAGAGTCAAGGCATGCATGCATGCATTGTAACTAATGCATCGGTAAACACAAATTATTGAAATATATCGAGTGCAGTGCTTTGATGTGTCGCGTCAACTCGTACATCAACGAGAAGTTTGATTATCCTCGCCCACAGGTTGGCCACACACCTGTCGAGCCCACCTGTCATACACGCAAAGGCGGAGCGCCCTCCTCGCCCATGAGCATGGTGGCTGGCAAGACTAGGAGAAGCTGCCACACGCCTCCCTCCGCACACGGTGGACATGCAGCAGTTCAATCGGTGTCGATGGCTGAAGCGCATCTTGTAGTACTCCTCCAAAGGCAGTAGTACTCCATCATTGTTCGACTTCAAGAGGCAAAGAGCCAAGCGCAGCCCGGACGCCGTGTGGCGTTTCATGTGTAGAGTAGTCTAGAATAGCGTGTACCGTGCTGTAAGCTTAAAATCGCTGGGGTCGGCTCCATGCTATGTGGCTGCCTCAAAGTTTAAAAAAATTAAGATAGTCTTCGCCCTACCGACACCACGGTGATTGTAGTTTGCACGCTCATCTGGTCAAGACAGAATATATATTTTAATTTGTTTTTTTTTCAAAAGGGGACTCCTCGGCTCGTGATCGTAACGATGCATACGGCCACATATATTCTAGTTTGTGATGGGTAAATGTTAGAGGTTGCAGCAAATATATTATACACTGCGGGTCTTTCAGCCAAGTTTAGAGGCAAGCATGCGGGGCGGTGCTATGATGTGTCGCGTCAACTCGCATAACGAGGAGAAGCTTGATTTTACTACACGCTTCGCCTCACCCACGCTGCTGCTGTTGCTCGCAAACGAGGACAGGCTTTTGCTTAGTAGTACTTCTACAACAAGCTATCCATCCGCGCGCGGTGGACGGACATGCAGCAAATGGATTCGACATCGTAGAAGCATAGTAGTAACATCATTGTTCGCCTTCTCAAGAGGCGAAGAGCCAAGCGCAAACCGAACGCTAGAAGTTGCGTAACATTGAGCACGATATAGCCAGTGCTCTTGCATGAGACAAAATTGCTATGTGAGCCCACTATTGTACTAGTACGCATAACTACTTGCTAGTATAGCCTCAGTAAACCGTAAAGGAGTATTTGCCCTTCTAGAGATTTCAACAAGTTACTAGACTACACCGAGACGGAGTACATATGGAGCAAAATGAGTGAATCTGCACCGTAAATAAATACGTATTAGTTCTACCGTTTTCTTCTCCGAGGTGCACAATATTGAGTATACTGACTAGTCTCTTTTTGACATGCATTTACGTTTTTTTACATAGTACAGACACAAGCGCTCATATACACGCGCATACACTCACCCCTATGAATGCATGATACGTCCCCAACGTATCTATAATTTATGAAGTATTCATGCTATTATTTCATCCATCTATGATGTTTTATAAGCATTTATATGTCATTTTATATGATTTTTGGGACTAACCTATTAACCTAGAGCCCAGTGCCAGTTTCTGTTTTCTCCTTGTTTTAGTGTTTTACAGAAAAGGGATACCAAACGGAGTCCAAATGACGTGCCAATTTTTGAGGATTTTTTCTAGACCAAAAGAAGACCAAGGAGCATCGGAGTTGGGCCAAAGGAGTCCCGGGCTGCCCACGATATAGGGGGGCGCCCCCCCTAGGGGGCGCCCTCCTATCTCGTGGACAGCCCGGAGGCCCCCTTGACGTGAAACCAACGCCAAAAATTCCTATAAATGCTGAAACCTTCAGGAATTAACCTAGATCGGAAGTTCTGCCGCCGCAAGCCTCTGCAGCCACGAGAAATCAATCTAGCCCTCTCCGGCAGGCTGCCGGAGGGGGCCATCATCACCGGTGGCCATGGAGGAGTATCCCGGAGGGCATCAACATGAAGGCAAGGACCAGAGGGTGGAGGCCATGGAGGAGGAAGCACAAGGGGGAGAACCTCTCCTCCTCTCTTCCGGTGGCGCCAGAGTACCATCGGGAGGGGAATCATCGCCATGGTGATCGTCTTCATCAACATCACCATCATCATCATCATCCTCACCTCTTTTATGCGGTCCACTCTCCCGCACCCCGCTGTAATCCCTACTTGAACATGGTGCTTTATGCCACATATGATGATCCAATGATGTGTTGCCATCCTATGATGTTTTGAGTAGATATCTTTTGTCTTTGGGTTGATTGATGATCTAGATTGGTATGAGTTGTATGTTTTACTTTGGTGTTGTCCTATGGTGCCCTCCGCGTCGCGCAAGCGTGAGGGGTTCCCGCTGTAGGGTGTTGCAATACATGCATGATTCACTTATAGTGGGTTGCGTGAGTGACTGAAACACAGACCCGAGTAAGGGGGTTGTTGCGTATGGGATAAAAGAGGACTTGATGCTTTAATGCTATGGTTGGGTTTTACCTTAATGAATCTTTAGTATTTGCGGATGCTCGCTAGAGTTCCAATCATAAGTGCATATGATCCAAGTAGAGAAAGTATGTTAGCTTATGCCTCTCCCTCATATGAAATTGCAGTAGTGATTACCGGTCTTGTTAACAATTGCCTAGGACAATTCTGCACACCGATCCACCATTATTCCACACTCGCTATTTATATTATTTAGTATTATATTCTAACTTTATGATAACAACACCTACTTTTATATTTTAGCTCTCTGACATCATGCAAAGTTATCCTCTTCATACCCACAACGTAGTTTTATTACTCGTTTCTAGTTGGAAGTAAACGTTCGGTTCACGTAGAGTCGTATCGGTGGCAGATAGGGCTTGAGAGAATATTGATCTTACCTTTAGCTCCTTGTGGGTTCGACACTCCATACTTATCACTTCCACCTTTGGAAAGTGCTACGATGATTCCTTGCACTTGGGGATTATCAAGCTCTTTTCTGGCGCCGTTGCCGGGGAGCAATAGCGTGGGGTTGATATTCTCGTGTGTGCTTGTTTGCTTTCTTTACCAAGTAGATTTTGTTTTTCCTTTTTGTTTCTGTTTAGTTGTGGGTGAAACATCCAAAAAAATTTAAAAGAATGAAAATACCAAAAAATATTTACTTGCCTCCCATGCCTAAAAAGTTTTTCAAAAAGAGAAGTGATTGGAAAGTTATGCATTGAAGAAGTGAGGGTCGACCTTGAGCACTTGTGTTCATGCTCACAAAAACAATGTAGAATTTTTCATGGAAGTTTCTCTGTAAATAATTATCCCCTTGTATATATTCACTGTATTATAAAAATAATGTGCCAAGCTTTGGTTTTAGTATGATAAGATTGCTTGCTCACTATGTGCAGAACAAAAACAGAAACTTTGGCTGTAGTGCATGAATTTACATTTTTTACTGGAAAGTAAAATGGGTCTGAAACTTTTTTCACATTACTTCTGTACAAATTTTTCAAATTTTAAAATTTATTTCATAATTTTAGGAGTTACAGAAGTTTACTAAACTTCCAGATTACTACATACTATCCTGTTCTTGACAGATTCTGTTTTTCGTGTGTTGTTTGCTTATTTTGATGCATCTATGGCTAGTATGCAGGGTATGAACCATAGAGAAGTTGGAATACAGTAGGTTTAACACCAATATAAACAAATAATGAGTTAATTACAGTACATTAAAGTGGTAGTTTGCTTTATTACACTAACGGATCTCACTAGTTTTTGTTTAAGTTTCTGTGAATGAAGTGTTTGAAGAACGAGGAGTTACCGATGTGAGAAGAATAAAGAGAGACAAGAGTTCAAGCTTGGGGATTCCCAAGGCACCCCAAGTAAATATTTCAAAGGATAATCAAGCATCTAAGCTTGGGGATGCCCCGGTTGGCATCCCATCTTTCTTCTTCAACAAATATCGGTATACCTCGGTTTTTGTTTTGTTCACCTGATTCGTGTCCTTTGTGTTTTCATTTTTCTTTAAGAATCATGCTAGTATGAGATAGCTATTCATTGATTTAGAGAATACTTCATGTGCTTCACTTATATCTTTTAAGTATGATCTTATAGAATTGCTCTATGTGCTTCACTTAAATCATTTGAGTATGGTTTTATAGAATGCTTCGTGCGCTTCACTTATATATTTTGAGCTTGGACATTGGTTAGTCCATATTAATTGTAGAATGCTCCATGAACTTAACTTATATCTTTTGTAGTATGAATAATACTATAATTTAAAGTGGGTTTGGAAGAGTGTCAACTTTAGGAATTAGTGACCCCACTATCTTGGAGGGTGTTGAATCTTCGTACGATACTTATGAAAGTGGATTTGGAAGAGTGTCAACTTTAGTTAGTATTCCACTATTTCGGAAGAGGTTCCAATTGAGTATGAGAACAAGTTGCTATCTATGATGTTACTGAAAATTATTATGAGGGAGGAATATGTGCTTGAAGAAGTTGCAATAATATCAAGTTTCCTCTCTATGTGCTTAAAGTTTTGAAGTTATACTTGTTTTGTCTTCCTATGCTAGTTGACTTTTGTTCCTATAATTTGTGTGCTCACAAAACCCCTAGGCATAGGAAGTGAGTTAGATTTAAATGTGCTAGTCATATTCTTCATGATGCTCTCTTGTGTTTAAACTCTTTTCTTTTATGCGAGCATCATTGAAATCATCATGCCTAGCTAAAAGGCATTAAAGAAAAGCGCTTGTTGGGAGACAACCAATATTTATCCTTACTGTTTTTGTGTGTATACATGATTAAGCTACTGTAGTAATCATGTTTTATAGCTTTTGTTTCAATAAAGTGCCAACTAAGACCTTTGGGAAGACTTGGGTGAAAGTTAATGTGATCTTGCTGTAAAAAACAGAAACTTTGCACTCACGAGATTAGCTGTCATTTTTTTTTTACAGAAGAGTGCTTTTGAGTTGATTATTTTTGCAGAAGATTAATAGACAAATTCCTCATGTCCACCAATTTATTTTATAATTTTTGTAGTAGCAGAAGTATGGTTATTGTTCAGATCATTACAGACTGTTCTGTTTCTAACAGATTCTGTTTTCATCGCATAGTTTGCTTGTTTTCTAGTTTCTATGGCTTATATTTATCAATATAAATTGTAGTAATGATATTTTAAAGTAGGCATTATGTTAAAACAATTATGAACCTTGACTTTTACAGTACCAAAGTGCATGGTTTACTCTTTATCATACTAACCTATCTCACGAAGTTCCATTAAGTTTTGTGTGATTGAAGTTTTCAAGTTTTGGGTGAGATATCGATATGAGGAGAATAAGGAGTGGAAAGACCCTAAGCTTGGGGATGCCCATGGCACCCCAAGGTAATATTCAAGGAAGACTCAAGCGCCTAAGCTTGGGGATGCCCCGGAAGGCATCCCCTCTTTCGTCTTCAAAACTATCGGTACACCTTACTCGGAGCTATATTTTTATTCGTCACATGATATATGTTTTACTCGAAGCGTCATTTTCTTTTGTTAGTATTAGCTTGATGTTATTTAGAATAGTGTTTTGCATCTTTAGTTTCAATAAAAATTTCAAGGATAGCCTTTACCATGCTTATTTTCCTAGTATACATGTTGCTGTTTGAAAACAGAAAGTTTACCGCTGTTGCAAAAATTCCCTAGAAAAATCAGAGCATGATATAATGTTGAAACTTTTTGCATAATGAGCTCTGATAAATATACTACAGTGGGAATTTTATCTCATAATTTTTGGAGTTAGGGAAGTATTGATACTCTTGCATTCTTTACAGGCTGTACTGTTTTGACAAATTGCTGCTATGTTTGCATTGTTTGCATATGTTTGCTTGTTTAATGATTCTATTTGAGGATAGGAGTATTAAATATGCAGAGGCATTTAGTATGCAATGTTGAATAATAATTCTAGTGATTTTTTACAGTAGAAAATGATAAGGTTTTGCTTTGGTTTATACTAACCTATCTCACGAGTTCTTGTTGAGTTTGGTGTGGATGAAGCTTTTTGGTAAAAAGAGAAACCATGATATGATAAGAATTAAGGAGACACAAAAGTTCAAGCTTGGGGATGCCCAAGGCACCCCAAGATAATATTCCAAGAAGTCTCAAGCATCTAAGCTCGGGGATGCCACGTTAGGCATCCCGCCTTTCTTCTTCAACAACTATCGGTTAGTATCGGTTGAGCCTAAGTTTTTGCTTCCTCACATGAGTTGTGCTATCCTTGCAATGTCATTTTTTTACTTGCTGTTTGAATAAAATCATTGGATCTGAAATTTTGAATAGAAAAGGGACCCTCCCATGGCTAGTTAGTTATTTGCCTACTCAGTGTCCTTCGCTCATATCTTTTGGAGTAGTTTGTCATTTACTCATGTGCTTCATGTATATCCTATGAGTAAATGGGGGAATGAATTGAATATCATAAATCTGAATTTTTATATGTTTCATATGCTTATAACATGGTTAGTGATGACTTCACACATAGAAAGTATGAGGCATAAAAGTTATTGAGAGTTGCCAAACGTAGTTTTGGTCATCGTTGCAATTAATAGGAAGTAATAAGGAAAGAGAGGTTCACATACAGATATATTATCTTGGACATCTTTTATGATTGTGAAGCACTCATTGAGTATGACATGCTAAAAGAGTTGACGTTGGACAAGGAAGACAACGTAATGGTTTATGTTTTCCGACATCTCAGTTAAAGTATATTGTCATTGACCTTCCAAACATGCTAAGCTTGCCTTTCCCCCTCATGCTAGCTAAAATTCCTTGCACCAAGTAGAGATACTACTTGTGCTTCCAAATACCTGTAAACCCAGTTTTGCCATGAGAGTCCACCATACCTACCTATGGATTGAGTAAGATCCTTCAAGTAAGTTGTCATCGGTGCAAGCAATAAAAATTGCTCTCTAAATATGTATGACTTATTAGTGCAGAGAAAATAAGCTTTGTACGATCTTGTTGTGGAAGTAATAAAAGTGACGGACTGCATAATAAAGGTCCACATACAAGGGGCAATATAAAGTGACGTTCTTTTGCATTAAGATTTTGTGCATCAACCCTAAACGCGCATGACAACCTCTGCTTCCCTCTGCGAAGGGCCTATCCTTTACTTTATGCTTGAGTCAAGGTGATCCTCACCTTTCCCTTTTTCATTTTATCCTTTGGCAAGCTCTTCGTGTTTGAAAGATCATGATATATATATCCAATTGGATGTAAGTTAGCATGGGCTATTATTGTTGACATCACCTAAAGGTGAATACGTTGGGAGGCAACACAATAAGCCCCTATCTTTCTCAGTGTCCGGCTGAAATTCCATAACCACAAGTATTGCGTGAGTGTTAGCAATTGTAGAGGACTATATGATAGTTGAGTATGTGGACTTGCTGAAAAGCTCTATTTTTGACTCTTTCTGATGTTATGATAAATTGCAATTGCTTCAATGACTGAGATTATAGTTTGTTAGTTCTCAATGAAGTTTCTGAACCATACTTGACATTGTGAATAGATTGTTACTTGATCATGAAAAGTTTTATGAGATAAGCTACTATTATGACACATATTGATGCTAGAAAAGGTGACTGAAATTATCTTTGATCAAACTTGTGCACCTGCTAGCATTCACACTGTTGGAAATATGCCCTAGAGGCAATAATAAATTAGTTATTATTATATTTCCTTGTTCATGATAATCGTTTATTATTCATGCTATAATTGTGTTGACCGGAAACAGCAATACATGTGTGGATACATAGACAACACCATGTCCCTAGTAAGCCTCTAGTTAACTAGCTCGTTGATCAATAGATGGTTACGGTTTCGACCATGGACATTGGATGTCATTGATAACGGATCACATCATTAGGAGAATGATGTGATGGACAAGACCCAATCCTAAGCCTAGCACAAGATCATGTAGTTCAGATGCTAAAGCTTTTCTAATGTCAAGTATCTTTTCCTTAGACCATGAGATCGTGCAATTCCGGATACCGTAGGAGTGCTTTGGGTGTATCAAACGTCACAACGTAATCGGGTGACTATAAAGGTGCACTACGGGCATCTCCGAAAGTGACCATTGGGTTGACACGGATCGAGATGGGATTTGTCACTCCGTAAACGGAGAGGTATCTCTGGGCCCACTCGGTAGGACATCATCATAATGTGCACAATGTGACCAAGGGGTTGATCACGGATGATGTGTTACGGAACGAGTAAAGAGACTTGCCGTAACGAGATTGAACAAGGTATCGGGATACCGACGATCGAATCTCGGGCAAGTACAATACCGCTAGACAAAGGGAATTGTATACGGATCGATTGAGTCCTTGACATCGTGGTTCATCCGATGAGATCATCGTGGAACATGTGGGAGCCAACATGGGTATCCAGATCCGCTGTTGGTTATTGACCGGAGAACGCCTCGGTCATGTCTCAAGATGGTTCCCGAACCCGTAGGGTCTACACTTAAGGTTCGATGACGCTTAGGGTTATAAAGGAAGCTTGTATGTGGTTACCGAATGTTGTTCGAGTCCGGATGAGATCCGGACGTCACGAGGAGTTCGGAATGGTCCGGAGGTAAAGATTTATATATGGGAAGTGCTGTTTCGCCATCGGGACAAGTTTCGTGTTATCGGTATTGTACGGGACCACCGGGGGTCCTGGGCCCACCGGTGGGGCCACCTGCCCGGGGGCCACATGGGCCCTAGGTGGTGCGCCTAGGCCTGCATGGGCCAAGGGAACCAGCCCCAAGAGGCCCATGCGATGAAACACTTGGAGAGGAAGAGTCCATAGAGGGAAGGCACCTCCGAGGTGCCTTGGGAGGATGGACTCCTCCCCTCTCTTGGCCGCACCCTCCCTTGGAGGAGGGGCAGGCTGCGCCTCCCCTCTCCCTTGCCCCTATATATAGTGGAGGGAGGAGGGCATCCACACCTGAGCCTGGCGCCCCCTCCCTTCCCGTGACACCTCCTCCTCTCCCGTAGGTGCTTGGCGGCCTGCGCAGATTGCCACGCTCCTCCACCACCACCACGCCTGTTGTGTTGCTGTTGGATGGAGTCTTCCTCAACCTCTCCCTCTCTCCTTGCTAGATCAAGGCATGGGAGACGCCACCGGCTGTACGTGTGTTGAACGCGGAGGTGCCGTCCGTTCGGCACTAGGATCTCCGGTGATTTGGATCACGACGAGTACGACTCCTTCAACCCCGTTCTCATGAACGCTTCCGCTTAGCGATCTACAAGGGTATGTAGATGCACTCTCCTTCCCTCGTTGCTAGATTCTCCATAGATTGATCTTGGTGATGCGTAGAAAATTTTGAATTTCTGCTACGTTCCCCAACAGTGGCATCATGAGCTAGGTCTATTGCGTAGGTAAGAAACGTTCTTGCTAGAAACCCATAGCAGCCACGTAAAACATGCAAACAACAATTAGAGGACGTCTAACTTGTTTTTGCAGGGTATGCTTTGTGATGTGATATGGCCAAGAAGAATGTGATGAATGATATGTGATGTATGAGATTGATCATGTTCTTGTAATAGGATTCACGACTTGCATGTCGATGATTATGACAACCGGCAGGAGCCATAGGAGTTGTCTTTATTTATTGTATGACCTGCGTGTCATTAAACAACGCCATGTAATTACTTTACTTTATTGCTAACCGTAGCCATAGTAGTAGAAGTAATAGTTGGCGAGACAACTTCATGAAGACACGATGATGGAGATCATGATGATGGAGATCATGGTGTCATGCCGGTGACGATGATGATCATGGAGCCCCGAAGATGGAGATCAAAAGGAGCAATATGATATTGGCCATATCATGTCACTACTATATAATTGCATGTGATGTTTATTATGTTTATGCATCTTGTTTACTTAGAACGACGGTAGTAAATAAGATGATCCTTAGAACAATTTCAAGAAGTGTTCTCCCTAACGTGCACCGTTGCTACAGTTCGTCGCTTCTAAGCACCACGTGATGATCGGGTGTGATGGATTCTTACGCTCACATACAACGGTGTAAGACAGATTTACACAGCAAAAACACTTGGGGTTAACTTGACGAGCCTAGCATGTGCGCACATGGCCTCGAACACGGAGACCGAAAGGTCGAGCATGAGTCGATAGTAGATACGATCAACATGAAGATGTTCACCGATGATGACTAGTCCGTCTCACGTGATGATCGGACACGGCTTAGTTGACTCGGATCATGTAATCACTTAGATGACCGGAGGGATGTCTATCTCGAGTGGGAGTTCATAAGATGAACTTAATTATCTTGAACATAGTCAAAAGACCTTTTGCAAATTATGTCGAAGCTCGCGCTTTAGTTCCACTGCTTAGATATGTTCCTAGAGAAAATTAGTTGAAAGTTGATAGTAGCAATTATGCGACATGTAAAAGGCTTATGTCCTTAATGCACCGCCGGTGTGCTGAACCTCGAACGTGGTCTCGTAGATGTTGCGAACATCGACATACACATTTTGATAACTACGTGATAGTTCGGTTAAACGGTTTAGAATTGAGGCACCAAGACGTTTTTGAAGCGTCGCAAAACATATGAGATGTTTTGAGGGCTGAAATTGGGATTTCAGGCTCGTGCCACGCCAAGAGGTATAAGACCTCCGACGATTTTCTTGGCCTGCAAACTAAGGGAGAAAAACTCAATCGTTGAGCTTGTGCTCGATTGTCCGAGTACAACAATCACTTGAATCGAGGGAGTTGATCTTCCGATGAGATAGTGATGTTTCTCCATAGTCATTGCCACCAAGCTGCTAGAGCTTCGTGATGAACTATAACAAATCAGGGATAGATATGATGATCCTTGAGGTATTCGCGTTGTTTGACATCGCGAAAGTAAAAATCAAGAAGGAGCATCAATTGTTGATGGTTGGTGAAACCACTAGTTTCAAGAAGGGCAAGGACAAGAAGGACACTTCATGAAACGGCAAATCAGTTGTTGCTCCGGTGAAGAAACCCAAGGTTGAACCCAAACCCGAGACTAAGTGCTTCAGAATGAGGAACGGACATCAAGCGAGAACTACCCTAGATACTTGGTAGATGAGAAGGTGGCAAGGTCGATAGAAGTATATTGATATACGTTATGTTAATGTGTACTTTGCTAGTACTCCTAGTAGCACCAGGGTATTAAGATACCGTTCGGTTGCTAAGTGTTAGTAACTCAAAAAAAAGAGCTACGGAATAAACGGAGACTAGCTAAAGGTGAGTGACGATATGTGTTGAAGTGTTTTCCAAGTTTGATGTGATCAAACATCGCACGCTCCTTCTACCATCAAGATTAGTATTAAACCTGAATAATTATCATTTGGTGTTTGCGTTGAGCATAGACATGATTGGATTATGTCTATCGCAATACGATTATTCATTTAAGGAGAATAATGGTTACTCTATTTATTTGAATAACACCTTCAATGGTCTTGCACCTAAAGGAATGGTTTATTGAATCTCGATCGTAGTGATACACATTTTCATGCCAAAAGTATAAGATAGTAATGATAGTACCACTTACTTGTGGCATCGCCATGTAAGTCATATTGGTGTAAAGCATGAAGAAGCTCCATGTTGATGGATCTTTGGACTCACTCGCTTTTGAAAAGTTTGAGACATGCGGACCATGTCTATTGGTGTATACGCATGAAGAAACTCCATGCAGATGGATCGCTTGGACTCACTTGATTTTGAATCACTTGAGACATGCAAATCATACCACATGGGCAAGATGGTGAAAAGCCTCGGTTTCAAGAAGATGGAACAAGATAGCAACTTGTTGGAAGTAACACATTTTGATATGTGCAGTCCAATGAGTGCCGAGGCATGCAGAGGAATATCGTTATGTTCTTACTTCACAGATGATTCGAGTAGATGTTGAGTATATTTACTTGATGAAACACAAGTCTGAATTATTGAATGGTTCAAGTAATTTCAGAGTGAAGTTTAAGATCTTCGTGACAAGAGGATAGAATGTCTATGATATGATCATAGAGATGAATATCTGAGTTACGAAGTTTTGGCACACAATTAAGACATTGTGCAAATTGTTTCACAATTAATACCACCGAACACCATAGTGTGATGGTGTGTCCGAACATCATAGTTGCACTCTATTGGATATGGTGCGTACCATGATGTCTCTTATCGAATTACCACTATCGCTCATGGGTTAGGCATTAGAGACAACCGCACTCACTTTAAATAGGGCACCACGTAATTCCGTTGAGATGACACCGTATGAACTATGGTTTAGAGAAACCTAAGTTGTCATTTCTTAAAGGTTTGGGGCTGCGACGCTTATGTGAAAAGTTTCAGGTTGATAAGCTCGAATCCAAAGCGGATAAAATACATCTTCATAGGACACCCAAACAGTTGGGTATACCTCCTAATTCAGATCCGGAAGCAATAGGGATTGTTTCTTGAATCGGGTCCTTTCTCGAGGAAAAGTTTGTCTCGGAAAGTTGAGTGGGAGGATGGTGGAGACTTGATGAGGTTATTAAACCGTCACTTCAACAAGTGTGTAGCAGAGCACAGGAAGTTGTTCCTGTGGCACCTACACCAATTGAAGTCGAAGCTTATGATAGTGATCATGAAGTTTTGGATCAAGTCACTACCGTACCTCGTAGGGTGACAAGGATGCGTACTACTTCAGAGTGGTACGCAATCCTGTCTTGAAGGTCATGTTGCTAGACAACAATGAACCTGCGAGCTATGGAGAAGCAATGGTGGGCCCAAATTCCGACAAATGGTTAGAAACCATGAAATCCGAGGTAGGATCCATGTATCATAACAAAGCATGGACTTTGGTGGACTTGCCCGATGATCGGCAAGCCATTGAAATAAATGGTCTTTAAGAAGAAGACGGACGTGGACGGTAATATCACCTTCTATGAAGCTCGACTTGTGGCAAAGAGTTTTTCACAAGTTCAAGGAGTTGACTACGATGAGATTTTCTCATCCGTAGCGATGCTTAAGTCCGTCGGAATCATGTTAGCATAAGCTGCATTTATGAAATCTCGCGATGGATGTCAAAATGAGTTTCCTTACCGTTTTCGTAAGGAAAGGTTGTATGTGATACAATCGAAAGTTTTGTCGATCCTAAGGATGCTAAAGGTATGCTGGCTCCAATGATCCTTTCTAAGGACCGGAGTAAGCATCTCGGAGTTGGAATGTGCGCTTTGATGAGATGATCAAAGATTTTGGGTGTATACAAAGTTTATGAGAAACTTGTATTTCCAAAGAAGTGAGTGGGAGCACTATAGAATTTTCGATGAGTATGTGTTGACATATAGATGATCGAAATGATGTAGAATTTTCGTAAAGCATATAGGGTTATTTGAAAAGTGTTTTCAAGTGAAAACCTGGATTGCTACTTGAACATTGAGCATCAAGATCTATGAGGATAGATCAAAACGCTCAATAGTACTTTCAAATGAGCACATACCTTGACATGATCTTGAAGGTGTTCAAGATGGATCACCAAAGAGGGAGTTCTTGCCCGAGATGTAAGGTATGAAGTTAAGAGTTAAAGCTCGACCACGGCAGAAAAGAGAGAAAGGACGAAGGTCGCCCCTATGCTTCAGACGTAGGCTCTATAGTATGCTATGCTTGTATCGCACTGATGTGTGCCTTGCTACATATCGGCAAGAGAGTACAAAGGTGATCAAGGAGTGGATCACCGGATAGCGGTCAAAATTATCCTTAGAGGAATAAGGACATGTTTCTCGATTATGGAGGTGATAAAGAGTTCGGCGTAAAGGGTTACGCCGATGCAAGCTTTAACACCTATCCGAGTGACTCGAGAAGCAAACCGGATACGATAGTGGAGCAACCATTTGGAATAGCTCCAAGTGGAGCGTGAAAGCAGCATTTACAATATGACATAGAGAATTATGAAGTACACACGGATCTGAAAGGTTCGGACCGCTGACTAAAACCTCTCTCACAAGCAAAACATGATCAAACCCCGTAACTCATTGAGACTTAATCACATGGTGATGTGAACTAGTTTAAGACACTAGTAAACTCTTTGGATGTTGGTCACATGGCGATGTGACTTATCAGTGTTAATCACATGGCGATGTGAACTAGATTATTGACTCTAGTGCAAGTGGGAGACTGTTGGAAATATGCCCTAGAGGCAATAATAAATTAGTTATTATTATATTTCCTTGTTCATGATAATCGTTTATTATTCATGCTATAATTGTGTTGACCGGAAACAGCAATACATGTGTGGATACATAGACAACACCATGTCCCTAGTAAGCCTCTAGTTAACTAGCTCGTTGATCAATAGATGGTTACGGTTTCCGACCATGGACATTGGATGTCATTGATAACGGATCACATCATTAGGAGAATGATGTGATGGACAAGACCCAATCCTAAGCCTAGCACAAGATCATGTAGTTCAGATGCTAAAGCTTTTCTAATGTCAAGTATCTTTTCCTTAGACCATGAGATCGTGCAATTCCCGGATAACGAGGAGTGCTTTGGGTGTATCAAACGTCTCACAACGAATCGGGTGACTATAAAGGTGCACTACAGGCATCTCGAAAGTGACCATTGGGTTGACACGGATCGAGATCGGGATTTGTCACTCCGTAAACGGAGAGGTATCTCTGGGCCCACTCGGTAGGACATCATCATAATGTGCACAATGTGACCAAGGGGTTGATCACGGATGATGTGTTACGGAACGAGTAAAGAGACTTGCGGTAACGAGATTGAACAAGGTATCGGGATACCGACGATCGAATCTCGGGCAAGTACAATACCGCTAGACAAAGGGAATTGTATACGGGATCGATTGAGTCCTTGACATCGTGGTTCATCCGATGAGATCATCGTGGAACATGTGGGAGCCAACATGGGTATCCAGATCCCGCTGTTGGTTATTGACCGGAGAACATCTCGGTCATGTGCAGATGGTTCCCGAACCCGTAGGGTCTACACACTTAAGGTTCGATGACGCTAGGGTTATAAAGGAAGCTTGTATGTGGTTACCGAATGTTGTTCGAGTCCGGATGAGATCCCGGACGTCACGAGGAGTTCGGAATGGTCCGGAGGTAAAGATTTATATATGGGAAGTGCTGTTTCGCCATCGGGACAAGTTTGGGGTTATCGGTATTGTCTGGGACCACCGGAGGGGTCCCGGGCCCACTGGTGGGGCCACCTGCCCCTGGGGCCACATGGGCCCTAGGTGGTGCGCTTAGGCCTGCATGGGCCAAGGGAACCAGCCCCAAGAGGCCCATGCGATGAAACACTTGGAGAGGAAGAGTCCATAGAGGGAAGGCACCTCAGAGGTGCCTTGGGAGGATGGACTCCTCCCCCCTCTTGGCCGCACCCTCCCTTGGAGGAGGGGGCAGGCTGCGCCTCCCCTCCCTTGCCCCTATATATAGTGGAGGGAGGAGGGCATCCACACCGAGCCCCTGGCGCCTCCCTCCCTTCCCCGTGACACCTCCTCCTCTCCCGTAGGTGCTTGGCGGCCTGCAGATTGCCACGCCTCCACCACCACCACGCCTGTTGTGTTGCTGTTGGATGGAGTCTTCCTCAACCTCTCCTCTCTCCTTGCTGGATCAAGGCATGGGAGACGCCACCGGCTGTACGTGTTGAACGCGGAGGTGCCGTCCGCTCGCACTAGGATCTCCGGTGATTTGGATCACGACAGCACGACTCCTTCAACCCCGTTCTCATGAGCGCGCCCGCTTAGCGATCTACAAGGGTATGTAGATGCACTCTCCTTCCCTCGTTGCTAGATTCTCCATAGATTGATCTTGGTGATGCGTAGAAAATTTTGAATTTCTGCTACGTTCCCCAACACACACTTCATAAATTATTTCTTTTATCATTTACCTACTCGAGGACGAGCAGGAATTAAGCTTGGGGATGCTGATACGTCTCCAATGTATCTATACTTTATGAAGTATCCATGCTATTATTTCATCCATCTATGATGTTTTATAAGCATTTATATGTCATTTTATACGATTTTTGGGACTAACCTATTAACCTAGAGCCCAGTGCCAGTTTCTGTTTTCTCCTTGTTTTAGTGTTCTACAGAAAAGGGATACCAAACGGAGTCCAAATGACGTGCCAATTTTTGAGGATTTTTTCTGGACCAAAAGAAGACCACGGAGCATCGGAGTTGGGCCAGAGGAGTCGGGCTGCCCACGAGACAAGGCGCGCCTTCTAGGGGCGCCCTCCTATCTCGTGGACAGCCCGGAGGCCCCCTTGACGTGAAACCAACGCCAAAAATTCCTATAAATACTGAAACCTTCGGGAATTAACCTAGATCGGAAGTTCCGCCGCCGCAAGCCTCTGTAGCCACAAGAAATCAATCTAGGCCCTCTCCGGCAGGCTGCCGAAGGGGGCCATCATCACCGGTGGCCATGGAGGAGTATCCCGGAGGGGTCTTCATCAACATGAAGGCCAAGGACCAGAGGGTGGAGGCCATGGAGGAGGAAGCACAAGGGGGAGAACCTCTCCTCCTCTCTTCCGGTGGTGCCGGAGTGCCATCGGGAGGGGAATCATCGCCATGGTGATCGTCTTCATCAATATTACCATCATCCTCACCTCTTTACGCGGTCCACTCTCCCGCACCCCGCTGTAATCCCTACTTGAACATGGTGCTTTATGCCACATATTATGATCCAATGATGTGTTGCCATCCTATGATGTTTTGAGTAGATATCTTTTGTCTTTGGGTTGATTGATGATCTAGATTGGTATGAGTTGTATGTTTTACTTTGGTGTTGTCCTATGGCGCCCTCCGCGTCGCGCAAGCGTGAGGGGTTCCCGTTGTAGGGTGTTGCAATACGTGCATGATTCACTTATAGTGGGTTGCCTGAGTGACTAAAACACAAACTCGAGTAAGGGGGTTGTTGCGTATGGGATAAACGAGGACTTGATGCTTTAATGCTATGGTTGGGTTTTACCTTAATGAATCTTTAGTATTTGCGGATGCTTGCTAGAGTTCCAATCATAAGTGAAGGAAATATGCCCTAGAGGCAATAATAAAGTTATTATTTATTTCCTTATATCATGATAAATGTTTATTATTCATGCTAGAATTGTATTAACCGGAAACATAATACATGTGTGAATACGTAGACAAACAGAGTGTCACTAGTATGTCTCTACTTTACTAGCTCGTTAAATCAAAGATGGTTATGTTTCCTAACCATAGACATGAGTTGTCATTTGATTAACGAGATCACATCATTAGGAGAATGATGTGATTGACTTGACCCATTCCGTTAGCTTAGCACTTGATCGCTTAGTATGTTGCTTATGCTTTCTTCATGACTTATACAAAGTTCACGAAACTATGAGATTATGCAACTCTGTTTACGGAGGAACACTTTGTGTGCTACCAAACGTCACAACGAATCGGGTGATTATAAAGGTACTATACAGGTGTCTCCAAAAGTATATGTTGAGTTGGCATGAATCGAGATTAGGTTTTGTCACTCCGATTGTCGGAGAGGTATCTCTGGGCCTTCTCGGTAATACACATCACATAAGCCTTGCAAGCATTGCAACTAAAGAGTTTGTTGTGAGGTGATGTATTACGGAACGAGTAAAGAGACTTACCGCTAACTAGATTGAACTAGGTATTGGATACCGACGATCGAATCTCGGTAAGTAACATACCGATGACAAAGGAACAACGATGTCGTTATGCGGTTTGACCGATAAAGATCTTCGAGAATATGTAGGAACCAATATGGGCATCCAGGTTCCGCTATTGGTTATTGACCGAGAATGGTTCTAGGTCATGTCTACATAGTTCTCGAACCCGTAGGGTCCGCACGCTTAACGCTTCGATGACAGTTCATTATGAGTTTATAAGTATTGATGTACCAAGGTTGTTCGAGTCCCGAATGAGATCACGGACATGACAAGGAGTCTCAAATGGTCGAGACATAAAGATTGATATATTGGAAGCCTATGTTTGACTTGGAAGGTTCCGGATGAAAACAGGAAGTTAGGAACACCGGGGTTACGGAACCCCGGGGTCTATGGGCCTTGATGGGCCATAGGGAGAAGAGGAAAGGGCCGGCCAGGCAGGCCGCGCGCCCCCCCCCTCTAGTCCGAATAGGACAAGGAGGGGGGCGGCGCCCCCCTTCCCTCTTCCCCCTCCCCAATCCTATTCCAACTAGGAAAGGGGGGGAGTCCTACTCCCGGTGGGAGTAGGACTCCTCCAGGCGCGCCCCCCTTGGGCTGGCCGCACCCCTTGCTCCTTTATATACGGGGGCAGGGGGGCACCCCATGACACACAAGTTGATCTACGGATCGTTCCTTAGCCGTGTGCGGTGCCCCCCTCCACCATATTCCACTTCGGTCATATCGTCATGAGCTTAGGCGAAGCCCCGCGCCGGAGAAGTCATATCGTCGTGGAGCTTAGGCGAAGCCCTGCGTCGGTGGAGCATCATCATCGCCACCACGCCGTCAGGTCGACGAACTCATCCCCGACACTTTGCTGGATCGAGTCCGGGATCGCCATTGAGCTGAACGTGTGCGAACTCGGAGGTGCCGTGACGCTCGGTGCTTGGATTGGTCGGATCGTGAAGATGTACGACTACATCAACCGCGTTGTTATAACGCTTCGCTTTCGGTCTCACGAGGGTACGTGACGGACACTCTCCCCTCTCGTTGCTATGCCATCACCATGGTCTTGCGTGTGCGAGGAAAATTTTAAATTACTACGTTCCCCAACAGTGGCATCCGAGCCTGGTTTTATGCGTTGATGTCATATGCACGAGTAGAACACAAGTGAGTTGTGGGCGATATAAGTCATACCGCTTACCAGCATGTCATACTTTGGTTCAGCGGTATTGTGAGATGAAGCGGCCGGACCGACATTACGCAGACGCTTACGCGAGACTGGTTTCACCGCCGAGCACTAGTTGCTTAAAGGTGACCGCGGGTGTCTGTCTCTCTCACTTTAGTTGAACCGAGTGTGGCTACGCCCGGTCCTTGCGAAGGTTAAAACAGCACCAACTTGACAAACTATCGTTGTGGTTTTGATGCGAGGTAAGAACGGTTCTTGCTCAGCCCGTAGCAGCCACGTAAAACTTGCAACAACAAAGTAGAGGACGCCTAACTTGTTTTTGCAGGGCATGTTGTGATGTGATGTGGTCAAGACGTGATGCTATATTTTATTGTATGAGATGATCATGTTTTGTAACCGAAGTTATCGGCAACTGGCGAGGAGCCATATGGTTGTCGCTTATTGTATGAAATGCAACGCCATGTAATTGCTTTACTTTATCACTAAGCGAAGAGCGATAGTCGTAGAAGCAATAGTTGGCGAGACGACAACGATGCTACGATGGAGATCAAGGTGTCGCTACCGGTGACGATGGTGATCATGGCGGTGCTTGGAGATGGAGATCACAAGCACAAGATGATGATGGCCATATCATATCACTTATATTGATTGCATGTGATGTTTATCCTTTATGCATCTTATCTTGCTTTGATTGACGGTAGCATTATAAGATGATCTCTCACTAAAATTATCAAGAAGTGTTCTCCCGAGTATGCACCGCTGCTAAAAGTTCAGTAGTACCCGCACACCACGTGATGATCGGGTGTGATAAGTTCTACGTCCATCTACAACGGGTGCAAGCCAGTTTTGCACACGCAGAATACTCGAGTTAAACTTGACGAGCCTAGCATATGCAGATATGGCCTCGAAACAAGGAGACCGAAGGTCGAGCGTGAATCATATAGTAGATATGATCAACATAGTGATGTTCACCATTGAAAACTACTCCATCTCACGTGATGATCGGTTATGGTTTAGTTGATTTGGATCACGTAATCACTTAGATGACTAGAGAGATATCTGTCTAAGTGGGAGTTTTTAATATGATTAATTGAACTTAAATTTATCATGAACTTAGTACCGATAGTATTTTGTTGTCTATGTTTATTGTAGATAGATGGCTCGTCTTTGTTGTTCCGTTGAATTTTAATGCGCTCCTTGAGAAAGCAAATTTGAAAGATGATGGTAGCAATTACACGGACTGGGTCCGTAATTTGAGGATTATCCTCATTGCTGCACGTAAGAATTACGCCTTGGAAGCACCACTGGGTGCCGTGCCTGCTTGCAGAGCAACGCCGAAGTTGTGAACGTCTCGCGAGCAAAGTCGATGACTACTCTATAGTTCAGTGTGCCATGCTTTACGGCTTAGAACCGGGTCTTCAACGACGTTTTGAACGTCATGGAGCATATGAGATGTTCCAAGAGTTGAAGTTAATATTTCAAGCAAATGCCCGGATTGAGAGATATGAAGTCTCCAATAAGTTCTATAGCTGCAAGATGGAGGAGAATAGTTACATCGGTGAGCACATACTCAAAATGTCCGGGTATAATAATCACTTAATTCAGCTGGGAGTTAATCTTCCGGATGATAGTGTCATTGATGTAATTCTCCAATCACGCCACCAAGCTACAAGAGCTTCGTGATGAACTATAATATGCAAGGGATGACTAAGACAATTCTCGAGCTCTTCGCAATGCTAAAAGCATGGAGGTAGAAATCAAGAAAGAGCATCAAGTGTTGATGGTCAACAAGACCACTAGTTTCAAGAAAAGGGCAAAGGAAAGAAGAAGGAAACTTCAAAAGAACAGCAAGAAAGTTGCTGCTCAAGAGAAGAAACCCAAGTCTGGACCTAAGCCTGAAATCGAGTGTTTTACCGCAAGCGCATCGACTTTGGAAGCGGAACTGCCCCAAGTATTTGGCGGATAAGAAGGATGGCAAAGTGAACAAAGGTATATGTGATATACATGTTATTGATGTGTACCTTACTAGAGCTCGTAGTAGCACTGGTATTTGATCTCGGTTACATTGCTAATATTTGCAACTCAAGCAGGACTACGGAATAGGCGAGCACGGCAAAGGACGAGGTGACGATGCGCGTGGGAAACGGTTCCAAAGTCAATGTGATCGCGGTCGGCACGCTACCTCTACATCTACCTTCGGATTAGTTTTAGACCTAAATAATTGTTATTTGGTGCCGCGTTGAGCATGAACATTATATCTGGATCTTGTTTGATGCGAGACGGTTATTCATTTAAATCAGAGAATAATGGTTGTTCTATTTATATGAGTAATATCTTTTATGGTCATGCACCCTTGAAGAATGGTCTATTCTTGTTGAATCTCGAAGAGTGATACACATATTCATAATGTCGAAGCCAAAAGATGCAGAGTTGATAATGATAGTGCAACTTATTTGTGGCATCGCTGCTTAGGTCATATCGGTGTAAAACGCATGAAGAAACTCCATACGATGGACTTTTGGAATCACTTGATTATGAATCACTTGGTACTTGCGAACCGTGCCTCATGGGCAAGATGACTAAAACACCGTTCTCCGGTTGTATGGAGAGAGCAACAGACTTATTGGAAATCATACATACAGATGTATGTGGTCCGATGAATGTTGAAGCTCGTGGCGGATATCGTTATTTTCTCACCTTCACAGATGATTTAAGCAGATACGGGTATATCTACTTGATGAAGCATAAATCTGAAACATTTGAAAAGTTCAAAGAATTTCAGAGTGAAGTTGAAAATCATCGTAACAAAGAAAATAAAGTTTCTACGATCTGATCGTGGAGGAGAATATTTGAGTTACGAGTTTGGTCTACATTTAAAGCAATGCGGAATAGTTTCACAACTCACGCCACCGGGAACACCACAGCGTAATGGTGTGTCCGAACGTCGTAATCGTACTTTACTAGATATGGTGCGATCTATGATGTCTATTTCCGATTTACCGCTATCGTTTTGGGGTTATGCTTTAGAGACGGCCGCATTCACGTTAAATAGGACACCGTCAAAATCCGTTGAGACGACACCTTATGAACTATGGTTTAGCAAGAAACCAAAGTTGTCGCTTCGAAAGTTTGGGGTTGCGATGCTTATGTGAAAAACTTCAACCCGATAAGCTTGAACCCAAATCGGAAAAATGTGTCTTCATAGGATATCCAAAGGAGACAATTGGGTATACCTTCTATCACAGATCCGAAGGCAAGACATTCGTTGTTAAGAATGGATCCTTTCTAGAGAAGGAGTTTCTCTCGAAAGAAGTGAGTGGGAGGAAAGTGGAACTTGATGAGGTAATAGTACCAGCTCCCTTATTGGAAAATAGTTCATCACGTAAATCGGTTTCGTGACACCTACACCAATTAGCGAGGAAGATAATGATAATGATCATGAAACTTCAGATCAAGTTGTCACCGAACTCAGAGATCAACCAGAATAAAATCCGCACCAGAGTGGTACGGTAATCCTATTCTGGAAGTCATGCTACTAGATCATGGTGAACCTACGAACTATGAAGAAGCGATGGTGAGCCCAGATTCCGCAAAATGGCTTGAAGCCATGAAATCTGAGATGGGATCCATGTATGAGAACAAAGTATGGACTTTGGTTGACTTGCCCGATGATCGGCAAGCCATTGAGAATAAATGGATCTTTAAGAAGAAGACTGACGCTGATGGTAACATAACTGTCTATAAAGCTCGACTTGTTGCAAAAGGTTTTCGACAAGTTCAAGGGGTTGACTACGATGAGACTTTCTCACCCGTAGCGATGCTTAAGTCTGTCCGAATCATGTTAGCAATTGCTGCATTTTATGATTATGAAATTTGGCAAATGGATGTAAAACTGCATTCTTGAATGGATTTCTAGAAGAAGAGTTGTATATGATGCAACCGAAGGTTTTGTTGATCCAAAAGTGCTAACAAAGTGTGCAAGCTCCAGCGATCAATTTATGGTCAGTGCAAGCCTCTCGAGTTGGAATAAACGCTTTGATAGTGTGATCAAAGATATGGTTTTATCTGAGACTTTTGGAGAAGCTCAGATTTACAAGAAAGTGAGTGGGAGCTCAGAGCATTTCTAATATTATATGTGGACGACATATTGTTAATTGGAAATGATATAGAATTTCTGGATAGCATAAAAGGATACTTGAATAAAAGTTTTTCAATGAAAGACCTCGGTGAAGCTGCTTACATATTGGGCATTAAGATCTATAGAGATAGATCAAGACGCTTAATTGACTTTCACAAAGTACATACCTTGATAAAGTTTTGAAAAAGTTCAAAATGGATCAGGCAAAGAAAGGTCTTTTACCTGTGTTACAAGGTGTGAAATTGAGTCAGACTCAATGCCCGACCACAGCAGAAGATAGAGAGAAAATGAAAAATGTTCCCTATGCTTCAGCCATAGGCTCTATCATGTATGCAATGCTGTGTACCAGACCGACGTGTGCTTAGCAATAAGCTTGGCAGGAAGGTACCAAAGTAATCCAGAGTGGATCATTGGACAGCGGTCAAGAACATCCTGAAATACCGAAAAGGACTAAGGATATGTTTCTCGATATGGAGGTGACAAAGAGCTAATCGTAAATGGTTACGCCGATGCAAGCTTTGACACTCGATCCGGACGATTCTAAATCGCAAACCGGATACGTATTTTTATTAAACGGTGGAGCTGTCGGTTGGTGCAGTTCTAAACAAAGCGCCGTGGCGGGATCTACATGTGAAGCGGAGTACATAGCTGCTTCGAAGCAGCAAATGAAGGAGTCTGGATGAAAGAGTTCATTTCCGATCTAGGTGTCATACCTAGTGCATCGGGACCAATGAAGATCTTTCGTGACAATATCGTGCAATTGCCTTGGCAAAGGAATCCAGATTTCACAAGAGGACCAAGCATATCAAGAGACGCTTCAATTCCATTGGGACCAAGTCCAAGTGGGAGACATAGAGATTTGCAAGATACATACGGATCTGAATGTTGCAGACCGTTGACTAAGCCTCTTCCACGAGCAAAACATGATCAACACCAAGACTCCATGGGTGTTAGAATCATTCTTGTGTAATCTAGATTATTGACTCTAGTGCAAGTGGGAGATCAAGGAAATATGCCCTAGAGGCAATAATAAAGTTATTATTTATTTCCTTATATCATGATAAATGTTTATTATTCATGCTAGAATTGTATTAACCGGAAACATAATACATGTGTGAATACGTAGACAAACAGAGTGTCACTAGTATGCCTCTACTTTACTAGCTCGTTAAATCAAAGATGGTTATGTTTCCTAACCATAGACATGAGTTGTCATTTGATTAACTAGATCACATCATTAGGAGAATGATGTGATTGACTTGACCCATTCCGTTAGCTTAGCACTTGATCGCTTAGTATGTTGCTTATGCTTTCTTCATGACTTATACAAAGTTCCGAAACTATGAGATTATGCAACTCCGTTTACGGAGGAACACTTTGTGTGCTACCAAACGTCACAACGTGAATCGGGTGATTATAAAGGTACTCTACAGGTGTCTCCAAAAGTATATGTTGAGTTGGCATGAATCGAGATTAGGTTTTGTCACTCCGATTGTCGGAGAGGTATCTCTGGGCCTTCTCGGTAATACACATCACATAAGCCTTGCAAGCATTGCAACTAAAGAGTTAGTTGTGAGATGATGTATTACGGAACGAGTAAAGAGACTTACCGGTAACGAGATTGAACTAGGTATTGGATACCGACGATCGAATCTCGGGTAAGTAACATACCGATGACAAAGGAACAACGATGTCGTTATGCGGTTTGACCGATAAAGATCTTTGTAGAATATGTAGGAACCAATATGGGCATCCAGGTTCCTCTATTGGTTATTGACCGAGAATGGTTCTAGGTCATGTCTACATAGTTCTCGAACCCGTAGGGTCCGCACGCTAACGCTTCGATGATGAGTTCATTATGAGTTTATAAGTATTGATGTACCAAGGTTGTTCGAGTCCCGGATGAGATCACAGACATGACGAGGAGTCTCAAATGGTCGAGACATAAAGATTGATATATTGGAAGCCTATGTTTGACTTGGAAAGGTTTCGGATGAAAACAGGAAGTTACGGAACACCGGGGTTACGGAACCCCGGGGTCTATGGGCCTTGATGGGCCATAGGGAGAAGAGGAAAGGGCCGCCAGGCAGGCGCGCCCCCTCCCCTCTAGTCCGAATAGAACAAGGAGAGGGGGCGCCCTTCCCTCTTCCCTCCCCAATCCTATTCCAACTAGGAAGGGGGAGTCCTACTCCCGGTGGGAGTAGGACTCCTCCAGCGCGCCTCTGGGCTGGCCGCACCCCTTGCTCCTTTATATACGGGGCAGGGGGCACCCCATGACACACAAGTTGATCTACGGATCGTTCCTTAGCCGCAGCGGTGCCCCCTCCACCATATTCCACTTTGGTCATATCGTCATGAGCTTAGGCGAAGCCTCGCGCGGAGAAGTCATATCGTCATGAGCTTAGGCGAAGCCTGCGTCGGTGGAGCATCATCATCGTCACCACACCGTCGTCTCGACGGAACTCATCCCCGACACTTTGCTGGATCGGAGTCCGGGATCGCCATTGAGCTGAACGTGTGCAGAACTCGGAGGTGCCGACGCTCGGTGCTTGGATCGGTCGGATCGTGAAGACGCACGACTACATCAACCGCGTTGTTATAACGCTTCCGCTTTCGGTCTACGAGGGTACGTGGACAGACACTCTCCCCTCTCGTTGCTATGCCATCACCATGGTCTTGCGTGTGCGTAGGAAATTTTTGAAATTACTACGTTCCCCAACAATAAGTGCATATGATCCAAGTAGGGAAAGTATGTTAGCTTATGCCTCTCCCTCATATGAAACTGCAGTAGTGATTACCGGTCTTGTTAACAATTGCCTAGGACAATTCCGCACACCGATCCACCATTATTCCACACTCGCTACTTATATTATTTAGTATTATATTCTAACTTTATGATAACAACACCTACTTTTATATTTTAGCTCTCCGACATCATGCAAAGTTATCCTCTTCATACCCACAACGTAGTTTTATTTCTCGTTTCTAGTTGGAAGTAAACGTTCGGTTCACGTAGGGTCGTATCGGTGGCAGATAGGGCTTGAGAGAATATTGATCTTACCTTTAGCTCCTTGTGGGCTCGACACTCCATACTTATCACTTCCACCTTTGGAAAGTGCTAAGTGCTACGATGATTCTTTGCACTTGGGGATTATCAACGCACACACGCCCGGCACTATCATCTTGAAATTTACGAAGTCACCATAGGCACCTCGTCGTCGTCGGGTCCATAGGTGCTTGTATGCCAAGGAGGGAGAGGGTAGCGGTTCCCGAGACGTTGAACGGTCAATGATGCATCCTCAATTACATGCAGAGGGAATTAATTGGAGAAGCAGAATAGAGCCAAAGACGATGTGAATGCAACAGAGTTTGACTCTCATATAATAAAGGCGCCCACCACTCCAATCCATCTACTCCCAAGTCTATGCGCAACACTGCTCACTCCATCCAAGACCAAGTGACCGAAGCCACAAGCACCTATGGAGGCGATGGACGCGAGCGCAATCGGCTGTGCCAAATCATCCAAAGCGCTGCCATGTTTCGCGACGGCGCAACATTTCGAGCAGTCTTGTCGGGCGATCGCAGCATCGTAGCCCTCGCCGACACCGCCGCCTCTCGCATGGACGACATGATGGTCAACTCCATCCGCAAGTTCACCGCCGTCAAGAAGCGCACGGACGACCTTGCCGCATTGCTCCAGCCCGCGCCAGTGCTCCTCATTGCCTGCCACCTCATCGGCCTCCATGGCGGCGAACTCTTTCAAGCCCTGGTGGCCTGCGCAGTGCCGGAGGTCGCGACAAAGAATGTGCACTCGAGGCCGCCGCCGCCAGCAGCGCTCTCCATGCAAGAAACCGTCGACCGCACATCCACGCTCACGAGGAAATCGTCTACATAGGCCACTACAAGGCAAGCGAGACAGAAGACGTTAGCCTTCTTCCGGTGGCTGGAATCTTTGGACGCCATTGTTGAAGCATCGCCGACCTGGCCACTAACGCCGCTGCTACTTAGGCGCTGCTCGGTGGGCGCGCGCTACACGAGTCGAGGAGGTGGACGTCGTCAATGGATGCATCTCTTCTTCTTGCCTCCTGTAACCAGCACTGCATCGCCTCGTGGCCTTAATATTTTATTAGTATAGTACTCCCTCCGTTCCCAAATATAAGTCTTTCTAAAGATTTCCAGCAAGTGACTACTACATACGGAGCAAAATGAGTGAATCTACACTCTAAGCTATGTCTACATACATCTGTATGCTGTATTCCATTTGAAATAGTATCTAAAAAGGCTTATATTTATGAACGGAGGGAGTATATGGAATTTTTATTCCAGTCGTAACGTTTTCACTGTGAGGTGGGGCCGCAGTTGAGCAAACCCACCCCGCCAACCGGGCGTTGGCCGAGTTTAGAATTAGAAGAGAGAAACGAGGGAGGAGAGCTAGCTGTAGCACGGACACTGTTGTGAGATGGGACTCGTGTTTATAGAATAGGAGTACTGAGTGTCGTGGTTCTAAGTCTGACAGTAGAATGGGGGGTAGGTATGGAGAGGCAAGATCCTAGCTATGGAGTAGTTGTATACGCAAGGGATTTACGAGTTCAGGCCCTTCTCGGAGGAAGTAATAGCCCTACGTCTCGGAGCCCGGAGGCGGTCGACTGGATTATATGCGTATGAGTTCAGGGGTGCGAACCCTTCTACCTGTGGAGGGGGGTGGCTTATATAGAGTGCGCCAGGACCCCAGCCAACCCATGTAGTAGAGGGTTTAATGTGCGTTAAAGCTAAGCGTTACTGGTAACGCCTTACATAAAGTGTCATTAAGATCATAAAGACTATTTAACTACAGACCGTTTGGACACCGAGTGGCTCTTGGACTCCTGGTGGTCGAGTGGGTCTTCATGGTCGAGTATCTTTGAATCTGTCGAGTGGAAACCTACCAGGTCGACTGGAAGGCTGCTTCTCTTGCGAGTGTCCTTGTGGAGGGTACCTTTGGGCAGGTCTATGACCCTACCCCAGGTACATGGCTTCATCATTAGCCCGCGAATGGATCGAGGTTTGAGTGAGGAAGGAGTTGATAATCTTTCTGACCTGTTCTTCGTGTTGTGAGTGCGTCTTACTCGGGTCAACGACCTTTTAGTGATGGCATCAACTTCTTTCATCGCCTTGATCCATTTTTCACGCTTGTCGAGTGAACTCCGTGAACTCGAGGATTTCGAGCGACGGATCGGAGGAAATCTGTTATCCGATGAGTTGCTCGCGGTTAGCGGATTTCGCGATCCGAATTTTGGGAAGCGCGAAGCGGGAAAACTGCGGCACTCGGATGGGATAGGACGATGACGCCTCGATCTTCGCAGACCGCTTTTTCGCCACGTATCGTAGCGCTATTCTTGGGATTATGACGGGATTGCTCGGGCCTACCGGTCAGCCACTCGAAGCGGCTCCATATAAAGCGTTGACGGAGCATTTTGAACAAAGGCAACCCCAATCTTCTCCTCTCTCCGCCCCAGACCTTCTCGCTGCGCGCCGCTCGTCAGCGCAAGCAGCTCGGTACTTCGCTCACGGCGACCATGGTGAAGGAGAAGAACGCAGCCTTGGAACGGATGAAGAAGGCGCGGCGAAGGCCAAGGGAGAGCGCCACCGGGCGGATCCTCTTCAAGGGTCCAAGCTGCCGCAAGGCTGGGTCCAAGGAGATTGATCCGCCGACCATCACCGAGAAGGATCTCACCAATCTGGCCAATGAAGGATTGATCCCCATGGGTCGGCGAGGCTTCCGGCACGGTGGCAACCGCAGCCTCAAGAGGGTGAGTGTGTCCTTCCGCCACCCACGAGATCGGGGTTTTCTCGCCGCCAAATCCTTTTTTCCGGGTTTTGAACTTTTCGAGCGCAACTCCATCATTTCACTCCAAACTCCATTGTCTATCTTGTTGCTTTCATTTCGCTATGCGAGAACTTCTTGGGTTGTCGATCGACCGGGTCTCTTCAGCACATATTCACCGTCGCCTCGTGACGGTGAAGAAGACGAACCCGAATGACGAGAGGACCCAAGTAATCCAGATGTGTGGGGACTCGGGGTCCAGATGAGGGGAAGAGCGCCTTTCCAGCTATGACTCTCCCCGACTCGGTTAGAGGGTGGCAATTGACCCGATTCTATCGCTAAGACCAGCCGCCAAGGCGACATTGGGCTCCCTCCTTTCTCCATGAGTCGAGTGAACAAGCCATCTTCCCTAAAGGTGTTACCAGAGGAGAAGGCCCAAGTAAAGTTGCTGATGGAGCGTGTAGTCCAGCTTATTCGCGATGGGGTGACCGGCATGGATCTCCTGGAGGTTTTTCTCCGACGGCGTATTCAGCCACTCCAATACTGAGGTCATCCGATGTGGATGTACTCTGGTACGGATGATACCACTCGGGTCCATCCAGAGGAGGTCGATGACGCCACACTGGAGAAGTGGATGACTGCCATCACCGGAAACAAAGACAACCCTTGCGGAGCTAGGAGGATTCCACCACTCGACCAGAGTTACCAACCAGATAAGGTATAACCACTTATCTCCGACTGTGATTCTGCTGCATTCATTCTGTTTTGATGCCAATTCATCGACTGACTTTCGCCTTGTTTTGTTGTCTTCTAGGTCACCACTGAGATGTACTCGATGCCCAACGGGGCGCAGGAAACAGTCGAAGAAGAAGAAGGAAGTGGAGGTGAAAGTCCAGAGGAATGGGAGTCCAACGGCGAGGAGGATGATAGCTCTGATGACGAGGAGGAGGAGGAGGAAGAGGAGGAAGACGTCGATCCTCCTCGCTCGGAGGGAAGGTCCAAGTTGACGCATGACCCGGCGGCCGGGCGCGGTAAAGATGTTGTGCCCACTGGGCAGTCGATGAAGCGACCTAGGACAACTTCCCCTGCACCGACTGAAAAACCACCGAAGCAACCTCGAGCGACGTCGTCAAAGCCGGCGAAGGCCCTGCCCAAGATGCGAATGGTCATCCCCACCATCTCCGGGTAACCAACAGAACCTTGTATTTCCTTATTCAACATGAGTGAACTTTTGGTCGACTTGATGACTGATCAGCCGATTCTTGAAATCTATAGCGCCGCTACCTCCGAGACTTCAGCCAAGCACGAAGATCAGGAAATGGAGGATGCTGCCACCTCCAACCTTGCTAAGATCTCTGAGGTTTCGCTTTTAGTCGACTGGAGCTTTTAGTCGATTGGACTTCCATGTTTACTTCTGAATCTTTCTTGTAGTTCCGCCTCACATCATTGATCTCCCCGATGATGACGAGGAAGCGCCATTGAGGAAGAGGAAGAACAAGAAAGTGCCAGTTGGCAAGGCTGCTCCAGTCGCGGCGATTCCTGAGACGCTGATTTCCGAGGGAGGCAACCCCACTCGGACTTCTGTGTCTCTCACTGTACCGCTGACAAGTGCCCGACCCACTTCGTCGACTGCTGATCCACCATCTCTCTTTGCTATACACCACGTCCCGGAAGACCAAGTGAGTGCTGCTAAGGAGGCCATACGCCAGGCAGGGATCATGATGGAGCAAGTAAAAGCTGTCCGAGAGGCTAGTCAGGCGGCCTATGATGCTAGTTCAGCTCTCCAGAGCAATGTCCAAGTAAGTCAATCGTTGCTTGCTTTGTTAGGATATGCTACCCAAACTGCTTCCTTCCGGAGATTTTCATATCCGTACACCCACCGGGTGGGTTTGTCGATTGAACTTTTGTGGGGGCACGCCGAGTGCACCCACCGGTGTAGTCCCCGAGATTATGGTCGATCGCACGCAATGGCTATAGTCTTTATGTTGTGAACTTCTTCACTCGACTGGACGGACCAAGTCGAATGGAACCGTAAACCGTGGGGGCACGCTAAGTGCACCCACCGGTGTAGTCCCGAGACTATGGTCGATTGCGTCTTGCAATGACTATAGTCTAAAGAACTGTTTTTATCGCGGCTGACCGCGACAATTAGCCATGGTTTTAAAATCATAACCTTTTGCCTCTTTTGGTCAATGGTCGAACCAAATTGGTAAACCAAAGGGGGCATCGCTGAGTGCACCCGCTGGGTGTAGTCCCCGAGACTACCGTCGAATGTTTTGATTCGATCGTAGTCTTAGAAATGCTACTATTTTTCCTTAATCACCGGAAGTGATCTGTCTTTGATGTCTTTCGTTGGTTGACTCTTTAGAAATCTTGCGAGCTTATGGCTCGCTATATTGAAGTTAGAGAACAAGCAGATCCAGCTCAACCTCGATTTGAAGCTTGCTCAGAGAATTTGCGAAGGCAAAGGATGAAGCAAAAGGTATGGCATGTGAGAATTTTGACGATCGCCTTTGTTTTTCTGTTCATTCTCAACTATGTTCTCATTGTTGCTTTGCGAGATAAACCGAAAGAGACTTTGAAGAAGAAGGACCTTGACCTTGCAGAGGTACGTATAGGCGGCTTTGGAGAAAACAAAGTCATGAAGAGAAGCTTGCCTCGGTCGACAAACTTGAAGATGAAAATGCCAAGCTGAAAGCTGCTCTTGACGCTGCTAACAAGGAAGTTAGTCGATCAAGAACGACAAGATTGTTACATCGACAAGGCTGGCCAATGGCGGGGAAGCAAAACGACCGGAGATTTATCTTGAGGGCTCGCCAAGAAGCTGCTTCTCATGCTTGAAGGTAATCTCTTTTATCCGATTGTCTTGTTCTCACCGCTCATCACACGATCGCTATTTTGAGTCTGAAGCTGTGTTTTCAGAATTCTACCAAAACTTTGAAGAAGAAACCAATCGAGTGGAAACCAGCTTGGACCCCATCAACTCTCCGTGAAGGACGGTTGCTATGAATGTGCTCCGATCGAGTCTCGCGTTGCTAGCGTGGTGGACTATCTTGCTCGACCGAAAGTTGCGATGTCGCGGATTGACTCGACTCTCCGCGTAATGACTCTTCGTAATGATCTTGAATCGATGACTCGATGAATGAGATTCCAAGTCGAGTGCAGGAATGGAAAAGTCTTCGCCGGTGTGGTGCTGATATTGCTCTATCTCGGTTCGTGTCCACCGCAAAGAAGCACAAGAGGACAAGCTGGTGTCTCTCAAGGTTGCCAATACCAGGAAGCACGACTTCAGATCTTTCATGGAGACTTTCATCGCTGCTGCTACCCAGATTGCCGACGGAATCGACCTCGACCAGTTTGTTGCACCTACCAGTCCTCCGCCGGAGGAGTAAAAAACTTCTAAGTCCCACTTTAAATTTGCCTCGGAATGCCGAGTGGTTTTTGTAACCGATAAACTTTAACAGGCTTGACGCCTGAGCACCTTTGGATCTGTAGGACGTTTATCCGAACTTGATTTTTCCTTTAACATGCTTTGTTTGCCTTTGAGAGAACTTTATCCCTCATTCGAAAGATATTCCGTTGAAATTGCAGTCGACTTGTGCTTCATCTATCCTGCAGGTAGAGATGGAACACAAACTACGACTGAACTTGTCGTCCTTGCGGATTGGGATGAACCGTGCGTTGTACTTGTGGCGAAGCTCCGAAGGAGGAGGTAGCAGTCGACCTGCACCTCGTCGTCCTTGCGGATTGGGATGGACCGCACGTTGTACTTGTGGCGAAGCTCAAGGAGAAGGTAACAATCGAGCTGCACCTCGTCGTCCTTGCAGATTGGGATGAATTCCTTACTTAGGCGAGCACTGGCTGCAGCTAAGCCTCCGAGTGGGAGGTTTGCTCTCCACTGTAGGATTTTTATTACTTAGGCGAGCACTAGGTTGCAGCTAAGCCTCCGAGTGGGAGGTTTGCTCTCCACGGTAGGATTTTTATTACTTAGGCGAGCATTGTGCTGCAGCTAAGCCTCCGAGTGGGAGGTTTGCTCTCCACTCTGTAGGATTTCTATTTCTTAGGTGAGCGTTGGGCTGCAGCTAAGCCCCGAGTGGGAGGTTTGCTCACCACTCGGAGGATTTCTATTTCTTAGGCGAGCGCTGGCTGCAGCTAAGCCCCGAGTGGGAGGTTTGCTCACCACTGTAGGATTTCTATTACTTAGGCGAGCACTGGCTGCAGCTAAGCCCCGAGTGGGAGGTTTGCTCTCCACTCGGTAGGATTTTTATTATTTTGGATGTTAAGGCGAATCCTTGGGCTGTTGTAAGCCCCCGAGTGGGAGGCTGGCTCGCCACTCGGTAGGATTTTGAATACTTAGGCGAGTACTTGGGCTGCAGCTAAGCCTCCGAGTGGGTGGCTGACTCGCCACTCGGTGAGGATTTTGAATACTTAGGCGAGTACTTGGACTGCAGCTAAGCCTCCGAGTGGGAGGCTGGCTCGCCACTCCAGAGGATTTTGAATACTTAGGCGAGTGCTTAGACTGCAGCTAAGCCTCCGAGTGGGAGGCTGGCTCGCCACTCGGTAGGATTTTGAATACTTAGGCGAGTGCTTGACTGCAGCTAAGCCCCGAGTGGGAGGCTGGCTCGCCACTCGGTAGGATTTTGAATACTTAGGCTAAGCGGATTCGCAGTTAAGCCCCGAGTGAGAGACCTGCTCGCACTGAAAGGATTTTTTACAAACTTAGGCTAATCGGATTCGCAACTAAGCCACCCATCGGGGAAATTTCAACAAAAGTAATAACAATCTTTGGGAAAATTATAACATTCTTGTCTTAGATAAACAAACTACAAAAGTACTTTTATTACATCTCAACCGAGTGAGTTTTAAGTGTAAAGGCGGAGCAGCTCCGCTCCAAGCTCGAGGCTCGCCGATCCTGGCGATCAACGTTGTAGAGATGATATGTCTGTTGTGGAGGACTCTTGTGATTATGAAGGACCTTCCCAAGTGGGGAGAGCTTGTGTGGTTTCTGTTGATCCACTCGGAGGACCAAATCTCCTCTTGGAAGGCTCGACTCTTCACATTTCGGCATGGAATCGACGCAAGTCTTGTCGATAGATGGTCGAGCGGATCAGGGCCATTTTCTCTCCTCTTCCAAGAGGTCGATCGCATCTTGTCGGGCTTGTTCCGCTTCTTCCTCAGAGTATAGCTCGATTCGAGGCGCATTGTGAAGCAGGTCACTCGGTAGAACTGCTTCAGCTCCATAGACCAGGAAGAATGGAGTTCTCCTAGTCGACCGATTAGGAGTGGTCCTCAATCCCCAGAGAACTGATGGAAGTTCGTCGACCCAAGCTCCTGCTGCGTGTTTGAGATCACGATCACCGTGGTTTCAACCCTTTGAGAATGAGGCCGCTTGCACGCTCGCTTGTCCATTCGACCGAGGATGAGCCATCAAGCATAGTCAACCCGCGTGCCTTGAGAGTCGTAGAAGGCTTTGAAATTGTCATTATCGAAGTTTGACCCATTGTCGGTGATGATGCTATGCGGAACTCCATATCTGAATATCAACTCTCGATGAAACCGATAGCAAGTGCATGCATCGAGGTTCTTGATGGGCTTAGCTTCGATCCACTTGGTGAACTTGTCGATCGCTACTAGCAAATGAGTGAAGCCGCTTCGCGATTCTCAACGGTCCAATCATGTCCAATCCCCAAACAGCGAAGGGCCGACGAGTGGAATGGTCTTCAAGGTCGAGGCGGGCTTGTGCGACATGTTGGAATAGAACCGACATCCTTCACACTTGTCAACTATTTCTTTTGCCATTTCATTTGCTTTCGGCCAGTAAAATCCCGCTTGGTATGCTTTAGCCACAATGGTCCGAGAGGACGCATGATGGCCACAGGTCCCCGAGTGGATATCCTCAAGAATTATCTGACCTTCTTCTGGCGTGATACACTTCTGGCCGACTCCACCACGCTTTCTCTCGAACAACTGTCCCTTGATCATCAGAAGGCCTTGGATCGCTTGGACGATCCGTCGAGCCTCTTCTTCATTCTCCGGGAGCTCTTTCCTTAGGATATATGCGATGTACGGCACTTTGTCGATCGGGAGTGATGACCACCACTTCCATAATTAGGTCGACCACGGTGGGACCTCAACTTCATCGGATCATTGGCACTCTTTTGTTGCGGGGCTTCTTCCGTGAAAGGATCCTCCTGCATCAAGGTGCATGAATGTGCTCCAAAATACATTATGGGAATGGCTTCCTTTGATCCTATCTTCGCCAAATCATCCGCAGCTTGATTTTTCAGTCGGGGTATATGATGAAGCTCTAACCCTCGAATTTCTTCTCCAGCTTTCTCATCGTGCATTACAATAACCTGTCATAGCTGGGCTTCGACATCCCACTCCTTCATCACTTGATTAGCAACCAGATCCGAGTCGCCAGAGACCATAAGGCGACGGACGCCGAAAGTGAAATGGCCATGCGCAACCCATACAGAGTGCTTCATATTATGCTTCGTTGTTGGAAGAATCAAAGTGAATCGAGAACATACTTGAGCCTATCTCCTCGGGGAAACCAATACAACCCCCGCACTGTAACCGTTCAGCATCTTGGAACCGTCGAAAACATAGTCCAAAGGTTCCGAGTGAACTTGAGTCGGAAGTTGCTGCTCGTCCACTTGGCGAGGAAATCTGCTATTGCTTGGAACTTGATGGCTTTTGCCTCGAATTTGATATCAAGGGAAGGAGTTCAATCGCCCATTTTGCCACTCGACCAGTTGCATCTCTCGTTATGAAGAATTTTCGACAAAGGGCGTCACCGACGATCGTAATGGAATGATCGAGAAATAATGAGCAACCTTCTTCGTGGTCATATAGATCCCATAAACAAGCTTCGATAGTGAGGGTATCTTTGCTTTGATGGGGTCAAGACTTCGTAAAGATAATAAACCGGGCGTTGAACTTTGAAGGCTTTTCCTTCTTCTTCCCGCCGACCGTAAGTACGGCATCGACGACTTGTCCAAATGGCTGCAATGTAAAGCAGCAAAGGCTCTTTGCTGATTGGAGCAGCAAGCACCGGTTGGTGGAGAGCGAGCTTTGAGCTCGCAAACGCTGCATCAGCTTCTAGAGTCCACTCGAACTTGTCCGACTTCTTCATCATCGGTAAAGAGGCAATGCCTTTTCACCGAGGCGAGAGATGAATCGACTTAAAGCGCCAAGCATCCAAAGAAGTTTTGGACATCGTGCACATGCACAGGGCGCTTCATTCGGAGTATGGTGCCAACCTTTTCTGGGTTAGCATCGATTCCTCGCTCAGAAATGAGAAAACCGAGTAACTTTCCACCAGGAACTCCAAATTTACACTTTGATGGGTTAAGCTTGATATCATACCTCCTGAGATTGGCGAATGTTTCAGCAAGGTCAGTCAACAGGTTGGAACCCTTTCGTGACTTGACTTGACCACTATATCATCCATGTACGCTTCCACATTCCGACTGATTTGAGTGAGCAAACACTTCTGAATCATCCTCATGAATGTGGCTCCGGCATTCTTGAGACCGAATGGCATGGTGACATAACAGAAGCACCCGAATTGAGTGATGAACACTGTTTTAATCTCATCGGGTCCATACAGACGGATCCGATGGTACCCGGAATAGGCGTCTAAAAAAGACAACCTCTCACATCCCGCAGTTGAGTCGACTATTTGGTCGATGCGAGGAAGAGGGAAATGATCTTTCGGGCAGGCCCGATTGATATGCTTGAAATCGATGCACATGCGCAACGACTTGTCCTTCTTGGGGACCATAATGACATTGGCGAGCCACTCGGAGTGGTAGATCTCTCGGATGAACTCTGCTGCTAAGAGCCGAGCCACCTCCTCGCCAATGGCCTTTCTCTTACGGACGGCGGACCAAGATACTCTTTAACCGGTTTGAATTTTGGGTCGACTCATAGGCGATGTTCAGCCACCCACAGGAACACCCGCATGTCGCCAGCTTCCATGCAAAGATGTCCCAGATTCTCATGGAGGAACCGGATGAGCGCTTCTTCCTATTTTGCGTCGAGTGTTGTTGAGATGTTGGTCGGAGCAGCACTGGATCGGTCGGGTGAATGTGAACTTGTTTCGCCTCACCATCGATGAAATGTCTGACTCCAGAGCAGGCTTCTTAGTTCGCAACAAATCACTCGGATCTGCAGTTTTCGATACTCTTGTAGCTCTACCATCGCCAACCGAGCATCGGCGATCTTAGAGCCTTTCCGAAGCACTCTTCGCTTTCTTACGATTGCCGTGACAGTGATCACGCCTTTGGGACCAGGCATCTTCAATTTAAGATACACGTAACATGGTCGGGCCATGAAACGTGCATAAGCTAGCCTTCCTAGGATAGCGTGATAAGCGCTCTGGAAATCCACGACCTCAAAGGTCAACTTTTCTTTCCGGAAATGCTTCGAATCACCAAAAACTACATCAAGAGCAATTTGGCCGAGTGATTCAACCTTCTTTCCGTGAATGACCCGTGGAAGCTCATGTTATCGGTATCGAGTCCGACATCGAATGCCCATCCCTTTCAACGCCTCCGCAGATAATATGTTCAAGCCACTACCACCATCCATCGGGACTTTGGTCACCGAGTGCCCTCAACAACCGGGTCGACCACCAATGCTTGCCTCCTGTGGGTGGCAATGTGCGTGGGTGATCGACCGTCGAATGTGATGGCGGTGCAGGACCATTTCAGATAATTGGGAGTCGCCGAGCAACCAAGTTCACTTCCGATTGATAACCTTCAATCGACTTTTGCTTTCGACGCCAAGAAAATCATCGTGGTGGAATTGACACGGGATATCCACCATCACCGCCATCTCTCGTCCTCAACTTTGTATGTTTCCTTATCCTTATCCTTGAGTTGTTTCCCTTGGAACCGCTGAATCAAGAGCCGACATCTGTCGAGTGGTATGTTTCGGTAAGTGAGTTTACCTCTTCATCTTTCTTTGTATGAATATGACATGGCAAATCCAACACGTCGTTTCCATCCTGGTCTTTCACCTTCTTGGGGTTCCAAGGACCCTTGGGTTTCCCTTGAACTTTCACTGGGTCACGGCCAAGGCCTCTCCGGAGCGGGTTGGCTCGGCTTTGCGCTCGCTCGGATCGAATTTCCTCCGCCGCCTCATTGGCGGCCGATTTATATTTACCACTCGAGCCGATCCTCTTCTTCACCATTTGCATACTTGGTAGCAATCTCCATCATCCGACTCGGGGTCATATCTCGGTTCGACCAAATTTCAAACTCAACTCTCTGTTTTGACTCCTTCTTTGAAGGCACAGATCGCTGGTGATCGCTACATTCTCAACTGTGTGGTGCAAAGTGATCCACTCTGGATATAATCTCTCAAAGTTTCACTCGACTTTTGCACACACGATCGCAACTCCGTCAATCCTGCTGGTCGCTTGCAAGTTCCTTCAAATGTCCTGACAAACACTCGGGCAAGATCTTCCCAAGTGTAAATCATCATTGGTGCCAACTGATTCAGCCACGCCCTAGTTGAACCCTCCAACATAAGAGGCAAATGCTTCATGGCTACTTCATCGTTGCCGCCGCCGATCTGAACAGCCACTGTAATCTTCAAGCCAAGTGTCGCTTGGATTCACCAAAGGAACTTATCGACTCCATCGCCAACTTTGAAGTTGGGAGGAATTACCGCGCTCGATGGCTCAATGAAACACTCGTCCCGAGACATGAACTCTGCTGCTGGAAGGAACATCTCTATCATGGCCGCCTCGGTGAGCTCGTTCTGCCGACCAAACCTTGAACGATAATAGATCTCGCATCAAAGCCTGGTTCCACAGGGTCGTTGGAACTCTTCGCCAAAGACTGTGCTAGCGTCGTCGTCTCCTGCTGCCGAGGAGCGTATGATCCACCCCTTGGGGGAGGAGTGGGCACTCGACGTCGATCGTTGCGATCGAATCGGTGCTCATACTGCTCGCGGCCCTTGTATTGATCATCACGCCAGCCCCCACGTTCCTCACGCCTCAGGGGCGATCTCGGACTATGGGCCGACTAGACTGAATTCGCAGCGACGGATCGACTGTGAACCCTGTTCCGCGACTGGGATACAACTGAGTTTTGATCTCCTGCTGCCCGGAGCAGATCCCTGATTTGCTGCAAACCTCTACCCGCCTCCGACTGGGAAGGCTGAATTGACTCTGCTATACGGGCGGCAGCTGCTAAATTCCGAATTGGAGTTCGATATACCTGAGTTGGCGGTTGAAAGAGCTGATGTCGACTGGATTCTGGAACCCTTGGTCACGTGCTCTCGTCGAGTACTCGCTGAAGATTCTCCGGTCGAGTGCGCTCAGCTAGGTTGGCCAAGCGCGCATCCCCCAAGGCACGAGCCTCAGGGGTTTCTCCAACGATAGGAGTGCGAAGTGCATCCATGTTCCAACGGCGAAGCTCCACCCTCTGGAGCAAAGTGAGGGGCTCGGGCAGGTACTCTTCGTGGGCTTGCTCCGGATCGCCTCCACCGTCACCTCCGTTGGTGCGGGTGAATCCGAGGGGACTGCGTGGTCCATCGACCATCAGAACCTCTGCCGCCGGGTCACTACTATCGCATTCGGACGCAGTCTCTGCGGAGCCAGTCGAACAGGCCATAGACAGATTCGTCGGGCTCGATCGCCGTGACTTGGGGGGTGGCCGACTGGCGGGCCACTGCATGCCTCACCCACCGTTGAAGCCTCGACCGACCGAAACGCTTGCGCCGGTGGGAGACTGGGAGTGAAAACGGCGCAGGAGCCGATCCATACTGGGTCGACGGTTGCCGCAGGAGGACGCCGGACACACGCCGAAAGTCGCCGCCTCATGGACGGGGAGCGGCCCACGCCGAGTGGAGCCTCCCGGCCAAGCGGAGTCGTCGGGCGATTTAACGTGAGCGCACCGAGACGGATCTCGTGGCCGTCGAATTTAACTCCACCTGAAACCATGATGTAGGAAATCGAAAGAATCCCAACTTCTCCAACAAATCACTAGAACACCTGCCCCACGGTGGGCGCCAACTGTCGTGGTTCTAAGTCTGACAGTAGAATGGGGGGTAGGTATGGAGAGGCAAGATCCTAGCTATGGAGTAGTTGTATACGCAAGGGATTTACGAAGTTCAGGCCCTTCTGAGGAAGTAATAGCCCTACATCTCGAGCCTGGAGGCGGTCGACTGGATTATATGCGTATGAGTTACAGGGGTGCGAACCCTTCTACCTGTGGAGGGGGGGTGGCTTATATAGAGTGCGCCAGGACCCCAACCAACCCACGTAGTAGAGGGTTTAAGGTGCGTTAAAGCTAAGCCATCTTTGGTAACGCCTTACATAAAGTGTCATTAAGATCATAAAGACTATTTAACTACTGCACCGCTTGGACACCGAGTGGCTCTTGGACTCTGGTGGTCGAGTGGGTCTTCATGGTCGAGTGTCTTTGAATGCCGAGTGGAAACCTACCAGGTCGATTTGGAAGGCTGCTTCTCTTGCGAGTGTCCTTGTGGAGGGTACCTTTGGGCAGGTCTATGACCCTACCCCAGGTACATGGCTTCATCACTGAGCACTCGTCCCTCTTTTTTTTTGAGGGAAAAATTAGTCGTATGTCTAGTACCACTAGTTGGGTGCGTGCGACCTATAGTTGTCATTACTTCAGGTCTCCTTTTCGAACCGCGGCTACACTTCACAGTACATATTATTTCACGCATTTATCCTCCTATATGTACTCCTAGGATATTTCCACGTGCTCCCATTCGCCGACATGTGGGACATAGAGCATATGGGTCGTAGTGCATGCACGACTCGGAGCATATGCCGGGGTATTGTACATTTCAGACCTCACGAATTACATGCAAACCCCCCCGCAAAAGAATAGATAAATGAATGAATTACTACATGAAACCGGATTATTTTCGTGGAAACCGAAGCACGCTCATTAAATTTTGGACATAACACGTTTATTAAAAATGACTGGATCGAAACCAATCTAAGGGCCTCTTTGATTTTTCTCGCAAAAGAAAGGGCCTCTTTGATTCGCAGGATACTGAAAAACACAGGAATGGGGAAAGTATGATGGCGATGAACCGAGACGACGAGTACTCTAACTCAGTTAGAGGTTAGAGTTAGATTCTAACCCTGAACTAACTCTAAACCAAAGAGGTGTATGGATGGCAGGGTTAGGTTGACAATAAATGCTCTATCTCAATCATTTGACTACTTTGGACCCTATTTCCTGCCGGATTTGGAGGGTGCTTGGATACGTTTTAGTTCCATGACTAAAAGTAGTGGGACTAAAACTTGCTAGCCTCACTCATGCTTGGATCCAAATAATAAAGAGACTAAAATCAAGTTAATGAGCATTTATTATCCTCCAAACCCTCCAATCCAAAACTCGCCTGTGTTAAAGGAGAGGAGTTAAATGAGGAGAGAGAGCACTAATCCACATTTTAGTAGGGGTACCCCTGACTAAAAAATTTTAGTCTCAAGACTAGTTTTAGCCCCTCTTTAGTCAGGGGTGCTTGGAACTTTAGCCTCTTAAAGAGACTATTTTTAGTCAGACTAAAATAAGTCCCTTGGATCCAAGCACCCTCTTGGTGTGGCCGGCTCTTCTGTGGCCTCCTCCCGCTCACAATTGACATAAACGAACCATCTATACAAATCAAGCATGCAAAACATGATAATTTTACTTTGTCCATACAAATGAGATATCCCACTTAAACATACAAGTCGTCATTCAAGCTTCACAAAATAAAAAAACACTTCATGAAACAAAGAATGAGCTAACTCATCACGGAAGTCATTCACGATAGGGAGGGAGCCCGGAGCCACTCACACACCAAGGGAGGAGCTCGCCATCGTCGCTCTGGAGGAAGGCTCAGAGAGCCCAAGCCCAGGAACCCCTCCGACCTTGCCCTTGCGAGTTGAGGTCGACACCGGCATGGGTAGCAGGGCCGCTGTCACGATCGGGAACTTAATCTTTGGGCCTCTAGAAATAATGCAAGCCTGTAACTAAAACACCTAGAAAGGTGAACTAAATCTTTGGGCCTCTAGAATAATGCAAGCCTAAAACTGAAATACCTAGAAAGGTGAACTGAATCATTGGGCCTCTAGAAATAATGCAAGCCTGAAAGTGAAATACCTAGAAAGGTGAACTAAATCTTTGGGCCTCTAGAAATAATGCAAGCCTGAAACTGAAATACCTAGAAAGGTGAACTGAATCTTTGGGCCTCTAGAATAATGCAAGCCTGAAATTGAAATACCTAGAAAGGTGAACTGAATCTTTGGGCCTCTAGAAATAATGCAAGCCTGAAATTGAAATACCTAGAAAGGTGACCTGAATCTTTGGGTCTCTAGAAAGATTTATTACCTCCTCAAGCAGCATCAAACAATTCCATGCGTGCACCACAAATCTATACCAAGTTTGATCAGGATCTACTTTTCCAAATCAGAATTAGCGCTAGAGCAAGCAAGATCAATGATATGGCCGTGAGACAGAGAAGGAACGAACAAACTCACCCCTCTCGCGACCTCCCTGGTAGATGCGCCGCCGCCGCGCACGACAGAGGGAGAAAAACGACTGGTGAAGGGGGAGTGGGGCGACCTTCGAAGGCCGGAGGGAGAGGGCGGCCGGAGTAGGGCGGCGGAGGCCGGAAGGAGAGGGCGGCCGGAGGAGAGAAAGGGCGAGCGGCCCTATGGGGAACATAGATGAGTCGTGCGAGAGGGAGGGGAGAGATCTGGTGTGGGCAGGGGAGATTTTTTTAGTTATATTTTAGTGGGACCGGGGATAACTAACCCAATTAGAACCTCTCCACCGGGCTAGTCTTTTTAGCTAGGTTAGAGCAAACTAGCTCAAACTAACCCCTCTTGTTTCGATAATTTGAGGCTATTTCAACCCAAACTAGCTCTAACTCAGGATCCAAACAAAGAGGAGTGTTATCTTGACATGCTACAAATGTGGACCGTAGCACATTGTTTTTATGGCCATATCACCACATTGTTTTCTAGTGCTGGTTCACTGGGCTACCATGGTTCGTGCTCTGCTGGTTCACTGGCTGCCATGGTTCGCACTCCTCCGACTGAGTAGTACTCCTCCGTTCCTAAATATAAGTCTTCGAGATATTTCACTTTGTGGACCACATCTTGATGTATATAGATGCATTTTATGTGTAGATTCACTCATTTTTCTCCGTATGTGGTCCATAGTGAAATCTCTCCAAAGACTTATATTTAGGAATGGAGGGAGTAGTATAGTACTAGTATATACCGCATCATTCTTTGATCCTTCTTACTACTCCGACATGTGGGAGAGCCAACATCCTGGTCGACGTGTCATGCACCAGATTAGAGCGCGGAACGGAAGGGGGCATCACCCGTCGGAGCACCCAGAATTCATGACTATAGTGAGTGGTCATATCACAAGTCTTTCCAGCAGAAGAACGCTGTCAAATCGCACAGCCCCACTCGCCACCCTCCTCGCCTCTCTCACAAACCGCCTACCCAAAACTGCCACAGCGTACTACCGGAAAAGCCCCGCCCTCAACTTTTAACTACGCGAAAATAGTTCGAGCTTGTTCGTTCTATATAAATACAATACTTACTGTATGTTTATTCACCCGTGGGGTTGTTCAATGAATGGAGGGGCGGGGAGCACAAGTGAACAACACTGTAGTACTACTAGTAGTAAGTAGGAGTCGTACAATAGTCACCTTAAATAGAGAGTTTCTTTTCTTTAATGCCACGTACACAAATTGAAACGCTTGTTGTGGAGAGAAAAGATAATCACTCCACTATATATGGACGCAGGGCCCGAGCGCTTGCTTTACTAGGGTTGCTCTCTTCATTCTCTCATCCTCTCCAGATATAAACAAGACAGCGGTAGCGACATTTCTCTCTGCTCACCGCTGGTCACAGATCCGCCGGATCCTTCGCCGGTGTGTGTAGAGGACTAAAGGTGCATCATTCACGCGGTCATCACCGCCGAGGATGAAACCCACAGCTGCCGGAGGGGCCCGATCCTCTGCCGTGCGTTCTCTCCGACACGCCCGGCTCGGGAGGTCCTCCGACCCTTCTTCCTCCCGCCAGATTGTCCGCAGATCCGACCTGCCGCCGCCGACATCCCGGCGACCCTCAGGTATAAGTTCTTCTAAAGCGGCCTTGCTCTATTGCCCCAGCTCCCCACGTGTCTGCATGTGCATCTTTTTCTACTCCCATCAGCTCTTCCAAAGCCACCTAAATTTTTAGTATTATTAGAGGTAAAGCTACTTCATGCATTCAATCTAGGGCTTTGTTCAAACAACAAAGAAAGGGGGAAAGTTGTAGCATGAATCTAGGACTTGATTCAAAGAGGAAATAATATGGTGAAAGTAGTAGAGACCGGATACCCAACCGTCTCTTGGTTGAAAAGGGAAATAATGGGAAAACGCAGACAAACTGGATAAGGAACATATCTATTATTGGTTAAAAAAGGATAGAAAGTGGCGGCGGTGGACAAGTCAATGAGTATGTCCAGGATTAGATTTGCTGCCATCACATAGTAAAAGGTCTCTCAGATTAGATTTGCTGCCCTCACATAGTAAAAGGTCTCAGGATTAGATTTGCTGCCCTCACATAGTAAAAGGTCTCGTGGATTAGATTTGCTGCCCTCACATAGTAAAAGGTCTCGAGATTAGATTTGCTGCCCTCACATAGTAAAAGGTCTCGTGATTAGATTTGCTGCCCTCACATAGTAAAAGGTCTCTGTGATTAGATTTGCTGCCTCACATAGTACAAGGTCTCCGAGATTAGGTTTGCCCTCACATAGCGTGAACAAACTCGGCATCACCACTTTATGCCTCCTTGTAGGTACATTATGCCGATGCGCCCACCGTCGCATGTCCTTATACCAACCTTTTGCTGTTGTTAATGTAAGGGCATGTAAAATGAAGCGATCACACTGTTACCTTAGGGACATGTCTAATCAGTGTTATTGTTAATCTAATGCCTCCGGTGATAAGATGCAATTAAACTGTGTTACAAATGGCACTCTGCTGTTTTCCCCAAGATGATAAGTAAGTTGCTCCTTTACGCTGCTGAGTGTCCTGGTGTCCCCACGGTCCCATGCCCTTAAACCAACTCTTTAGCTGTTGTTGATTTACTGTGTCTGGTAAACAAGCAATGCCACCATTAAAGTAATCCCATATTTGAGGAATCTCATTGTTGATCATAATGCTTCTGGTAACATGAAGCATTGCTGAAGTTTTAAAATTTCTACCGTCCTTGCGTGATTGCCATGAACATAATTAAGATGCTTCTTTTCATTTTGTATATGTTTCGTATATTCTTATTGACCAGCAACGGTTTACTTTCTATCTTTGTGTGCAGATAGGGATATCCATTTCACCTTGTTGCTATTGTGACCTTTTGGTGAACTGCATAAAACACTTTTTTTTGGAATGAGTGTCTTGTGCAGTTCAACTAAAATGTCACGTGGGAAACATCTCTCAATTTTGGTGGAACTGCACAAAATGGTGATTGGAGTTTCCAAAATCTCCGTCAGGTTTCTGCTGGTAATCTCGTGCAACATTTTATTAGCCTTTGCAAGATGGAGCCGTCACTGTCACCACAATGGCACTTTATTTTAGTGGAACTGCACAAAAGGATAAGAAAATTATAGTTGCACCTTACATGAGCCGGACAGCCAACCTTAATGTTCCTCAATTTTAGTGCAACTACTAAAGAAGAACCTGCCAGCTCACAAGAGCAAGTACTTCTTGCTAGCTGAATGATGCAATCTTTGCTTCATTTCGTGAACTGCAGAAAAGGCGCATGAATTGAATCATGGAACTCCAGGCAGACCTCATCCAAGTAGAGCTGGAGGTTGAGTTCAAGGAGGCCGCTATTAAAGCGAAATCATGCTCTCCTGTCTCCTTGTTTGTGTTGTGCAAACATGTTGTGCAAACAGGAATACTCAACTACAGATGTTGTGACGGTCAAGAGCATTCGCCAAGTTCTTCGATTGTATGACATGGCTAGCCAAGATGGATTTAATCCCGATATTCACTTTATCAAAAGGCTCTAATGGGTTGGTTCTGAATCTTGCAAGCTAGGAATCAGTGAGATGCGTAGGCATCTTTGTTGTACTTATTATTTGAATCTTATTTGTTGGTTCGAATCTTGCAAGTGGGAATCAATGAGATGTGTAGGCATCTTTGTTGTACTTATTATTTGGATCTTATTTGTTGGTTCTAAATCTTGCAAGTGGGAATCAATGAGATGTGTAGGCATCTTTGTTGTACTTATTATTTGGATCTTATTTGTTGGTTACGAATCTTGCAAGCTAGGAAACACGGCATGATGATGCAGAGGACAACAACCATAACAAACAGTTCAAACTTGGTAGTATTATCTTTGTGAAAGTGCGACAAATGTGTTGATCGTAAAGGCCCCGAGAATAATAATTCTAATTGTTGTGCATGTTGATCCTGTGGCACTGATAGAACGAGCGAATGCATTGCTTGTTTTAAGTATAAATTTCTATTAAAGCTAATTAAATTTAACTAAAGTGACCACTAACTCATGTTATTATAGTACCAATGCAGACCCGCTCATGAACCGACATGTGGCCGAGGGTGCATCTTCTGTCGGGCGTGCAGCGGACGAGGGAGGGGTAGTAATTGTTGTCGCTGTACACACTCACCATCGTTGAATCCAGTTCCCAAGAGCTGAAAAACGAACTGCTGCCGCCGCCACACACTCGCTCACTCAAGAGACTCCAATGGCGATCCGAGGGTGAGCTCGCTGGATATGGACTTCAGCAAGGAGTTCCCTTTGAGTTCGCCATTCAGTCCTATGGCTGCACCAAGTTGAATGTGATGTACACCAACGATACGGACTCGGTGAAGCTCTACCGCCTCACCCTATGGCTGCACCAGGTTCGAGCATTCGCCCGTTTCATCGGCAGCGCCGATCGCACCTTCGCTACGGTGGAGAGAAGGAAGAATGCGACGATTCGACCATCTGGTGCAACAAGCTTGTCGACATCCAGAAGCAATACAAGATCATCCGCAATGGGCAGGAGAAGGACTCCGTGGTTGACCTCGCTGAGACCATCATCGACCCCTGATACGCCAACATGAAAGAAGACGACATGAACACGTGGGAGGTACCTCTGAATCTAGCCTACATAACCTACGCGCCAAGGACGACACGCATGCTACGACATGTACAGCAGATCTTGGACATGAGGGCGTGTTCGCTTCCGTGAATCGACGAGTACACGGACAGCCGCAGCATCATGATCAAGCGTGCGTGAAGGTCTAGATGTTGTACTTTATCTGCTTATAAGCACCTTTATCATCCGAGTGTTTCATGCATTAGCCTATGTGCCATAATTATCTGTTTTGTCCAAATATTTCTTTTAAGAACCCATTAACCTGATTGCTTTTTTAGTGGCTATTTGCTTATGTATGTAAACTAGTTCACTTGTCCGTAAAAAACTAGTTCACTCGGCTGCCGTGCTTTGAATCTCCTTCCTCCCAACATATTCCCTCCTCGTGGACCCAGCAAGTCTCTGAATTTTCTCCCACTTTCTTTTTCGATGTAAAATGAGTTTTCTCCCGAAGATTTCCCTAGAACCAACTCAACTGTCCCCACGCCTAGCCTAAAAATAATAATACCCCACGTACTATTAACTCATCAAATTAAATTGATATTTTATTTCCTAATTTGAAAGTTCTTACAAAATAATAATAATAATTGTTTATATATAACTTGGCAAGTTAACTCCTAGTGATTATGTATATAAGCTTGCAAACATTTTACCGACGTGCAATCATGTGTTTATGTTTTTATAACATTTCTCCGCCTAGCCCAACATGATATTTTCACCCAGCCCAGCAAGTCCATGGATTTCGAGAAAATGCAAATGGGATTTAAACGGCTGCATAGATGCTACATCATTGTTTCACCCAGCCCACCAAATGGACTAAAAAACAAATGGGTGGCTCACATGTGGGCCAAGAGGTCGAAGCCTAAGAAGGCATTGTATTTACATCCAACGGCCGACATTCTTCTTCAATCTCTCCTCTTCTTCCCCAGCGCTGCCGGAACCTTTGCTCCAGCCTTTGGCGCCCAGTGGCGTTGTTTTGCGCCTCCTCGAAACGCTACCCGCCGATGGCAGTGCCATCCTCCACTCCGCACCTCCCGTTATTCTCGCCGAGTGTAGGCCCACCCCGCACCAACTAGTCAAGTTTCCCTCCTCTCCGCTGCGACTCCACCGCTGCGCCTTCCCCATCTCCGGTCATTCCACTGGGCCTCGCCATCGTGACACCGCCTCGGTGCGCTCGGCGGCGTGGTCAACATCTGAGAGTCATCAAGAGGATCAGACGTGGAGAGCTCGACGCCCTGGGACCCACGAGGTCCATGGTCGCACGCAAGGAAAGTTCCTCCTTATTACACCTTTGACGCAATCGTACATGGGAAGGGCTTCAGATTTCGCGAAAAAACATTCCCCGCCGATGTGTCGGACCCACCAGCTATATCTTCGCACGCAAGGAAGTGCCTCCTTATTACGCACCAAAAATGAATACCCCCGCTAGCTGGGACCCACCATAGTGGGTGGCTGACTTAGGGCCTACTAAGTTGACGAGGACGGAGGGCTTTGTCAACTTAGTCAATATGAACGATTCTAGCTCCAAAGGACGTGCACGATGTCCATCCAACGGCCATAGTGCTTCTTCAACCTCTGGTCTTCTTGCTCCAGCCACCCAAAGTAGCGCCGGTCGTGCCGCGTGCTCCTGCCTCTCGTGGCCGGCTGTGATGCTGCGGAGGCCTCACCGCCCCTACTACTCCCACCGCTGGCCCAAGGTATCCCTCTACTCACCCACACCCCCTGTTATTTTGCGGCAACGGCAGCCTCACGCCGCAGCCAAACCAGTGAACCTCAGATTCTCTCCGCATGGGCATCCACCGCGTTTTCCCGGATCCACGTCGTCCCCTTCCTAGGCCTCGCCATCGTCCACCGCCTTGGTGCTCTCGGCGCGGCGTGGTCAACGTGGTCAATGACCGACTTCCATCGGAAGAGTATCAGACGTGGAGAGGCCGATACTGGGTCCACGGCCACAGCCCAGTTTTTTTGTGATTTGCCAAGTAAGTCGCTTTGTCAGGCCTGTTGGGCTGCAAATCTTTCAAGACGAGGAGAGCTCCATTCGGCTGGCCGAGAAAATGGCCTATCAGTAATGAGAAATGGGCTGTACATTTTTAAAACACATCAAACCGGCAATTAGTTTCAAATATCTTTTTTTCATTTCGAGATTTTAAATTAAATTAATTTTTATGCATGGAGAATTTGTTGGATTTTATATTGATATACATTTATTTTTAAAATCAGTTTGAATGTGAGTCGAAATTTCGGGATTAAAAACAGTTCGGACCGTACCGAAATATGCAAAATTTCGTATAATTTTTTAACCGTGGTCACAATATGGGTTGTGATGCTAACAAAAAAGAATATGGGCTCCAAAAAAACCTTAAGAATTAGCAAATGGGCTGTAAATTATTAGAAATAATCTCAGATGGGTTGTATGCTGTTTTTCACAGATTTGAGGCTTTCCTAAAAAAGGTTGACGACAAGCAAAGGATCGTTGGATGTCCATCGAACGGCCGTCGTGCTTCTTCAATCTCTCGCTCTTCCTACTCCGGCCGCCAAACAAGCGCCGACGGACTCGCTCTCCTCCTCCTCATGGCCGGGTCAGGTTGCAAGCAGCCTCACCGCCCCAACGTACTCCCATCGCTGGCCTAGCCATCCCACTACTCACCCACACTGTTGTTATTCTCCGCGATGGCGAGATTTAACCAATAAACCTCAGACAACAGATTCCCCTCCGTGGGAAACAACCGCCGCTTCCCTGCCTCGTGTCGCTCCTTCCTAGGCCTTGCCGTCGTCCATCGCCTCTGGTTTTCGGCGCGGCCTGGTCAACGTGGTCAACGATCGACATGCATCTGGTGGATCAGATGTGGAGAGGCCGACAGCTGGGTCCACGGCCGCACGCAAGGAAATGCCTCCTTATTACGCGCAAAATAATGATTCCTCCACCGACATCGGGACCCACCGAAAGGGCCTCAGATTTCACTTAAAAAGCGTTATCGCCACCGACAGCTCGGACCCACCAGCTATATGTTCACATGCAAAGAAGTGCCTCCTTATTACGCACAAAAAAATGAATACTCCCCCTGTTAGCTGGGACCCAGTATAGTGGCAGGCTGACTTGTGGGCCTACTAAATTGACGGGGACGGAGGGCTTTGTCAACTTAGTCAATATGCATGATTCTAGCTCCAGTGACCGTACGATGTCCATCCAACGGTCGTAGTGCTTCTTCAACCTCTGGTCTTCTTGCTCCAGCTGCCCAAACCAGCGCCGGTCGTGCCTCGTGCTCCTGCCTCCCGTGGCTTGCTGCGATGTGGTGGAGGCCTCACCGCCTCCTACTACTCCCATCGTTGTCCAGGCCATCCCTCTACTCACCCACACCCCCTGTTATTCTGCGGCGACGGCAGCCTCACACCGCAGCGAACCAGTGAACCCTCGTACTCCTCTACGCATGGGCATCCACTGCCGCATCTTCCCGGCCGTGTCGCCCCTCCCTAGGCTCGCCGCCGTCCACCGCCTCGGTGCTCTCGGCGTGGCGTGGTCAACGTGGTCAAGGAACGGCTTCCACCGGACGTGGATCTGACGTGGAGAGGTCGACAGCTGGGTCCACGACCGCAGCAAGGAAGTGCCTCCTTATTACGCAAAATAATTATTCCTCCACCGACGCCAGGGACCCACCGGACGGGCCACCGATTTCGCAAAAAACGTTTGCCCTCGATCGCTGGGACCCACCAGCTACATCTTCGCATGCAAGGAAGTGCGTCCGGGCAAAAAAAACAATTACCGATTGCCGGGACCCACCAGCTACATCTTCGCAGTAAGGAAGTGCTCGACGGTTGGGACCCACTGGTCAAGCGCATATAGCGTTGTCATTCTGGTCGCGAACGTACGTATATATACCGCTGGATGTAGAGGCGCGCACGTGTCGTAGTAGAGGCGCGGACGTGTCGTAGTAGAGGCGCGCACGCAGCATGTACATGTACGTACAGTGGCCAGGGTGCAAGAAAGAAAATACGGCCATGTATGTGTACATACGGGCGGGGTCTCGAACGCCTACTCGCGCATACGTACGGCCAGGGCTCGTGTACATGGCTGGGTCAGAACGGAGAAACAGCGTCGTCGCCGTGTTCATGGGGAGGCAACGGAATGCGTCGTGTTCATGGGGAGGCAACATAATGCGTCGTGTTCATCGGGAGGCAACGAAACGCGTGGGAGCCAACCGGCTGGGTCAGAACGGAATGCGTGGTCGTGTTCATCGGGAGGGCTTGGACGGAACAGGCGATGGAAACGAGGCCTGGCGTACCGCACAATGGAGGAAACAGACCTCCTACGTTCAGAACGGGGTCCTGTTGATCGGGAGGGGTTTGGCGTACCGCAAAACGGAGGAAACGGACCTCCTACGGTCGAAACGGGGGTCCTGTTGATCGGGAGGGGTGTGGCGTCCGCAAAACGGACGAAACAGACATGTGTTGGAGTGCTATGGTCGAAACGGGGTCCTGTTCATCGGGAGGGTTGTGGCGTACCGCAAAACAGGACTCCACGGGATACTGTTCATCTCCACCGTCGACCCCCTCCAGTCTCCACGGGCTACTATTCATCCACCGTCGACCTCCTCCAGCCTCCACCTACGAATGTTCATCCACGGGATCCTGCTCATCCAGCCTCCACCGCGCTTACTCCACCGGCCATCGCTCAACCAGCCTCTCCACGGGCTCCTGCTCAACCACGCCCACGGGCTACTGCTCATCCTGCCCTCCACGGGTGGTCCTGTTCATCCAGCCCTCCACGGGTCCTGTTCATCCAGCCCCAACCGCTCGATCGATCGGGTACTGTTCATCCAGAGGCAACACCACGGGTCCTGTTCATCCACCCCATCGGGAACTGTTCATCCAACCCCCCCGCAACGCCACCGCTCATCCAGAGGCAGCATCAATCGGCTTCGATTAGCAGCAGAGCGGCGAATCGCCGATCGGGTTGATTAACAGCCATCGATCGATCGCCGGGTTCGAGAACGCGTAGCCTACAAAGGCAATCGCCGGGTTGTTAGAGCCCAACGCCTCGCTTGGGTTCGATTAGAGCTCAACGCCGCACACACGCGCACGCACGTCGACGAGAGAAACACGATCGCTTCGCCCCCGACCACCCACCGTAACTGGGGACTCCCCGATATTTTCCGCGCCCTTGCTTCTACCACGGTTTTTTCCGTCATGGACGACCCAAGGAATGTCATGCAGCGGCTCTCCGCCTGCCTGTGACGAAAAGCCCATTTTCTCGTCATGATTTTTGTCATAGAAGTAGAGCCCACCACATCTATGATGATACCGGTTTTGTCACAATTATCATCATAGAAGTGTCATATGTATGACAGAAAAAAAATTCTTTCGGCCCAAAATGTCACGGATGTGTCTTTTTTTTGTAGTGTCTTGTAATTTTATATGAGGGAGAGGCATGAGCTAACATACTTTCTCTACTTGGATCATATGCAGTGGACCCCTAGCAAGCATCCGCAACTACTAAAGATCATTAAGGTCGTGAAACCCAACCATAGCATTAATTATCAAGTCCTCTTTATCCCATACGCAACAACCCACCTACTCGGGTTTAAGCTTTTGTCACCATCGCAACCCACCATAAGCGAATCATGAACGTATTGCAACACCCTACAACGAGGATTCCTCCGTTTGCCTGAGATGGAGGGCACCGTAGGATAACACCATAAATAAAATATACAATCATACCAACCAAGATCACGATTAACCCACAGGACAAAACGGATCTACTCAAACATCATAGAATAACCACATATCATTGGGACATAATACATGGAGTTGAACACCATGTTTAAGTAGAGATTATAGCAGGGAGAAGGGAGGTTACACCGCTGCATAGAGGGGGAGAAAGTTGGTGTTGATGGTAGCAAGATTGTTGATGTAGATCGCCGTCATGATCCTTGCCCCAGCGGCGTTTCGGCGCCACCGGGAGAGAGGGGGAGAGAGCCCCCCTCCTTCTTCTTCTTCTTCCTGTTGGGGAACGTAGCATGCAATTTAAAAAAATTTCCTACGATCACGCAAGATATATCTAGGAGATGCGTAGCAACAAGAGGGGGAGAGTGTGTCCACGTACCCTCGTAGACCGAAAGCGGAAGCGTTAGTTTAACACGGTTGATGTAGTCGAACGTCTTCGCGATCCAACTGATTAGATACCGAACGTACGGCACCTCCAAGTTCAGCACACGTTCAGCTCGATGACATCCCTAGAACTCTTGATCCAGCAAAGTGTCGAGGGAGAGTTTTGTCAGCACGACTGCGTGGTGACGGTGATGGTGATGTGATCCGCGCACAGTTTTGCCTAAGCACTACGAAAATATGACTGGAGGTGTAAACTGTGGAGGGGGGCATTGTACACGGCTAAGAGAACTATTGATGTGATTTGGGGTGCCCCCCTGCCCCCGTATATAAAGTAGGAGGGGAGGAGGCCACCGGCCCTAGGGGGCGCGCCATGGGGGGAAATCGACTAGGACTCCTAGTCCAAGTCGCCCCTTCCGCCTCTTGGAGGTGGAAAGGGGAAGGAGAGGGAGAGGGGGAAAGGAAAGGGGGGCCGCGCCCCTTCCCCTTGTCCAATTCGGACTGCCCATGAGGGGGCCACCCCTTGTGGGCTGCCCTCTCTCTCCCCTATGGCCCATAGTGGCCCATTACTTTCCCCGGGGGGTTCCGGTAACCCCTTGGTACTCCGATAAATATCCGAAACACTCTGAAACCATTCCGGTGTCCAAATACTATCGTCCAATATATCAATCTTTACCTCTCTACCATTTCGAGACTCCTCGTCTCCGTGATCTCATCCGGGACTCTGAACAATCTTCTGTCACCAAAAACACATAACTCATAATACAAATCGTCATCGAACGTTAAGCGTGCGGACCCTACGGGTTCGAGAACTATCTAGACGTGATCGAGACACATCTCCGACCAATAACCGACCGTGGAACCTAGATGCTCATATTGGTTCCTACATATTCTAAGAAGATCTTTATCGGTGAAACCGCAATGACAACATACGTCATTCCCTTTGTCATCGGTATGTTACTTGCCCGAGATTCGGTATCATCATACCTAGTTCAATCTCGTTACCGGCAAGTCTCTTTACTCGTTCCGTGATGCATCATCCCACAACTAACTCATTAGTTATATTGCTTGCAAAGGTTATCATGATGAGCATTACCGAGAGGGCCCAGAGGTACCTCTCTGATACTCGGGGTGACAAATCCTAATCTCAATCTATGCCAACCCAACAAACACCTTCGGAGATACCTGTAGAGCATCTTTATAATCACCCAGTTACATTGTGATGTTTGATAGCACACAAGGTGTTCCTCCGGTATTCGGGAGTTGTATAATCTCATAGTCAAAGGAATATGTATAAGTCATGAAGAAAGCAATAGCAATAAAACTTAACGATCATTATGCTAAGCTAACGGATGGGTCTTGTCCATCACATCATTCTCCTAATGATGTGATCCCGGTCATCAAATGACAACACATGTCTATGGTCGGGAACCTTAACCATCTTTGATTAACGAACTAGTCAAGTAGAGGCATACTAGGGACACTTTGTTTTGTCTATGTGTTCACACATGTATCAAGTTTCCGGTTAATACGATTCTAGCATGAATAATAAACATTTATCATGATATAAGGAAATATAAATAACAACTTTATTATTGCCTCTAGGGCATATTTCCTTCAGTCTCCCACTTGCACTAGAGTCAATAATCTAGATTACATTGTAATGATTCTAACAACATGGAGTCTTGGCGCTGATCATGTTTTGCTCGTGGAAGAGGCTTAGTCAAGGGTCTGCAACATTCAGATCCGTATGTATTTTGCAAATCTCTATGTCTCCCTCCTTGAATTGATCACGGATGGAGTTGAAGCGTCTCTTTGATGTGTTTGGTTCTCTTGTGAAATCTGGATTCCTTCGCTAAGGCAATTGCTCCGGTATTGTCACAAAAGATTTTTATTGGACCCGATGCACTAGGTATTAGACCTAGATCGGATATGAACTCCTTCATCCTTCATCCTTCATTTGCCGCTTCCGAAGCAGCTATGTACTCCGCTTCACACGTAGATCCCGCCACGACGCTTTGCTTGGAACTGCACCAACTGACAGCTCCACCATTCAATATAAATATGTATCCGGTTTGTGACTTAGAGTCATCTGGCTCAGTGTCAAAGCTAGAATCTACGTAACCATTTACGACGAGCTCTTTGTCACCTCCATAAAAGAGAAACATATCCTTAGTCCTTTTCAGGTATTTCAGGATGTTCTTGACCGCCGTCCAGTGATCCACTCCTGGATTACTTTTGTACCTCCCTGCTAAACTTATAGCAACTCACACATCAGGTCTGGTACACAACATTGCATACATGATAGAACCTATGGCCGAGGCATAGGGAATGACTTTCATTTTCTCTCTATCTTCTGCAGTGGTCGATCATTGAGTCTCACTCAATTTCACACCTTGTAACACAGGCAAGAACCCTTTCTTTGACTGATCCATTTTGAACTTCTTCAAAACTTTATCAAGGTATGTGCTTTGTGAAAGTCCAATTAAGCGTCTTGATCTATCTCTATAGATCTTGATGCCCAATATATAAGCAGCTTCACCGAGGTCTTTCATTGAAAAAATCTTATTCAAGTATCCTTTTATGCTATCCAGAAATTCTATATCATTTCCAATCAAAAATATGTCATCCACATATAATATTATAAATGCTACAGAGCTCCCACTCACTTTCTTGTAAATACAGGCTTCTCCGAAAGTCTGTATAAAACCATATGCTTTGATCACATTATCAAAGCGTATATTCCAACTCCGAGAGGCTTGCACCAGTCCATAAATGGATCATTGGAGCTTGCACACTTTGTTAGCACCTTTAGGATCGACAAAACCTTCTGGTTGCATCATATACAACTCTTCTTTAAGAAATCCATTAAGGAATGCAGTTTTCATATCCATTTGCCAAATTTCAGAATCATAAAATGCGGCAATTGCTAACATGATTCGGACAGACTTAAGCATCGCTACGAGTGAGAAAGTCTCATCCTAGTCAACTCATTGAACTTGTCGAAAACCTTTCACAATAATTTGAGCTTTGTAGATAGTAACATTACCATGAGTGTCAGTCTTCTTCTTGAAGATCCATTTATTCTCAATGGCTTGCCGATCATCGGGCAAGTCAACGGAAGTCCATACTTTGTTTTCATACATGGATCTCATCTCAGATTTCATGGCCTCAATCCATTTTGCGGAATCTGGGGTCATCATCGCTTCCTCATAGTTTGTAGGTTCGTCATGATCTAGTAACATGACTTCGAGAAAAGGATTACCGTACCACTCTGCTGCAGAACGTACTCTGGTTGACCTATGAGGTTCGGTAGTGATGTCTACTACATAACCTTCTTCTTGTAGACGTTGTTGGGCCTGCAAGTGCACATGTTTGTAGGACAGTAGCAAATTTCCCTCAAGTGGATGACCTAAGGTTTATCAATCCGCGAGAGGCGTAGGAGGAAGATGGTCTCTCTCAAACAACCCTGCAACCAAATAACAAAAGGTCTCTTGTGTCCCCAACACACCCAATACAATAGCAAATTGTATAGGTGCACTAGTTCGGCGAAGAGATGGTGATACAAGTGCAATATGGATGGTAGATATAGATTTTTGTAATCTGAAAATATAAAAACAGCAAGGTAAATAATGATAAAAGTGAGCGTAAACGGTATTGCAATGCTAGGAAACAAGGCCTAGGGTTCATACTTTCACTAGTGCAAGTACTCTCAACAATAATACCATAGATAGATCATATAATAATCCCTCAACATGCAACAAAGAGTCACACCAAAACCACTAATAGCGGAGAACAAATGTAGAGATTATGGTAGGGTACGAAACCACCTCAAAGTTATTCTTTCCAATCAATCCGTTGGGCTATTCCTATAAGTGTCACAAACAGCCCTAGAGTTCGTACTAGAATAACACCTTAAGGCACAAATCAACCAAAACCCTAATGTCACCTAGATACTCCATTGTCACCTCAAGTATCCGTGGGCATGATTATACGATATGCATCACACAATCTCAGATTCATCCAACCAACACAAAGTACTTCAAAGAGTGCCCCAAAGTTTCTACCGGAGAATCAAGAACGTGTGCCAACCCCTATGCATAGGTTCCCAATTGTCATGAAACCCGCAAGTTGATCACCAAGACATACATCAAGTGTTCTCATAAAAGACTCAATCCGATAAGATAACTCCAAAGGGGAAACTCAATTCATCACAAGAGAGTAGAGGGGGAGAAACATCATAAGATCCAACTACAATAGCAAAGCTCGGGATACATCAAGATCGTGCCATAGATGGAACACGAGAGAGAGAGAGAGATCAAACACATAGCTACTAGTACATACCCTCAGCCCCGAGGGTGAACTACTCCCTCCTCGTCATGGAGAGCGCCGGGATGATGAAGATGGCCACCGGTGATGGATCCCCCCTCCGGCAGGGTACTGGAAAGGGGTCCCGATTGGTTTTTCGTGGCTCTGGAGGCTTGCGGCGATGGAACTCCCGATCTATCTTCTGTTCTGGAAGTTTTAGGGTACATGGGTATATATGGGTGAAAGGAGTACGTTGGTGGAGCTACGGGGGGCCCACGAGGCATGGGGCGCGCCCAGGGGGGTGGGCGCGCCCCCACCCTCGTGAGCACCTCCTGTATCTTCTAACGTGGAGTCCAAGTCCATCAGGTGGGTTTCCTTCCAAAAATAACTTCTCCAGTTGATTTCGTTCCGTTTTGACTCCGTCTGGTATTCCTTTTCCTCGAAACACTGAAATAGGCATAAAACAGCAAATCTGGGCTGGGCCTTCGGTTAATAGGTTAGTCCCAAAAATAATATAAAAGTGGATAATAAAGCCCAATATTGCCTAAAACAGTAGATAAAGTAGCATGGAGCAATCAAAAATTATAGATACGTTGGAGACGTATCAAGCATCCCCAAGCTTAATTCCTGCTCGTCCTCAAGTAGGTAAATGATAAAAAAGAATTTTTGATGCGGAGTGATACTTTGGCATAATTTCAATGTAATTCTTCTTACTTGTGATATGAATATTCAGATCCGAAAAATTCAAGACAAAAGTTCATATTGACATAAAAATAATAATACTTCAAGCATACTAATCAAAGTAATCATGTCTTCTCAAAATAACATGGCAAAAGAAAGTTCATCCCTACAAAATCATATAGTTAGGCTATGCTTCATTTTCGTCACACAAAGATGTTCCCAACTTCTATACCCCCGATGACAAGACAAGCAATTGTTTCATACTTAAATAATCTCAAACTTTTTCAACTTTCACGCAATACATGAGCGTGAGCCATGGATATAGCACTATGGGTGGAGTAGAATATGATGATGGGGATTGTGTGGAGAAGACAAAAAAGGAGAAAGTCTCACATTGACGAGGATAATCAACGGGCTATGGAGATGCACATTAATTGATGTCAACATGAGGAGTAGGGATTGCCATGCAACGGATGCACTAGAGCTATGAATGCTCAACAAAAGAAAACTAGTGGGTGTGCATCCAACTTGCTTGCTCATGAAGACCTAGGGCATTTGAGGAAGCCCATCGAGGAATATACAAGCCAAGTTCTATAATGAAAAATTCCCACTAGTATGAACAAGACAACTTATGAGACTCACTATATGAAAAACATGGTGCTACTTTGAAGCACAATATATGAGACTCACTACATGAAGAACAAGGTCCTACTTTGAAGCACAAGTGTGGAAAAAGAGATAGTAGCATTGCCCTTTTTATTTATTTATTTTTTTTATTTTTTTGGGCCTTTCTTTTTTTTTCTTTTTGGCCTTTCTATTTTTTGGGCCTTTCTTTTTTGGACTTTCTCTTTTTTGGGCCTTTCTTTTTTTGGCCTTTCTCTTTTTTGGGGCAATGCTCTAATAATGATGATCATCACACTTCTATTGATTACAACATAAGGATTACAACTCGAAACTAGAACAAGATATGACTCTATATGAATGCCTCCGGCGGTGTACCAGGATGGTGCAATGAATCAAGAGTGACATGTATGAAAATTATGCATGGTGGCTTTGCCACAAATATGATGTCAACTACATGATCATGCAATGGCAATATGACAAAAGTAAAGTATGTCATGATGATGATGAACGGAACGGTGGAAAGTTGCATGGCAATATATCTCGAATGGCTATGGAAATGCCATAATAGGTAGGTATGGTGGCTGTTTTGAGGAGATATAAGGAGGTTTATGTGTGATAGAGCGTATCATATCACGGGTTTGATGCACCGCTAAGTTTGCACCAACTCCCAAGGTGAGAAAGGGCAATGCACGATATCAAGAGGCTAGCAAAGGCGGAAAGGTAAAAGTGCGTATAATCCATGGACTCAACATTAGTCAAAAGAACTCATATACTTATTGCAAAAATTTAGAAGTCATCAAAATCAAGTACTACGACATGCTCCTAGGGGGTAGATTGGTAGGAAAAGACCATCGCTCGTCCCCGACCGCCACTCATAAGGATGCACAAGCCAGGTACACTTCATGTTTCAAATTTGTTACACAACTTTAACCATACGTGCATGCTACGGGACTTGCTAACTTCAACACAAGCATTTCTCAAATTCACAACTACTCAACTAGCATGACTTTAATATCACTACCTCCATATCTCAAAACAGTTATCAAGCATCAAGCTTTTCTTAGTATTCAACACACTCATAAGAATTCTTACAAATCTTTATGCTTAGCATATTAGAATTAAGCACATTACCATGCTATTTAAGACTCTCAAAATAATATAAGTGAAGCATGAGAGTTCATATATTTCTTCAAAATAAAACTACCACCATTGTGCTCTAAAAGATATAAGTGAAGCACTAGAGCAATAACAAACTACTCCGAAAGATATAAGTGAAGATCAATGAGTAGTCGAATAATTATGCAACTATGTGAAGACTCTCCCATTTAATAATTTCAGATCTTGATACTTTATTCAAACAGCAAGCAAAGCTAAAGAAAACTACATTGCAAGGATAGCAAAACTCATGTGAAGAAGCAAAAACTTAGGCTCAACCGATACTAACCGATAGTTGTTGAAGAAGAAAGGTGGGATGCCTACCGGGGCATCCCCAAGCTTAGATGCTTGAGAATTCTTGAAATATTATCTTGGGGTGCCTTGGGCATCCCCAAGCTTGAAATTTTGTGTATCCTTAATTCCTCTCATATCATGATTTCTCTTTTTATCAAATGCTTCATTCACAACAAACTCAACAAGAACTCGTGAGATAGGTTAGTATAAACCAATGCAAAACCTTATCATTTCCTACTGTAACAAATCACTAAAATTATTATTCAAAATTTCATACTAAATGCCTCTGCATATTTAATACTCCTATCCTCAAATAGAATCATTAAACAAGCAAACATATGCAAACAATGCAAACATAACAGCAATTTGCCAAAACAGTACAGTCTGTAAAGAATGCAAGAGTATCAATACTTCCCTGCCTCCAAAAATTATGAACTAAAATTCCCACTGTAATAAATTTATCATAGCTCAATATGCAAAAAGATTCAACATTATACCACTCTCTGACTTTTCTAGAGAATTTTTGCAACAGCGGTAAACTTTCTGTTTTCAAACAGCAACATGTATACTAGCAAAATAAGCATGGCAAAGGCTATCCTTGACTTTTTTATTGAAACTAAAGATGCAAAACACTAATCTAACTAACATCAAGCAAAACAAAACAAAATGACATGACACTCCAAGCAAAACACATATCATGTGGTGAATAAAAATATAGCTCCAAGTAAAGTTACCGAAGAACGAAGACGAAAGAGGGGATGCCTTCTGGGGCATCCCCAAGCTTAGGCTCTTGGTTGTCCTTGAATATTACCTTGGGGTGCCTTGGGAATCCCCAAGCTTAGGCTCTTGCCACTCCTTATTCCGTACTCCATCGAATCTTTACCCAAAACTTGAAAACTTCACAACACAAAACTTAACAGAAAACTCGAAGTCCGTTAGCTTAAAGAAAACAAAACACCACTTCAATGTACTGTAATGAACTCATTCTTTATTTATATTTGTGTTAAGCCTACTGTATTCCAACTTCTCTATGGTTTATAAACTATTTTACTAGCCATAGATTCATCAAAATAAGCAAACAACACAATGAAAACAGAATCTGTCAAAACAGAACAGTCTGTAGTAATCTGAATTAACATAAACTTCTGGAACTCCAAAAATTTCTAAAATAAATTGGTGGACCTGAGGAATTTGTCTAGTAATCATTTGCAAAAATAATCAACTAAATAGCACTCTCTAGCAAAAGGTTATAGCTAATCTCGTGAGCGCTAAAGTTTCTGTTTTTTACAGCATGATCATAAAGACTTCACCCAAGTCTTCCCAAAGGTTCTACTTGGCACAAACACTAATTAAAACATAAAACCACATCTAACCAGAGGCTAGATAGATTATTTATTCCTAAACAGAACCAAAAAGCAAGAAACTAAAATAAAATTGGGTTGCCTCCCAACAAGCGCTATCGTTTAACGCCCCTAGCTAGGCATTATGATTTCAATGATGCTCACATAAAAGATATAAGAATTGAAACATAAACAGAGCATCATGAAGAATATGACTAGCACATTTAAGTATAACCCACTTCCTATGCATAGGGATTTTGTGAACAAACAACTCATGGGAACAAGAATCATCTTGCATAGGAAGGTAAAACAAGCATAACTTCAAAACTTTAAGCACATAGAGAGGAAACTTGATATTATTGCAATATGTAGAAGCATATGATCCTCTCTCATAATAATTTTTAGTAGTATCATGAATGAATTCAACAATATAACCAGCACCTAAAGCATTCTTTTCATGATCTACAAGCATAGAAATTTTATTACTCTCCACATAAGCAAAATTCTTCTCATTCGGAATAGTAGTGGGAGCAAACTCAACAAAATAACTATCATGTGATTGAAAATTAAGATCAAGATGACAAGTTTCATGGTTATCATTATTCTTTATAGCATACGTGTCATCACAATAATCATCATAGATAGGAGGCATGCTTTCATCATAGTAAATTTTCTCATTAAAGCTTGGGGGACAAAAAATATCATCTTCATCAAACATAGCTTCCCCAAGCTTGTGGCTTTGCATATCATTAGCATCATGGATATTCAAGGAATTCATACTAACAACATTGCAATCATGCTCATCATTCACATATTTCATGCTAAGCATTCTATGTAATTCTTCTTCTAGCACTTGAGCAAAATTTTCCTTTCCATCATACTCACGAAAGATATTAAAAAGATGAAGCGTATGAGACAAACTCAATTCCATTTTGTAGTTTTATTTTATAGACTAACTAGTGCTAAAACAAGAAACAAAAAGATTAGATTGCAAGATCTAAAGATATACCTTCACTTACCTAGCCTCCTCGGCAACGGCGCCAGAAAAGAGCTTGATGTCTACTACACAACCTTCTTCTTGTAGACGTTGTTGGGCCTGCAAGTGCACAGGTTTGTAGGACAGTAGCAAATTTCCCTCAAGTGGATGACCTAAGGTTTATCAATGCGCGAGAGGCGTAGGAGGAAGATGGTCTCTCTCAAACAACCCTGCAACCAAATAACAAAAAGTCTCTTGTGTCCCCAACACACCCAATACAATAGCAAATTGTATAGGTGCACTAGTTCGGCGAAGAGATGGTGATACAAGTGCAATATGGATGGTAGATATAGATTTTTGTAATCTGAAAATATAAAAACAGCAAGGTAAATAATGATAAAAGTGAGCGTAAATGGTATTGCAATGCTAGGAAACAAGGCCTAGGGTTCATACTTTCACTAGTGCAAGTTCTCTCAAAAATAATAACATAGATATATCATATAATAATCCCTCAACATGCAACAAAGAGTCCTCCAAAACCACTAATAGCGGAGAAAAAATGTAGAGATTATGGTATGGTACGAAACCACCTCAAAGTTATTCTTTCCAATCAATCCGTTGGGCTATTCCTATAAGTGTCACAAACAGCACTAGAGTTCGTACTAGAATAACACCTTAAGACACAAATCAACCAAAACCCTAATGTCACCTAGATACTCCATTGTCACCTCAAGTATCCGTGGGCATGATTATACGATATGCATCACACAATCTCAGATTCATCCAACCAACACAAAGTACTTCAAAGAGTGCCCCAAAGTTTCTACCGGAGAATCAAGAACGTGTGCCAACCCCTATGCATAGGTTCCCAATTGTCACGAAACCCGCAAGTTGATCACCAAGACATACATCAAGTGTTCTCATAAAAGACTCAATCCGATAAGACAACTCCGAAGGGGAAACTCAATTCATCACAAGAGAGTAGAGGGGGAGAAACATCATAAGATTCAACTACAATAGCAAAGCTCGGGATACATCAAGATCGTGCCATAGATGGAACACGAGAGAGAACACGAGAGAGAGAGATCAAACACATAGCTACTGGTACATACCCTCAGCCCCGAGGGTGAACTACTCCCTCCTCGTCATGGAGAGCGCCGGGATGATGAAGATGGCCACCGGTGATGGATCCCTCCCAGACGCAGATCGAAAGGGGTCCCGATTGGTTTTTCGTGGCTCGAGGCTGCGGCGGCGGAACTCCCGATCTATCTTCTGTTCGGAAGTTTTAGGGTACGTGGGTATATATGGGTGAAAGGAGTACGTCGGTGGAGCTACGGGGCCCCACGAGGAGGCGGCGCCCGAGGGGGGCGCGCCCCACCCTCGTGAGCACCTCCTGTATCTTCCGACGTGGAGTCCAAGTCCATCGGTGGGTTTCCTTCCAAAATAACTTCTCCGATTGATTTCGTTCGTTTGACTCCGTCGATATTCCTTTTCCTCGAAACACCTGAAATAGGCATAAAGCAGCAAATCTGGGCTGGGCCTCCGGTTAATAGGTTAGTCCCAAAAATAATATAAAAGTGGATAATAAAACCCAATATTGCCTAAAACAGTAGATAAAGTAGCATGGAGGAATCAAAAATTATAGATACGTTGGAGACGTATCAGGTAGTAACTTGATCTGAAGTTTCATGATCATCATCATTAACTTCTCACTAATTGGTGTAGGCATCACTAGAACTGATTTTTGTGATGAACTACCTTCCAATTCGAGAGAAGGTACAATTACCTCATCAAGTTCTACTTTCCTCCCACTCATTTCTTTCGAGAGAAACACCTTCTCTAGAAAGGATCCATTCTTAGCAACAAATATTTTGCCTTCGGATGTGTGATAGAAGGTGTACCCAACAGTTTCTTTTGGGTATCCTATGAAGACACACTTCACTGATTTGGGTTCGAGCTTATCAGGCTGAAGCTTTTTCACATAGGCATCGCAAGCCCAAACTTTAAGAAACGTCAGCTTAGGTTTCTTGCCAAACCATAGTTCATACGGTTTCGTATCAACGGATTTAGATGGTGCCCTATTTAACGTGAATGCAATTGTCTCTAATGCATAACCCCAAAATGATAGTGGTAAATCGGTAAGAGACATCATAGATTGCACCATATCTAATAAGGAACGGTTACGATGTTCAAACACACCATTACACTGTGGTGTTCCAGGTGGCGTGAGTTGTGAAACTATTCCACATTGTTTTAAATGAACACCAAACTCGTAACTCAAATATTCACCTCCACAATCAGATCGTAGAAACTTTATTTTCTTGTTACTATGATTTTCCACTTCACTCTAAAATTCTTTGAACTTTTCAAATGTTTCAGACTTGTGTTTCATTAAGTAGATACACCCATATCTGTTCAAATCATCTTTGAAGGTCGGAAAATAACGATACCCGCCGCGAGCTTCAACACTCATCGGACCGCATACATCGGTATGTATAATTTCCAATAAGTCAGTAGCTCGCTCCATTGTTTCGGAGAACAGTGTCTTAGTCATCTTTCCCATGAGGCACGGTTCGCAAGCATCAAATGCTTCATAATCAAGTGATTCCAAAAGTCCTTCTGCATGGAGTTTCTTCATGCACTTTACACCAATATGACCTAAACGGCAGTGCCACAAATATGTTGCACTATCATTATCAACTTTGCATCTTCTGGCATCAATATTATGAATATGTGTATCACTACGATCGAGATTCAACAAAAATATACCACTCTTTAAGGGTGCATGACCATAAAAGATATTACTCATATAAATAGAATAACCATTATTCTCTGATTTAAATGAATACCGTCTCGCATCAAACAAGATCCAGATGTAATGTTCATGCTCAACGCTGGCACGAAATAAAATTATTCGGGTCTAAAAATAATCCAGAAGGTAGATTTAGAGGTAGCGTGCCGACGGCGATCACATCGACCTTGGAACCATTTCTGACACGCATCGTCACCTCGTCCTTAGCCAAGATTCGTTTAATCCATAGCCCCTGTTTTGAGTTGCAAATATGAGCAACAGACCAGTATCAAATACCCAGGTGCTACTACGAGCATTAGTAAGGTACACATCAATAACATGTATATCAAATATATCTTTGTTCACCTTGCCATCCTTCTTATCCGCCAAATACTTGGGGCAGTTCCACTTCCAGTGACCAGTCCCTTTGTAGTAGAAGCAGTCAGTTTCAGGCTTAGGTCCATATTTGGGTTTCTTCCCGGGAGTAGCAACTTGCTTGCCATTCTTCTTGAAGTTCCCCTTCTTTCCTTTGCCTTTTTTCTTGAAACTAGTGGTCTTGTTAACCATCAACACTTGATGCTCCCTATTGATTTCTACCTCCGCAACTTTGAGCATTGTGAAAAGCTCGGCCATGGTCTTTTCCATCCCTTGCATATTATAGTTCATCATGAAGCTCTTGTAGTTTGGTGGCAGTGATTGGAGAACTCTATCCATGACACAATCATCTGGAAGATTAACTCCCAGCTGAGTCAAGTGATTGGAATACCCAGACATTTTGAGTATGTGTTCACTGACAGAACTTTTTCCTCCATCTTGCAGCTATAGAACTTGTTGGAGATTTCATATCTCTCAACTCAGGCATTTGCTTGAAATATTAACTTCAATTCCTAGAACATCTCATATGGTCCATGACGTTCAAAACATCTTTGAAGTCCCAATTCTAAGCCATAGAGCATGGCACACTAAACTATCGAGTAGTCATCATATTGAGCTTGCCAGACGTTCGTAACATCAGCATCTGCTCCTGCAACAAGCCTTTCACCCAGCGGTGCATCAAGGACATAATTCTTCTGTGCAGCAATGAGGATAATCCTCAGGTTACGGACCGAGTCCATGTAGTTGCTACCATCATCTTTCAACTTAGCTTTCTCTAGCAACGTATTAAAATTCAAGGGAACGGTAGCACGGGCCATTGATCTACAACATAGATATGCAAAAGCTATCAGGACTAAGTTCATGATAAATTAAGTTCAATTAATCATATTACTTAAGAACTCCCACTTAGATAGACATCCCTCGAGTCATCTAAGTCAAGGAGAACACTTATACCTTGACATTTTAGTGAGGGATCATCTTATAGTGCTACAGCCGTACTAAGCAAAATAAGATGCATAAAAGATAAACATCACATGCAATCATAATATGTGACATGATATGGCCATCATCATCTTGTGCCTTCATGATCTCCATCTCCAAAGTACCGTCATGATCTCCATCGTCACCGGCTTGACACATTGATCTCCATCGTAGCGTCGTTGTCATCTCGCCAACTATTGCTACTACAACTATCGCTAATGCATAGTGATAAAGTAAAGCAATTACATGGCAATTGCATTTCATACAATAAAGCAACAACCATAAGGCTCCTGCCAGTTGCCTATAACTATTACAAAACATGATCACCTCATACAATAACGTATATCACGTCATGTATTGACCATATCACATCACAACATGCCCTGAAAAACAAGTTAGACGTCCTCTACTTTGTCGTTGCAAGTTTTACGTGGCTGCTACGGACTTCTAGTAAGAACCGTTCTTACCTACGCATCAAAACCACAACGATGTTTCGTCAAGTTAGCTGTTTTAACCTTCAACAAGGACCAGCCATAGTGAAATTTGATTCAACTAAAGTTGGAGAAACAGACACCCGTCAGCCACCTTTATGCAAAACAAGTTGTATGTCTGTCGGTGGAACCGGTCTCATGAACGTGGTCGTGTAAGGTTGGTCCGGGCTGCTTCATCCAACAATACAGCCGAATCAAAATAAGACGTTGGTGGTAAGCAGTATGACTATAATCACCCATAACTCTTTGTGTTCTACTCGTGCATATCATCTACGCATAGACCTAGCTCAGATGCCACTGTTCGGGAACGTAGCATGCAATTTCAAAAAAATTCCTACGATCGCGCAAGATCTATCTAGGAGATGCATAGCAACAAGAGGGGAAGAGTGTGTCCATGTACCCTCGTAGACCGAAAGCGGAAGCGTTAGTTTAATGCGGTTGATGTAGTCAAACGTCTTCGCGATCCAACCGATCAAGTACCAAATGTACAACACCTCTGAGTTCAGCACACGTTCAGTTCGATGATGTCCCTCAAACTCTTGATCCAGCAAAGTGTCGAGGGAGAGTTTTTTTGGGGAACGTAGCATGCAATTTCAAAAAAATTCCTACGCTCATGCAAGATCTATATAGGAGATGCATAGCAACAAGAGGGGGAGAGTGTGTCCACGTACGCTCGTAGACCGAAAGCGGAAGCGTTAGGTTAATGCGGTTGATGTAGTCGAACGTCTTCACAATCCAACCGATCTAGTACCAAACGTACGGCACCTCCGAGTTCAGCACACATTCAGCTCGATGACTGATGTCTACTACGCAACTTTATTCTTGTAGACACGTGTTGGGCCTCCAAGCGCAGGGTTCTGTAGGACAGTAGAAATTTTCCCTCAAGTGGATGACCTAAGGTTTATCAATCCGTGAGAGGTGTAGGATGAAGATGGTCTCTCTCAAACGACCCTGCAACCAAATACAAGAAATCTCTTGTGTCCCCAACGCACCCTATACAATGGCAAATTGTATAGGTGCACTAGTTCGGCGAAGAGATGGTGATAAAAGTGTAATATTGATGGTAGAAATATATTTTTATAATCTGAATAAATAAAAAACAGCAAGGTAGCAAATAGTAAACGGGCACAAAAAGGGTATTGCAATGCTTAAAAATGAGGCCTAGGGTCGGTACTTTCATGAGTGCAACCTTTCAATGATGCTAACATAGTTGGATCATATGATTATCCCTCAAAGTGCAACTAAGAATCACTCCCAAGTTCCTATTAGCGGAGAACAAAAGATATTAATTGTTTGTAGGGCACGAAACCACCTCAAAGCTACTCCTTCTGTTCGATCTATTCAAGAGTCGTACTAGAATAACACAAAGCTATTCTTTCCGTTCGATCTATCCTAGAGTTCATACTAGAATAACACCAAAGCAAATTCATATTCATAATACTCAATCCACAAAAAGAACTATAAAGAGACCCCAAAGTTTCCGTCAGAGAAAAGATAATAAAAACGTGCATCAACCGCTATGCATAGATTACACCAATATCACCGCGGGAATCCGCGAGCTGAATGCCAAGACACATATCAAGTGAATCAATATGATACCCCAATTGTCACCTCAAGTATTCATACCGCAAGACATATATCATGTGTTCTATTCTCTGAATATTCAATCCGACAACATAAAACTTCATAGGGTAAAGACTCAATTCATCACAACAAGAGTATAGAGGGGAGAAACATCATATGATCCGACTATATTAACAAAGCCCATGATATAGATCACGAGAGAGAGAGAGAGAGAGAGAGAGAGAGAGAGATCAAACACATAGCTACTGGTACAAACCCTCAGCCTCGAGGGTGGACTGCTCCCTCTTCATCGTGGTGGCCGCCGGGATGATGAAGATGGCCACCGGAGATGATTCCCCCCTCCGGCAGGGTGCCGAAACGGAGCTAGATTGGTTTTTGGTGGATACAGAGCCTTGCGGCAGCGGAACTTATTATCTAGGTTAACCCCGAAGGGTTTCGGAATATTTTGGAATTTATAGTGCAAAGAGGGGGTGCGGGAGGCCACCGAGGTGGGCACAACCCAACTGGGCGCGCCAGGGGGGCCTGGCGCGCCCAGGTGGGTTGTGCCCCCCTGTGGCACCCCCTAGGTGCAACTCTGGCCCATTGGGTTCCTTCTGGTCCATAAAAAATCTCCGTGGAGTTTCGTTGCGTTTGGACTCTGTTTGGTATTGATTTCCTGTGATGTACAAACCAAGGAAAAAAAACAGCAACTGGAATTGGGCACTGGGTCAATAGGTTAGTCCCAAAAAATGATATAAAGTTGCTATAAAATGATTGTAAAACATCCTAGAATTTTAAAATAACAACATGAATACTTCATAAATTATAGATACGTTGGAGATGTATCAGCATCCCCAAGCTTAATTCCTATTCGTCCTCGAGTAGGTAAATGATAAAATAAATAATTTATGAAGTGTGAATGCTAGCAAAGTGCAAAAGTTTGATCAATGATAATTTCAATCACTTTTTCTAGCATCATAACAACAATTCTTTCTTGTAAAATTTATCATGTTGTAGTGGCAACCAATTCACATGTTAAGATTTAAACAATGAACTCTCTTGAAACCCAACAACCTATGCTCTTAGTCACCAAGCAATTGCAATTCAACATATTCAACGGAGTTTAAGTAAGAGCTCCACATACTCAACCATCTTATAGTCTTCTATGATTGCTAACACTCATTGCATACACATGAGCAAAACGTTTCAACCAGACGCATAGAAAGATAGGGGCTTATTGTTTTGCCTCCCAACGTATTCACCTCAATGGTGATGTCAACAATAATAACTCATGCTACCCATATTCAACTAGACATATGTGCCTAGATCTTTCCTCACCACATGATGCTTGCCAAAAGAGAAAAATAAAAAGGAATAGAGAAAATAACTTTGACTCTTGCATGAAAGTAAATACATAAAAGTAAAAGATAGGCCCTTCGCAGAGGGAAGTAGGGATTTGTAGAGGTGCGAGAGCTCAAAGCGAAATTGAGAGATAAAAACATTTTGAGAGGTGTACTTTTCCCACCAACGAAAATGACTTAGAGCTCCCAACACTTTCCATGCTAGATATATCATTGGCTGTTCCCAAACAGAAAATAAAGTTTATTCCTTTTTCCACCATACTTTCACTTTCCATGGCTAGCCGTATCCACGGGTGCCCTCCATACCAACACTTTCCAAGGAATTTATTATTTGACAACATAAAGTAAATTCATTTTTCATTTCGGGACTGGGCATCCCTAAAACCTTTGCCCTACTCTCGTGCAATGACAAGTGAATAAACACTCATCGTGAGAATAACACATCTAGCATGGAAAAAATTGGCCACCCCTCACCGCCTCGCAAGCGGTATGAGCACACAAAAGAGAAAATTATTTTTGAAAATTAGAGATGGCACATACAAATTTGCTTAGAACGGCATAGAAATACCGCATATAGGTAGGTATGGTGGACTCCTGAAAATGAGATTTGGGTTTAAGGGTTTTTGGATGCACAAGTAGTATTCTACTTGGTGCGAAATTTTTGGCTAGCAAAGATGGGGGGCAAGCACCACATGTTAAAGGATCTATGACAATATGACTTCTATGTGAATATGAGAAAACATAAATCATTACGTTGTCTTCCTTGTCCAACATCAACAATTTTGGCATATAATATTTTGATGGGGGCTCACAATCACAAAAGATTTCCAAGATAGTGTATTTGCATGTGAAATTTCTCTTCCTTATACTAATTATTCGTGAATTGCTTGTATGGCCAATATTGTGATTGTCAAGCCTCAAAAGATTTAACTTCCTAAACCCAAATGTGAAGCTACCACTAGGCATGATATGATTTCAACTTCATGACATTCAATTTATTCAACAATTTACTCATTGGATATAAGTGAAGCACAAGAGAAATGACAAACTACTCCAGAAAGATATAAGTGAAGATCATGCGAGTAGTTAAGTAAATAGGTAGCTATTTGAGGACTCTCTCGTATTTAAAAACTTCCAGATCTAAGTAATTTATTTAAAAAGCAAGCAAACAAAACAAAATGACATTTCAAGGAAAGCACACATCATGTGAAGAAGCAAAAAGTTAGGCTCAACCGATACTAACCGATAATTGTTGAAGAAAAAGGTGGGATATCTACCGTGGCATCCCCAAGCTTAGATGCTTGAGACTTCTTGAAATATTATCTTGGGGTGCCTTGGGCATCCCCAAGCTTGAACTTTTGTGTCTCCTTAATTCCTCTCATATCACGGTTTCCTAAATCTCAAAAGCTTCATCCACACAAAACTCAACAAGAACTCGTGAGATGAGTTAGTATAAACCAATGCAAAAACTTTATCATTCTATACTGTAGCAAATCACTAAAATTATTATTCAACGTTGCATACTAAATGCCTCTGCATATTTAATACTCCTATCCTCAAATAGAATCATTAAACAAGCAAACATATGCAAACAATGCAAACATAACAGCAATCTGCCAAAACAATACAGTCTGTAAAGAATGCAAGAGTATCAATACTTATTCAACTCCAAACATTATGAAATTCTACCACACTGTAGAAAATTTATCAGAGATTATTATGCAAAAAGTTTCGACATTTTATCACATTCCGACTTTTCTAGGGAATTTTTGCAACATCGATAAACTTTCTGTTTTGAAACAGCAACATGTATACTTGAAAGATAAGCATGGCAAAGGCTATCAATGCCACTTTTATTGAAATATGGAAAGCATTACTATAAATAACAGAAAGAAAATCCTAAAAAAATAAATTGACGCTCCAAGTAAAACTCATATCATGTGACGAATGAAAACATAGCTCCAAGTGAGGTTACCGATAATGTTGAAGAAGAAAGAGGGGATCCCTTCCGGGGCATCCCCAAGCTTAGTTGCTAGGATCTTCCTTGGATATTAACTTGGGGTGCCTTGGGCATCCCCAAGTTCTTGTCACTCCTTATTCTCCTCATATCGATATCTCATCCAAAACTTGAAAACTTCAATCACACAAAACTTAACAAAACTTCGTGAGATAGGTTAGTATGATAAAGAGCAAACCATTTCACTTTGGTTCTGTCAAAGACAAGATTCATAATTGTTTCCACACAATTCCTAATGTAGCATATAATTTCCACAGTTTATATTGAGCAATATAAGCCATAGAACCTAGGAAACAAGCAAACTATGCATTGAAAACAGAATCTGTCAAAAACAGAACAGTCTGTAGTAATCTGTACTCAAACCATACTTCTGATACTCCAAAAATTATAAAAAAATGTAACACGTGGGAAATTTGTATATTAAACTCCTGCAAAAATAATCAACTCAAAAGCACTCTTCTGTTAAAAATGAGACTTGTTTTCGTGAGCACAAAAGTTTCTGTTTTTCAGCAGGGTCAAATCAACTATCACCCAACATGATCCCAAAGGCTTTACTTGGCACTTTATTGAAAAAAGCAATAAAACATGATTAATACAGTAGAATAATCATGTGAACACACAAAAACAGTAGGTAAAAGTGTTGGGTTGTCTCCCAACAAGCGCTTTTCTTTAATGCCTTTTAGCTAGGCATGATGATTTCAATGATGCTCGCACAAAAGATAAGAACTGAAACACAAAGAGAACATCATGCATCATAAGTTCCTCTCTCATAATAATTTTCAGTAGCATCATGAATAGATTCATCAATATAACCATCACATAAAACATTCTTTTCATGATCCACAAGCATAGAAAATTTATTACTCTCCATATAAGCAATTCTATTCTCATTCATAATAGTAGGAGTATCATGCGAAACTTGAAAACTAAAAATTGTTCCCACATCAAGAGAGTAATGTTCGGTAAAAGGATATTAAAAATTATGACAATAATTATCACTACTTTTTATAACATAAGTATCATCACAATAATCATCATAAGTAGGAGGCACACAATCATCATAGCAAATTTGATCATTCAAAGTAAGGGGACTAAAAAGATCATCTTCATTAAACATAGCTACCCAAATCTTGGGATAAAAATTAATTGCAGCAAATAAATTCTCAAACATGTCATTCTCATCAAACATAGCATCCCCTAGCTTGTGGTTGGCATATCATAAGCATAATCATTCTCATCATTAATAGTATGAATAGCACCAACGGTATAACAATTGCTATCATCATAATTTCCCAAGTTGGTGCCAAAAAGATTTCCAATATTATAATAAGTATCATTATCTTCCCAATCATAATCATCACAACAAGCAATAGGAATAACAAAATCATCATCAATAGTGCTCTCGGTCATTGTTCCATAAGATACAGGAGCAATATCATCATCAAGTGCATCATCTTCCACAATAATTTTTGATTCATTTTCATGAGGCACAACAATAATAGGAGCAAAACTATTTGGGAGAGATACCTTTTTACCTCTATTCTTTCTTCTTCTTTTCTTCTTCTTCACCACACCATGTGTGGGTTTAATTAATTTCTTCAAGCTTCTTGTTGAAAAGATTGATCGGATAGGAAGCTCCTCCTCGTTACCTGATTCATCATAATAAACACTAGGAGGGTATTGGGAAATATTTCCCCTTTCATTAGTACTCTCTTCATATTACATTTGTTCTCTTGTCTTTAGGTTTTGCCAATATAAGGATTCTCAATGCAATTTATCGCACAAAACATATAAATTCCCTCTAGATCAAAATCAAGAAATCTCTTGAGATTACATTTTGGAATATCCTTAGTTATACGTTTCATTTCTTCATACCCCAATAGAAGAATAAGCTCTTTATGATGCTCAAGGGTAATCAAGTTATCACAATTTTTTGACACGATTTGATCATGAAAGAATCTGCATTGAAGATTTAAATGACCATGTTCATTGCAAAGTTCACAAGGATGACGGAAAAAATTAAATCTTTCAGCACAATCATCTAGCCTCTCTTGCAACCTTTTCTTTTCTAAATCTTTGTGCTTCTTACAAAATCTATCTTCCCTTTCTGGTGTGCAAAGGCACTCCCAATCATTCCGCAAAAAGTGACATGCTTATAAGAAACATTTTTGTCATGACTAGTGCAATCATCATTAGCATTTTGGCATTTTGGATATTCAAAGAATTCATACTAACAACATTGCAATCATGCTCATCATTCAAATATTTTGTGCCAAGCATTTTATTGACTTCTTCTTCTAACAAATGAGCACAATTTTCCAATCCATCATTTTCAAGAAAGATATTATAAAGATGATCAATAATATGATGCAACCTAAATTCCATTTTTTATAGGTTTTCTTCTACGAACCAAACTAGTGATAAAATAAGAAACTAAAAGATTCAATTGCAAGATCTAAAGATATACCTTCATGCACTCACCTCCCCGGCAACGGCGCCAGAAAAGAGCTTGATGTCTACTACGCAACTTTATTCTTGTAGACACGTGTTGGCCCTCCAAGCGCAGAGTTCTGTAGGACAGTAACACTTTTCCCTCAAGTGGATGACCTAAGGTTTATCAATACGCGAGAGGTGTAGGATGAAGATCATCTCTCTCAAACGACCATACAACCAAATACAAGAAATCTCTTGTGTCCCCAACACACCCTATACAATGGCAAATTGTACATGTGCACTAGTTCGGCGAAGAGATGGTGATAAAAGTGTAATATTGATGGTAGAAATATATTTTTATAATCTGAATAAATAAAAACAGCAAGGTAGCAAATAGTATACGGGCACAAAAACGGTATTGCAATGCTTAAAAATGAGGCCTAGGGTCGGTACTTTCATGAGTGCAACCTCTCAACGATGCTAACATAGTTGGATCATATGATTATCCCTCAAAGTGCAACAAAGAATCACTCCCGAGTTCCTATTAGTGGAGAACAAAAGATATAAATTGTTTGTAGGGCATGAACCACCTCAAAGCTATTCTTTTCGTTCGATCTATTCAAGAGTTTTCACTAGAATAACACAAAGCTATTCTTTCCGTTCGATCTATCCTAGAGTTCATACTAGAATAACACCAAAGCTAATTCATATTCATAATACTCAATCCACAAAAAGAACTATAAAGAGACCCCAAAGTTTTCGTCGAAGAAAAGATAATAGAAACGAGCATCAACCCCTATGCGTAGATTACCCCAATATCACCGCAGGAATCCGCGAGTTGAATGCCAAGACACATATCAAGTGAATCAATATGATACCCCAATTGTCACCTCAAGTATTCATACCGCAAGACATATATCATGTGTTCTATTCTCTGTATATTCAATCTGACAAGACAAAACTTCAAAGGGTAAAGACTAAATTCATCACAACAAGAGTATAGAGGGGAAAACATCATATGATCCGACTATATTAACAAAGCCCATGATATAGATCACGAGAGAGAGAGAGAGATCAAACACATAGCTACTGGTACAAACCCTCAACCTCAAGGGTGGACTACTCCCTCTTCATTGTGGTGGCCGCCGGGATGATGAAGATGGCCACCGGAGATGATTCCCCTCCGGCTGTGGTGCCAAAAGGAGCTAGATTGGTTTTGATGGATCTGAGCCTTGCATGCTGATGTAACTTGATCTAGGTTAACCCCGAAGGGTTTCGGAATATTTGGGAATTTATAGTGCAAAGAGAGGGTGCGGGAGGCCACTGAGGTGGCACAACCTACCTGGGCATGCCAGGGAGGCCTGGCATGCCCTCGTGGGTTGTGCCCCCCTCGGGGCACCCCCAGGTGCATCTCTGGCCCATTTGGTTCCTTCTGGTCCATAAAAAATCTCCGTGGAGTTTCGTTGAGTTTAGACACCGTTTGGTATTGATTTCCTGTGATGTAAAAACAAGCAAAAAATAGCAAGTGGCACTGGACACTGGGTCAATAGGTTAGTCCCAAAAATGATATAAAGTTTCTATAAAATGATTGTAAAACATCCAAGAATGATAAAATAACAACATGAATACTTCTTAAATTATAGATACGTTGGAGACGTATCAATGACGTCCCTCGAACTCTTGATCCAGCAGAGGATCGAGGGAGAGTTACGTCAGCATGACGGCATGGTGACGGTGATGGTGATGTGATCCGCGCAGGGCTTCGCCTAAACACTACGACGCTATGACCAGAGGAGTAAACTGTGGAGGGGGGCACCGCACACGGCTAAGATAACAATTGATGTGTTATGGGGTGCCCCCTGCCCCCATATATAAAGGAGGGGAGGAGGAGGCGGCCGACCAAGAGGGGCGCGCCATGGGGGGAGTCCTACTAGGACACCACTCCTAGTAGGATTCACCCCCCTTTTTCCTTTCTTCATCATAGGGGAAAAGGAAGGAGTGGGAGAGGGAGAGGGAAATAGGGAAAGGGGGGTGCCACCCCCTCCCTAGTCCTATTCAGACTCCCATGGGGAGGGGTGCGGCCACCCATTGTGGGCTGTCCCCTCTCTCTCGTGTGGCCCATGAGGCCCATGACTTCCCCCGGGGGGTTCCGGTAACCCCTCCGTACTCCGGTAAAATACCCGAACATCTCGAAACCATTCCGATGTCCGAATACCACCTTCCAATATATAAATCTTTACCTCTCGACTATTCCAAGACTCCTCGTCATGTCCATGATCTCATCCGGGACTCTGAACAAACTTTGGCCACCAAAACACATAACTCATAATACAAATCATCATCGAACGTTAAGCGTGCGGACCCTACGGGTTCGAGAACTATGTAGACATGACCGAGACACATCTCCGGTCAATAACCAATAGCGGAACCTGGATGCTCATATTGGTCAAACCGCAATAACAACATACGTTATTCCCTTTGTCGTCGGTATGTTACTTGCCCGAGATTCGGTATCATCATACCTAGTTCAATCTCGTTACTGGCAAGTCTCTTTACTCGTTCCGTAATGCCTCATCCCGCAACTAACTCATTAGTCACATTGCTTGCAAGGCTTATAGTGATGTGCATTACCGAAAGGGCCCAGAGATACCTCTCCGATACTCGGAGTGACAAATCCTAATATTTATCTATGTCAACCCAATAAACACCTTCGGAGACATCTGTAGAGCATCTTTATAATCACCCAGTTACATTGTGATGTTTGATAACACACAAGGTGTTCCTCCGGTTTTTGGGAGTTGCATAATCTCATAGTCAGAGGAATATGTATAAGTCATGAAGAAAGCAATAGCAATAAAACTTAACGATCATTATGCTAAGCTAACAGATGGGTCTTGTCCATCACATCATTCTCTAAGGATGTGATCCCGTTCATCAAATGACAACACATGTCTATGGTTAGGAAACTTAACCATCTTTGATTAACGAGCTAGTCAAATAGAGGCATACCAGGGACGTACTCTGTTTTGTCTATGTATTCACACATGTACTAAGTTTCCAGTTAATACAATTCTATCATGAATAATAAACATTTATCATGATATAAGGAAATATAAAATAACAACTTTATTATTACCTCTAGGGCATATTTCCTTCAGTCTACCACTTGCACTAGAGTCAATAATCTAGATCACATCGCCATGTGATTTAACACCAATAGTTCACATCACCGTGTGATTAACACCCATAGTTCACATCGCCATGTGACCAACACCCAAAAGGGTTTACTAGAGTCAGTAATCTAGTTCACATCGCTATGTGATTAACACCCAAAGAGTACTAAGGTGTGATCATGTTTTGCTTGTGAGAGAGGTTTAGTCAACGGGTCTGCCACATTCAGATCTGTATGTATTTTGCAAATTTCTATGTCTACAATGCTCTGCATGGAGATACTCAAGCTAATTGCTCCCACTTTCAATATGTATCCAGATTGAGACTCAGAGTCATCCGGATCAGTGTCAAAGCTTGCATCGATGTAACCCTTTATGACAAACTCTTTGTCACTTCCATAACCAAGAAACATTTACTTAGTCCTCTTTAGGTACCTAAGGATAATTTTGACAGCTGTCCAATATTGTATCCCCTTGCCAAACTCATGGCAAGGTACACAATAGGTCTGGTATACAACATGGCATACTTTATAGAACCTATAGCTAAGGCATAGGGAATGACTTTCATTCTCTTTCTATCTTCTGCCGTGGTCGGGTTTTGAGTCTTACTAAACTTTATACCTTGCAATACAGGAAAGAACTCCTTTGACTGTTCCATTTTGAACTACTTCAAAATCTTGTCAAGGTATGTACTCATTGAAAAAAATCTAATCAAGCGTCTTGATCTATCTCGATGGATCTTGATGCCCAATATGTCAGCAGCTTCACCGAGGTCTTTCTTTGAAAAACTCCTTTCAAACACTCATTTATGCTTTCCAGAAAATTCTACATCATTTCTGATCAACAATATGTCATTCACACATACTTATCAGAAAGGTTGTGGTGCTCCCACTCACTTTCTTGTAAATACAGGCTTCACCGCAAGTCTGTATAAAACTATAGGCTTTGATCAACTCATCAAAGCGTATATTCCAACTCCGAGATGCTTGCACCAGTCCATAGATAGATCGCTGGAGCTTGCACACTTTGTTAGCACCTTTAGGATCGACAAAACCTTCTGGTTGCATCATTTACAACTCTTCTTTAATAAATCCATTAAGGAATGCAGTTTTGACATCCATTTGCCAGATTTCTGTAACATCCCAAATTTTGGAATGTTAATATAATTAATTGAATTGTTTGTTTGTTTGCTTGAGTGAATTAAACTTGAGTGAAATTTGAACCTTTTCAAAACTTTTGAAAGAGAGGGAATAAAATGACTTTCCCTTCTCCGTAAATTCAAATTCATCCTATTAAAATCAATGAGAGAAGATGACATGACTTCTTCAACTATAAAGAATTTGAACGGAGTTTTGCAATTTAATTCTTTCAAATATTTGCACTTGCTTCTCTATTTTTCTTCCCCAGAAATACCCGAAAAATAAATTCTTGCAAGCAAGAAAGAGCGGAGGAAAATGACCCTCCAAAATCAGGGGCATTTTGAAAATATTTGAGCCAAGAAAACCAAAGTTTTATTTAAAAATTATTTGCAAAAGAAATAAAGCCTTTAGGGATTTTCTGAAAACATTTTTTTAAGTTTTTATTTTGGCCGTGGAATAATGCTCATCATCTACATTTTATTTTTCTGATAATTTTAGTATATAAAACTCTTTATTCGAATTGATTTGATTTCCTTTTATTGTTTTAGTTTCCTAATTTTAAAAATAGGAATGGAATCGTTTTATTAGGAAAAACCTGGCCCATTAAGCACTTTCCTATTCTAGCCCAACAAGAGATCATCTCCTTCCTCTGTTTCCTCTCACGTTCTGAAGCTTTCCATATCCATGGAGGCAGGAATCTCCACCTTCCCGATCTCCCTCGTCTTTCCATCTCAGCGCCTCCCGAGACCGCCTATAAAACCCCTCCTCTCCTCGCTCCATTTTTCCCATCACCACGCCTCCCTGCCCGTAGCCTTCTCGCCACCGTCCTCCTTTTCCTGCCTAGAACGCCACCAGAGCTCTCCTGGAACCTCCCATCGCCCAGCGCCACCTCCCCAGCGCCGACCCCTCCTCCGCCACCCCCACCTCGCCGGCGACCTCGCCCCCTCGCCGAGCAGCCCTCCACATCGCCGTCCCCTTCCTGCCATCTCTGCCTCACGTACAGGTAACTCCGTTTTCGTTTTCAGATTTATTCCGTAACAGATTTAGTTCCGTTCTTGTTTAGCTTATAACTTTTGATCTAGAAGTCCAATGATGCTGATTCTTTTGCGTTAGATCACAATTTTCTTGTAGTTTCCAAAATATATAATTTGTCTATGTTTGGATTTATAAAATTGAGTTAGATCAGATTTGAATTAAAGCTTGTTTTGCTTATTCGGGAGTTTAAAATAGATTTTATTTGATTCTTTTTCTACTGATCACTAGTGATCATATTTACCAGTGGTAAAAACTTCAAAATTGTTTGAGTATTTTAGCTTATTGTTTCATGTAAAACAAATTCTGTTTTAGTTCTATTCAATTATAGCTACTTCTTTTCTGTAGTTGTTTTTAAATTATTTTATTTTATATTTCAGAAAGTTTATGTTTGGTTTCTATTAGTTAAACAGTAGGTGTTCAACAAGTTTTTATATTTATTTTTATTTTGTTATCGTGAAATCAATTCAAGTTCGCTAATAACTTGCAATGGATTTCTACTGTTTTAACTCCCAATTGAAAATACTTTCAAAATAGCTTTATGAAAAAATATTTTTTCTTTGTCTTAACTAAATTTATATTTTATTCTCTGTTATTCTAGTGTTTTATTTTCCGTTAGACAAAACTATTTTTGTGAATGTTGTAGAAGAAGACTCCTAGTTTTATTTGAAGTTCCTTGATTCTTATTAGCTCTCTCTTTTGTTTTGATTGTTAGTGTGAGTGCTTATGTGAATGATATGTTTGTTATATAGATTTTATCGAGAGTGACGAGTAGTCTATCAAGTTATTTCTTGAGAACGATAATTCTTCTTCGTCAACATCACCGAGCAAGTTCACTTTGACCATGCTTTCATACCTATGTTTTATTGCATTTAGTGGCACCTTTGCAACCACCCTCAAGAGTGTTATTGAATCCTTGTAGTTGAGTAGTATGCATGAGGTAGGAACCCACCCCTGATTACCAAGCCCGGACGATATTTTATTTAATGCTACGCTATAGTAGACGGGTTTTGGTATGAGTACTGGAGTGGTGTGAGAATGGAGGATTTTACGTCAATGACGATAACTCCATGATGGAATCTGCAAGGACTGCATCTTCAAGGCCTCAAGACTTCAAGACTCAAGACAAGAATTCAATACACACTCATCGGGTGAAGGATTTGTTGACGGGCACCTGGAGAAACCGGTGGTTGGCGGGATGCATGGAGAAGCGCCATGACATCTTGCGGAAAGCTTCACCCAGACTCAAAGAGACGGAATAATACTTCACGCCGGAAGCTTACTGTGCAACCGCAAGTCATTATGGGCTCTCGCTTGGTTGACCTTAGTTGTGACTCTGGCTGGGACGGTACTAGCAGATGTAGAACTACGGTAGGATGGGTTGAGTACCGCACGGTGGTCGAGGAACTCTTTGGAAGACCATGTTTGGTCATCTTGTTCTCAAACACTCAAGTGCGAGAACGTAAAGAGAGGGATCGAATCTTGCGGGTAAAGTGTACAAACCTCTGCAGAGGGTTATAACCTAATCGATTAGCCGTGTCCCCGGTTACGGACAATTTGAGCATCTGGACTTGGATCTATCTCGGAACTCTCACCACCGGACTGATAACTTAATTGTGGGCAACTTATGATGATTTTGGGCTATGAGACATCGGTTGGCGGAACCATGTCATGATAGAATACTCCATAGTACAGACTTCATTTATGCCTTTGATGTAGGGAAAATAAAACCAGCTTTTACGCAAACAAAACTCAGATACAGAGCCACAAAGCCATACTGCATATAGAATAGTTTATCATCTGTTGTTCTCTTATTGTGATCTTGCCGGTACATTCAATGTACTGACCTACACGGCTGCAACGTATCATGTTGCGATACTTTCCTCGACGAGTAAGAGTTACGATACAGTGGTTACGGTCTACACTCAACCTGCCGATGGCGTTGATGGGACTCCACACCCGCTTGATTGTTTTCACTGAGTATTATGAGGTATATATCATTTTACGTTATTTATACATGTGATTGCACTTTGATATATGTGTGTGCCAAAGATATCTTGATCCGTGGATGGCACGGATACACGAGGCTTGACCGTCGAGGTCGGGTCGCTCTGTAAATGGTATCGAGCACATGTTGGTATGAGAACGTGACCCTAGAAATCGGAAAGCCCCTTGGACAGGATATATCAAAAACTTTATTTTCAAAAAGACTCTTACTTCTCATCTCTTCTGATAGACACTCTCACCTCAAATAGTTAGAATATACCCCTTATCCTTTGATCACCCGGAGGATCAACTGAAGACGCTCCAAGAAGGATTTGATATCGGAGAACTGATGGCCCTTTCAGAGTAAAGAGGATTTCACCATGTATTAGAAGCTAGAACAGTTGAAGACTCCGAAGACTTGGAAAGATCTGAAGAATTATTAGACCTTTAGAAGACCAAACCCCTGTTATACACTTACGTTAGATACAATGATTTGTGAGCTGTCATTTGTTTGATGTTTTTCTGACAGCCACAAAGTAAAACTCGTTTCTTGAAAAACTGTTGTATTGTGTATGTACCCCTCCCCACCTCTCTCTCATCTCACCCTAAAACCCTTGAACCCCATAGATGATGAATGAAGTTGGACTGATATTCTCTGGACCGAAGAATCAGCCGGAGGCAGAGCTATGGATGCAGAACATGGAAAAACACTTCGGGAACTATTTGGTTTCAAGGAAGTATGAGGTCCAATACGCTCTTCAGTACTTTACAGAAAGTGCTGCAACCTGGTGGAGAATGCATCAAGCCATACAAGGATTTAAAGGAGCAAGAACTTGGGAGGAATTCAAGAAGACCCTGATGAGATCACGCCTTATCCGGAAGCACCATGATAACCAAGAAGAAACCTTGTGCTGCAAGATTTATGGAGAAATAGGACACACCTGGGAGGAACACAAGGATGGATGCTCTCATTGTGAGGAGAAACACCCGGTGAGGAATGCCCAACTAGCTGGTGACTTGCTTCTGTGTGAAGGAACCACCCACTACCCGGCAAAGTGTCACATTTACTCCACGGTGCAACAAACTATTCAAGCAGGAAGATGGAATGAAAGAAGCCCTCAAGGAAGATCTAGAAGAACCAAGAATGAATTAAAGTGTTGAAGACCGGATGGAGAAGGTCTCAACAGATTTTACTCCAATGCCCGCTATTCATGTGGAGAAGAAGGACATTTTCACAAGATTGCACCAAGGAAAGAAAGGAGTATCCGGGATATTTCCGACAGCAGAAGTGAAGTTTGACCCCGGAGATAGAAACTCGATCATTACAGAGAAATCCAGAAGAGAAAAGGAAGGCAACCCGAGAACAACGCAATTTTTGCAGAGAAGGACCCAAGTCATATCACTTGTTACAGGTGCAAGGATTTAGGTCATTACGCTAGTAAATGTCCAGAAAAGAAGCCAAGAATCCAAGGAGTCCGCATAGTCACAAAGAAGCCTCGAGACATGTCGGAAGTCATTTGTTTTCGCTGCAAGGGGCAGGACATTATGCTATTAAATGTCCCGACAAGATGAAAGCTGGAGTTGAGTAGTTGGAATTTTGATATGGATAATAAGAGTAGTAGAAAGCAATTTCCTTTTCATGAGCTCAATGAGTTGAGTTATGTAATAGATTTCTCGAGATTGTAATAGTTCATGACTCAATGAAGTTGTAATGTCACATGCTGAAAAGCTTTAAGGAGTTGCCATGTTTTATCTTGGAAATTAATATTTTGATGAACATGGAAGAAAGTGAGTTGTGATGCATAAACAGGAAATTGGAAATTGAGTTTGAAGTTCTTGGATGATATGAATGTATGCCCCAGAGATAAGTACCTTAATTCGAGCATCATTTCTGTTCCATAACCGCAGATGACGACCCTTTACGAGTCTTTCCTTAAAGGTCCGGAAACCATCATGACCTCGACAAGTGATCATGATTACCCAAGATCTGAAGGACATGATGAAGCATATTCACCTTGAAGGAGATGCAGGTCTACAAAGGCTACCCTTCATGCATAAGGGAGTGGAACTTTGGTATGTGGAGGTACACCTCCACCATTTGAAAGGAGTTTGCCCAAAAATGATGGGGCAGTACTTCTTCATTTCACGTGTGCCACAAGCAACTTTCTTCGATGCTGTTCGTGAAGCAGCCATGGAAGCCATACGTCAGATCGGAGAAATACTAGAAGCAAGACTCCGTTATACTCAGGAATACCTATGCGAAGTGCATGCAGAGATGATGAAGGAGAAGCTCAAGACCACCATGATGAAAAAGAAGATTGAAGATTTCAAGGCTCATGTCGCACACTTCGGTGGGATCAAGAATCCTCGAGGAGGATAAATGAATAAAGTTGGAAGTAATGCCCACCATACCAAATCATGTGGGTGGCAGCATTTGTAACAAAGTACTTTTAGGAATTTGAATTTGAAAATGGTTAAGGATGTAATGAAAGATTGATATGAAAATAATGAGATTTTATGGATAAACTTGTGCATTCTTTTGGTCGTAGTACTCTGTAAAAGCCACAAGATCAATGAAGAAAGAAATGTGTTATTCATGACGGTCCATAGAAGGAAGCTGAACAAAATAAGTTGGAGTTTTGTTTTGATATGATGGTATGAAGAAACAGTACTCATGGATTCAAAGGAGGTGTAACAAGAGAGTTACTCCAAGGATGATTTAAAGCTGCACTAGTCTTGAAGTGGGCCATAACCCACGTGCCCGTGGATTTTGAGAAGGAACAGTTGTAACCGGATAAAGGAATACACTTGGAAGAAGCAGTGATCAAATCAGCATACGCCCGTAGGAGGTTACGCAAAAACCTAAGAGTGGTGAAGTAACGATAGATGTTTTGTTTGGCTTGCGAAACCATGGATTTACTCAAACCAGTTCGGGAACAAGAGAAATTTCTGTAATGCTTGGTGAGAATGCCCAAGTGTTAGAATACGTGATTCGATATTTACATATGTGGTAATGATTCAAGCACGGGATGGATTGGCCCCATACCAAGACTTCTATCATGAACTATCATATGTTGATGGAAAATCAGAGAGACTTGAAAACCTTGAAGAGTGTCGACACTATAAGCCCTAAAACCATAGAATGGTAGGACTATGGAACCCCTTTACAGGCAACTGATGCCAATCGTATGTTATACGGTGAGGTTCAACCTAGACCGTTTTCTGCAGGAGGAACCATAAATTGTAGACCACCATGAGTATTTGAAAGTCGTCTAGAATGGACACGAGCCTATCACTAAGAAGATCCAATCTCGGACGAACCACAACTTTGACGAACCGACCCAAGATTTCGAGGAAAACTCTATGCTTTCGACAGAGGAGCTATTGTGAGATATGTGAAGAGACCTACATTGTCAGCCCTCCGGAGGAAATATCTGAGTTTATTGGAACCATGACCTTGTTTTTAAGTGTGGTAGCACCCCGACCTTTTCGACCAAGACATTTGCTAGAAGACCCCAACCCTAACCTTTTCTTGTTAGTTTCTTCAATCTCGAGGACGAGATTCATTTTAAGTGTGTAGGTTTGTAACATCCCAAATTTTGGAATGTTAATATAATTAATTGAATTGTTTGTTTGTTTGCTTGAGTGAATTAAACTTGAGTGAAATTTGAACCTTTTCAAAAACTTTTGAAAGAGAGGAATAAAATGACTTTCCCTTCTCCGTAAATTCAAATTCATCCTATTAAAATCAATGAGAGAAGATGACATGACTTCTTCAACTATAAAGAATTTGAACGGAGTTTTGCAATTTAATTCTTTCAAATATTTGCACTTGCTTCTCTATTTTTCTTCCCGAGAAATACCCCGAAAATAAATTCTTGCAAGCAAGAAAGAGCGGAGGAAAATGACCCTCCAAAATCAGGGGCATTTTTGAAAATATTTGAGCCAAGAAAACCAAAGTTTTATTTAAAAATTATTTGCAAAAAGAAATAAAGCCTTTAGGGATTTTCTGAAAAACATTTTTTAAGTTTTTATTTTGGCCGTGGAATAATGCTCATCATCTACATTTTATTTTTCTGATAATTTTAGTATATAAAACACTTTATTCGAATTGATTTGATTTCCTTTTTATTGTTTTAGTTTCCAATTTTAAAAATAGGAATGGAATCGTTTTATTAGGAAAAACCTGGCCCATTAAGCACTTTCCTATTCTAGCCCAACAAGAGATCATCTCCTTCCTCTGTTTCCTCTCACGTTCTGAAGCTTTCCATATCCATGGAGGCAGGAATCTCCACCTTCCCGATCTCCCTCGTCTTTCCATCCCAGCGCCTCCCGAGACCGCCTATAAAACCCCTCCTCTCCTCGCTCCATTTTTCCCATCACCACGCCCCTCCTGCCCGTAGCCTTCTCGCCACCGTCCTCCTTTTCCTGCCTAGAACGCCACCAGAGCTCTCCTGGAACCTCCCATCGCCCAGCGCCACCTCCCCAGCGCCGACCCCTCCTCCGCCACCCCCACCCGCCGGCGACCTCGCCCCGCCGAGCAGCCTCCACATCGCCGCCCCTTCCTGCCATCTCTGCCTCACGTACAGGTAACTCCGTTTTCGTTTTCAGATTTATTCCTGTAACAGATTTAGTTCCGTTCTTGTTTAGCTTATAACTTTTGATCTAGAAGTCCAATGATGCTGATTCTTTTTTGCGTTAGATCACAATTTTCTTGTAGTTTCCAAAAATATATAATTTGTCTATGTTTGGATTTATAAAATTGAGTTAGATCAGATTTGAATTAAAGCTTGTTTTGCTTATTCGGGAGTTTAAAATAGATTTTATTTGATTCTTTTTCTACTGATCACTAGTGATCATATTTACCAGTGGTAAAAACTTCAAAATTGTTTGAGTATTTTAGCTTATTGTTTCATGTAAAACAAATTCTGTTTTAGTTCTATTCAATTATAGCTACTTCTTTTCTGTAGTTGTTTTAAATTATTTTATTTTATATTTCAGAAAGTTTATGTTTGGTTTCTATTAGTTAAACAGTAGGTGTTCAACAAGTTTTTATATTTATTTTTATTTTGTTATCGTGAAATCAATTCAAGTTCGCTAATAACTTGCAATGGATTTCTACTGTTTTAACTCCCAATTGAAAATACTTTCAAAATAGCTTTATGAAAAAATATTTTTTTTCTTTGTCTTAACTAAATTTATATTTTATTCTCTGTTATTCTAGTGTTTTATTTTCCGTTAGACAAAACTATTTTTGTGAATGTTGTAGAAGAAGACTCCCTAGTTTTATTTGAAGTTCCTTCGGATTCTTATTCGCTCTCTCTTTTGTTTTGATTGTTAGTGTGAGTGCTTATGTGAATGATATGTTTGTTATATAGATTTTATCAGAGAGTGACGAGTAGTCTATCAAGTTATTTCTTGAGAACGATAATTCTTCTTCGTCAACATCACCAGGCAAGTTCACTTTGACCATGCTTTGTACCTATGTTTTATTGCATTTAGTGGCACCTTTGCAACCACCCTCAAGAGTGTTATTGAATCCTTGTAGTTGAGTAGTATGCATGAGGTAGGAACCCACCCCTCATTACCAAGCCCGGACGATATTTTATTTAATGCTACGCTATAGTAGACGGGTTTTGGTATGAGTACTGGAGTGGTGTGAGAATGGAGGATTTTACGCCAATGACGATAACTCCATGATGGAATCTGCAAGGACTGCATCTTCAAGGCCTCAAGACTTCAAGACTCAAGACAAGAATTCAATACACACTCATGGGTGAAGGACGGTTGACGGGCACCTGGAGAAACCAGTGGTTGGCCGGGATGCATGGAGAAGCGCCATGACATCTTGCGGAAAGCTTCACCTGACTCAAAGAGACGGAAGAATACTTCACGCCGGAAGCTTACGTGCAACCGCAAGTCATTATGGGCTCGCTTGGTTGACCTTAGTTGTGACTCTGGCTGGGACGGTACTAGCAGATGTAGAACTACGGTAGGATGGGTTGAGTACCGGACGGTGGTCGAGGAACTCTTTGGAAGACCATGTTTGGTCATCTTGTTCTCAAACACTCAAGTGCGAGAACGTAAAGAGAGGATCGAATCTTGCGGGTAAAGTGTACAAACCTCTGCAGAGGGTTATAACCTAATCGATTAGCCATGTCCCGATTACGGACAATTTGAGCATCTGGACTTGGATCTATCTCGAACTCTCACCACCGGATGATAACTTAATTGTGGGCAACTTATGATGATTTTGGGCTATGAGACATCGGTTGGCGGAACCATGTCATGATAGAATACTCCATAGTACAGACTTCATTTATGCCTTTGATGTAGGGAAAATAAAACCAGCTTTTACGCAAACAAAACTCAGATACAGAGCCACAAAGCCATACTGCATATAGAATAGTTTATCATCTGTTGTTCTCTTATTGTGATCTTGCCGGTACATTCAATGTACTGACCTACACGGCTGCAACGTATCATGTTGCAGATACTTTCCTCGACGAGTAAGAGTTACGATACAGGGTTACGGTCTACACTCAACCTGCCGATGGCGTTGATGGGACTCCACACCCGTTTGATTGTTTTCGCTGAGTATTATGAGGTATATATCATTTTACGTTATTTATACATGTGATTGCACTTTGATATATGTGTGTGCCAGCATACTGATCCAGGGATGGCACGGATACACAGAGGCTTGACCGTCTGAGGTCGGGTCGCTACAATTTCATAAAATGCGGCAATTGCTAACATGATTCGGATAGACTTAAGCATCGATACGAGTGAGAAAATCTCATTGTAGTCAACACCTTGAACTTGTTGAAAAACCTTTTTGCGACAATTCGAGCTTTGTAGATAGTAACACTACCATCAGCATCTGTCTTCCTCTTGAAAATCCATTTATTCTCAATGGCTTGCCGATCATCGGGCAAGTCAACCAAAGTCCATACTTTGTTCTCATACATGGATCCTATCTCAGATTTCATGGCCTCAAACCATTTTGAAGAATCTGGGCTCATCATCGCTTCATCATAGTTCGTAGGTTCATCATGGTGTATAGTAACATGACTTCTAGAACAGGATTACTGTACCACTCTGGTGCGGAACATGCTCCGGTTGACCTATGAGGTCCGATAGTAACTTGATCTGAAGTTTCAGGATCATTATCATTAGCTTCCTCTCTAGTTGGTGTAGGCATCACGATAACGGATTTATCTGATGAGCTACTTTCCAATTCGAGAGAAGGTGCAATTACCTCATCAAGTTCTACTTTCCTCCCACTCACTTCTTTCAAGAGAAACTCCTTCACTAGAAAGGATCCATTCTTAGCAACAAAGATCTTGCCTTCGGATCTGTGATAGAAGGTGTACCCAAAAGTTTCTTTTGGGTATCCTATGAAGACGCGCTTCTTCGATTTGGGTTCAAGCTTATCAGGCTGAAGCTTTTTCACATAAGCATCGCAACCCTAAACTTTAAGAAACGACAACTTAGGTTTCTTGCCAAACCACAGTTCATACAGTGTCGTCTCAATGGATTTAGACGGTGCCCTATTTAAAGTGAATGCAATTATGTCTAATGCATAACCCCAAGAACGATAGTGGTAAATCGGTAAGAGAAATCATAGATCGCACCATATCTAATAAAGTACCGACGTTCGGACACACCATTATGTTGTGGTGTTCCAAGTGGCGTGAGTTGCGAAACTATTCCACATTGTTTTAAATGAAGACCAAACTCGTAACTCAAATATTCGCCTCCAAGATCATATCATAGAACTTTATTTTCTTGTTACAATGATTCTCCACTTCACTCTGAAATTCTTGGAACTTTTCAAATGTTTCAGACTTGTGTTTCATCAAGTAGATATACCCATATCTGCTCAAATCATCTGTGAAAGTCAGAAAATAACGATACCCGTCGTGAGCCTCAACACTCATCGGACCGCATACATCGGTATGTATTATTTCCAGTAAGTCATTAGCTCGCTCCATTGTTCTGGAGAACGGAGTTTTAGTCATCTTGCCCACGAGGCATGGTTCGCAAGCATCAAATGATTCATAATCAAGTGATTCCAAAAGTCCATCTGTATGGAGTTTCTTCATGCGCTTTACACCAATATGAACTAAATGACATTGCCACAAATATGTTGCACTATCATTATCAACTTTACATCTTTTGGCATCAATACTATGAATGTGTGTATCACTACGATCGAGATTCAATAAATCATTTACATTGGGTGTATGACCATAGAAGGTTTTATTCATGTAAACAGAACAACAATTATTCTCTGACTTAAATGAATAACGGTATTGAAATAAACATGATCCAATCTTATTCATGCTCAACGCAAACACCAAATAACATTTGTTTAGGTTCATCACTGATCCCGAAGGTAGAGGGAGTGTGCGATGGTGATCTTATCAACCTTGGAATCACTTCCAACACACATCGTCACCTCGCCCTTAACTAGTCTCTGTTCATTCTGTAACTCCTGTTTCGAGTTACTAATCTTAGCAACTGAACTAGTATCAAATACCCAGGGGTTACTACGAAAACTAGTAAGGTATACAATAATCTGTATATCAAATATACCTTTGTTCACTTTGCCATCCTTCTTGTCCGCCAAATGTATGGGGTAGTTCCACTTTCAGTGACCATTTCCTTTGCAGTATAAGCACTCAGTTTCAGGCTTGGGTCCAGTTTTGGGCTTCTTCACGGGAGTGGAAACTTGCTTGCCATTCTTCTTGAAGTTCCCTTTTCTTTCCCTTGCCCTTTTACTTGAAACTAGTGGTCTTATCAACCATCAACACTCGATGCTCTTTCTTGATTTCTACCTTCGCTGATTTCAGCATCGCGAAGAGCTGGGGGGTCGTTTTTGTCATCCCCTTGCATATTATAGGTCATCATGAAGTTCTAGTAGCTTGGTGATAGTGACTAGAGAACTCTGTCAATCACTATATTATCTGGAGGATTAACTCCCACTTGATTCAATTGATTGTACTACCCAGACATTCTGAGTACATGCTCACTGGCTGAGCCATTCTCCTCCATCTTGTAGGAAAAGTACATGTCAGAGGTCTCATACCTCTCGACATGGGCATGAGTCTGAAATACCAATTTCAACTCTTGGAACATCTCATATGCTCTGTGACGTTCAAAACGTTTTTGAAGTCCTGGTTCTAAGCCATAAAGCATGGTGCACTAAACTATCAAGTAGTCATCATACCGAGCTTGTCAAACATTCATAACGTCTGCATCAGCTCCTGCAATAGGTCTGACACCAAGCGGTGCATCAAGGACATAATTTTTCTATGCAGCAACGAGGATAATCCTCAGATCACGGACCCAGTCCACATCATTGCTACTATCATCTTTCAACTTAGTTTTCTCTAGGAACATGTTAAAAATAAAACAGGGGAGCTATACACGAGCTATTGATCCACAACATAGATATGATAAAACTATCTGGACTAAGTTCATGATAAATTAAGTTCAATTAATCATATTACTTAAGAACTCCCAGTTAGATAGACATCCCTCGAGTCATCTAAATGATCACGTGATCCAAATCAACTAAACCATGTCCAATCATCACGTGAGATGGAGTAGTCATCAATGTGAACATCCCTATGTTGATCATATCTACTATATGATTCACGTTCAACCTTTCGGCCTCCAGTGTTCCGAGGCCATGTTTGTACATGCTAGGCTCGTCAAGTTGTCGGGGAAGCTGATCGTGGCCCACGAACACCTATGGGACCGGGTCCCTTGTGGTTCGGAGGGGGCGGAGATTGCACAAAGAGCGGATCGAAGCGATGCACACGAGCAGATTTACCCAGCTTCGGAGCTCTCCGGAGAGATAATACTCCTACTGCTGCTTGGTTGATTCTATTGTGTTCTTGCTAGGGAGCAATGAGGGCTACAAAACCTAGCCTAGGTGTATGTAGTTTCGAATGAGTCGAGTGAACTAAACCGGAGCCGAACCCTTTCTATGTTGCACTTGGGCCTCCTTTTATAGGTACAAGGGGTCACCACAGGTGGCAAGTAGACTAGGGTAAAATAGTAAAAACATTGGTTGGTACACCGCTTTGTACAAAGGTCTGATGATCTGTACCTAACTCGACGGCAAGGGACAAAAGTCATAATGTCCGTCCCTCGTCGCTGAACAAAGGCAACAGGGACCGCAAGGCGCCTCCGCTTGCCACGATGGTAGCTTGTCAGCGCCGCTTATCGCCGCTCCCCGCTGGCTGCACAGCCCATTGACATGCGTGCCTGGGAAAGCCCCATGGCGACACGTTGGCGGATGAGCTGGAGCGGAGATGAAGAGAGGTCACTTTGCATGGCGAAGCGCCTTGTCGCTGGCAAGGTTCTTGTCGCTTCGGGAGCTTGTCGCTCACCAAGCCTTCCGGCAAGCTCCTCTTGCCGGGTCTTGTTTCCTTTGTGCCCCGAGTGGCCTTCCCGCAAGCTCCTCTTGCCGGGCCTTGATTACTTTGTTCTTGAGTGGCTCCAAAGGAGCCGCCGAGGATCTTGGCGGTCACCAGGCCAGCCTCCTTGCTGTGCTGCGACTGTCCGTGCACGAAGTTCGGGATACTAGGGTGCCCTTACTCTAGTACACCGACAGAGCCCCGGGCCTGGGCCACACAGCGCTAAGCTCTGTTGGGCCAGCCCAAAAAAGCGATTCTGCAGCACGCGGCCTGGATCGCGCAGATTATTCGCCGGACCCACCACGCCCCCACGAACGGCACGTTCCGGACGTGGCGCCGTGGGAGAGATCGTGGGGCTTTTCTTTAATAGGAAAACCGGAACGCCCGTCCCCTCTCCCCCTTTATAAGCAGGGGGAACAGGGGCAGGACGCCCACTTGCCATTGCTGTCACATCAGAAACCACCGCCGCACCCCCCCTTCTTCTCGAGCCCAAAGAGAGCGACGCTCCGCCCCTTCCCCATTGCCACCGGCACCATCAACGCCGTCGGCCTCCTCCACCACCTCCGCCATGGCTCCGAAAGCCGACAAGGGCAAAGGGGTGAAATCGGCCGAGGCGCAGTGGCTCGCGGAGCTGCGGAAGGAGCGGGCCCTCTTCGATCCCCTGCTTGACAGGAAGGAGCTGCGGGAGCTGTATTACCTTTTCTGGTCGACAGAGACACGGGCGCACCCGCGCACGAGAGTCATCTCCGCCGCCACATCCGAGAAAGTTTCCATCAGTACCCTTTCTTGGCTTTTTCCATCTGCGGGCTCTGCCGCTTTTCCAATTCTTTTGCGATGTCATGAACACATATGGCCTCCGCCTCCTTGATTTCACCCCAACGCCGCCCTCACCATGGCGTTTCGCACACCTCTGCGAGAACTTTGTCGGGTCCACCCAAATGTAGCACTCTTCCGCCATTACTTCATGCCCCGCGAGAGAGAGGAGAGCCGCTGTCGGAGGGATTGCATGGGTTTCGGGATCGGCAAGAAGGAAGCATATCTTGACGAGAGCTGCGCAGCAAGTGGGAGGAGTGGAGAGCTGACTGGTGTTGATTTTAGAGGAGGAGCCACAGCCATTCACCGCCTGCGCCAAACTCCCATAGTGCGCGGCAATGATTGGAGCAACTTACGCGGAGGACGACAAGTTGAAGATTGCCGTGACCGGATCTTCAGCCCGGCAAGCAGTGGCTTACCGAGGAGATGTTGGCGCGACTTCCTTCGCCGCCGCATTGCGCCCTTGCAGGAGAGGAGGAGGCCTGCTTGGGAATTCCAAAACGCGGCGGATATCATGAGGCTGCGCCCGGGTTTGAACTGGAACTTTACTGTCTTGGAGCTGGACGGCATGCTGCGGGAGCTGTTCAAGCCTGATGCGGATCACCCCGAGTGGTTCATGTTGCCGAGGGGAGTCGTGCCCTTGTGCAACAACTCGTCGCTTGACAGCATCCGCGCGATGATGTTGCCAGCGATTCCCATGGAATCGCTCCAACTTGGTAGGAGCCCGCCGACGACGCCGTGCAGCAGTTCTTCGACAACTTGGTGGAAGTGCCGATCCGTGCCGACGAAGCGAAGCGGCTCACCGCGACACCACCGAAGGGAGATGGCGCGACGCCACAAGGTTGGAGGAGGCGGCAGAAGCTGCCGCCGCCGGCGTGTTTGGGTTTACCGTCGAGGAGGCGGAAACAGCCGAGGCGGCAAGCCTTGCCGACCGAGAAGAGCTCGCCGGTGAGGAGGAGCAGAGTAGAGCCCGACGCCGATCCGGAAGAGACCGCCGGGCGCCTCCCCTCCGCCGTCAAGCAGCTTGCCGCAGAAGAGCCCGCGGCCCCGCCAAGGAGCCGCCCGCAAGACCGAGAAGTGGCGGGCGGCAGACGGCTCAACAGCCGCCTCGCCGACGCGCTTCCACCGCGGCAAGCATCATTGCCACGGAGCGCCTCCTACCGCCACAAAGCGGGGAGCGGGCCTTCGAGCCACGGCCCCGTGATCCGCCAAGCGCCCGAGGGAGCCTACTCCTCCTGCCGCCGTCGCACCGAGCGGACTTGACTTCTCCGCCTCAGCCCGAGGAAGAAGAGGAAGAGTAAGTTCTTGTCACTGCTACTTGTAATTCTTCAATTTATCGCCGCCTTGTATCCGACTTGCTTCATTCTGAGCTCTTTCCTTCTTCAGACGCTGGCTCGAGGGCGCCGAAAAGGGCCAAGACTCGGTGGTCGCTGTCGAAGACGATTCCCCAATGTGGCGAGGGGCACGTCCGAGACTCCCTTGCCGGATCCGCAACTCTTCGACAGAGCAGCCCCAAAGACAGCCCCCAGCCGTAAGTGTTTGGATTATCTCTACGGTTCGGTGTGCTTGGGTGCTCCTTCTTCTTGATATCCGACTTGTTGAATTGTGTAGGAGCAGAGCGGCCTCATCGAGAGGCCCCAAGTCACTCCTGAAGTTCTGCTTGCTTCAACCACGCCGAGGAAGAACTCTCCGCCAAGGGCGCTCTCCCAAGGGAGGCCTCCGACAAGGGAGCTTCTCCGACAAGGCAGCGCCGACGACCCTCCCGTGGTGGAGACCGCGCTACAGATCCCATTGCGGTAATCTTCTTACTTGAAAATTTCCCTTGGGTCTTGTTTTCTTTTGTTCTTCTTTTCAACATTTGTTTGACTTGTTCTTTTTCTTTTTTCGATCATCGATCCATCACGGAGAGCCGATGGAGATTGAGGTTGCCGGCGAGGAGGACGCTCACGGAAACAATGACAACGCCGTCAACATGGACGAGGAGGCCGGCGCCAACGGGTCCGCCGGCGAGGAGGCCGCCAAGGCTGCCGGCGCAGAGGCTGGGAGGGGTCCGTGATCGATCGACGCCCCGAGGGCCGCAGGAGCGCCAGCGCCTGCACCGATCGCCGATCCCCCGCCACCGATGCCGCACCAGACTCTGAAGAGCCCCAGCCCGGCGCCTATCTGAAGGCCGATGAAGGTGTCTTCATCAAGCTTCTGTGGGCGTCAAGCTCCAGGGCACCTGCCGAAGGGGAGACCTTCGACGCGGAACTGCTCGCCTCCGCCGGGCTGTCGCTGGTTGACGCTCCAAGCAACAGCAGCGGCGAGCCTGAGGAGGAGCAGCTACTGAAGAGGCTGTTGTCGCTCTACCGCGCCCGCCAAGCCAAGTTGGAGTCCAGGGAGGCGCTTGTCGCGAGGGCGGAAGCTGACATGGAGAAACGCGCAGAAGAGCTCGCGCCGCCAACAAGGGAACTCTCCGGGACATAGCGTAAGCGGGGGAGCAGCTTGTCGAGGAGCGCACGGCTTTCATCTTGGAGAAGGCCGAGGTCGAGGAGCAGCAGAGGCTTGCCGGCGAGAAGCTCTCCGCGCAAGAAGGTGAGCTGGCGCAGCGGAAGATCAACCTCGATAGCTACGAGGAAGATCTTGCCGCGAGCGAGCAATCAATTGGCGGGGCACTCCAGGAGGCAAAAGACGCTGCCGCGGCCGCCGAGACCGCCAAGAAGGAACTAGAGACGAGGGTGACCCAGCTGGAGGCCACCCTCCAGAAGAGCGGCGAAGAGGTCTCCGCGCTAAAGCATGAGCGCGAGAAGGACGCCTACACTCTTGGTGAGTTGCAGGGTCGTCTCGCTGAGAAGATCAAGTAGATCGACGCCGCCAAGGACTCCAAGGCGGATCTGGAGCTGAAACTGACCACCCTGACGGAGACGCTGAACGGCGCCAAGGATCGAGAAGCGGGCCTGTTGGAGAAGATCAAAGCCAACGAGGAGTTGTTGTCGAATGCTGTGACCGCCCAGAATAATCTCAGAGACAGCATAATGCACTGGACAGAAGGTCTTGTGGACACCGCCGCCGGCATCCATAATGAGCTGATGGAGCTAGGGATGGTGGATCTTGGGTACTCCACCGACGAGAATCTCCAACCCAGCGTCAAGCTCAGCCTATTCTTCAAGGGCGTGTTGACGGGTCTCCAGCGGCTCCGAGAGGAGATCCCAAAGCAGCTAGCTGAGGAGTCGCGCCAAGTCTGTGTCGGGGCCCTCCAGAAGGTGCTGATGAAGGTGGCCTTCCGCAATCCAGGCGTCAACTTCACCAATGTCCTCAAGTCCCTGCCGCCAAGTGCTGACGTTGAAGCGCTCAAAGCCCTTGTCGCACCCATCGTGGACAGGGTGAGCAAAGTGAAGAGGGTTGATGGCGACCGCGTGGACTAGACCGCCAAGTTTATCTTTCCTTTGTCGCTGTTGAACATGTTTAGAACAATTCATTAGATCTGCGACAAGTTATTTTGTAATATACACTATCTTAGGCAATCGATCACAATGTTATTTCCTTTACTCGATTTCTTCCCTTGTATGTTTATGCCCTACGCTTTTAGGGGACTTGTCGGTGCAAACACCTTTGTCATGAAGGCTGAGTCTTGAACGTCAAGACTTCTTTGGCGATGCTGCCTCCGATAAGCAACCTTGTCGTAACTAGTTGCAGCACGCTTAAGTTGTTGAGTGGACTCGAAACAACATAAGGGCATAAGCTAGCCACGAGTTGGTTCCTCCGCCGCACGGGTTTTCCATACAAAGTACTATCGCTCGAGGAAGATAACTTGAAAGTTTAAAACTGAATTTTAAACTTAGCAACTTAGCTTTTCTCATTGTTTGTTTCCGGCAAGGTGATACTTCCTCGGCGACACTTGGTGGCCCACACCCTTATCTTCTCCTCCCCGGTTAACTTGTGGGTGGATGAACCTTGCCCTCTTTTGAGAAGAAAGAAGAAAATAAAGTTATGGAGCCTAGTGGCTCGTTATCGCTATCGGGTGTGGATGCTGCACAAAATGTTAGATAACACATGCATATAAGATTATGAAAGCATGTATTGACAAGTTGTGCGCAACACATAGGCTTTTATCGATGCACGGGTCTCTGCCGGCTTTGTACAAAGGATTACATGCAACAACGGCAAGACTTGTATAAAGGGTGGTTGCCGGAATGGGTTCCGCAACCGCGCTTTATGGGTAAAACTTACGAAGATGCTCTATATTCCGAGTTGCTCACCGAACACCATCTTCGGTCTCAAAGGACAAATACGGGCCTAGTGACTCGTTTCACCCGATAAGGCCTTCCCACTTCGCCAACTTGTTGGAATTCTTGGCGGATTGAACGCGCCAAGAACAAGGTCGCCTTCCTCGAAGCTTCGGCATTAACTTTGCGGCTATGGTAGCGGCGCAAAGCTTGCCGATAACGAGCAGCTCAGACAAGAGTTGAAGATGATCCTCCTCGAGGAGCAGCGCCATCTTGTCGCAGCTGCTCTTGCTCAAGCTCGTCATAGCGAGCACTCGAGGTGACCCATATACGAAGTTCCGTGGGAGAACGCCTCGCTCCATAGACTAGAGCGAAGGTGTCCGATGGCTCGATTTGGCGTCGCCCGATCGACCAAAGAACCACCGCAGCTCCTCGATCCAGTTTCTTCCGCACTTGCAGAGCCTCGTCGAAAGTTACGGTCTTGAGTCCCCGCAGCACTTCAAAGATTTGCCCTTTCGCTTCACCGCTGCTTCTCGGATGAGCAATGAAGCAAAGCAGATCTTGGCGCCAAGATCTTGGACGTCCGCATGAAGGTGCGGCTCGGAATTGCGTGTGCGTTGTCGGTGATGATCCTGTTAGGAATCCCAAAGCGGCAAACAATTGACCAAGAACTTGATTGTTGATCGTTGTCACCTTCCTCATCGCTTCCACTTCCGCCACTCTGTGAACTTGTCGATTGCGACGCATAAGTACTCAAAGCCCCGACAGCTTGGGGAAGGGGCCGAGGATGTCGAGCCCCTGCACCAAAAAGGGCCGGGATAAAGGGATCGTCTGGAGAGCTTGAGCTGGCTGATGTATCTGTTTGGAATGGAACTGCACGCTTCACACTTGGTTACTTGTGCGCTTGCATCCTGGAGGCTTCGCCAGAAGAAACCTTGCCGGAAAGCTTTGCGGCAAGTGCTCTGCGCCAATGTGGTGACCACATATGCCTCCGTATCTCTCGCCAACAGTCATCCATCTTCCCGCAAATACACTTTAATTTCACACCGCTGAGTCTTCTTCATGCATGTGATGTTGTCAACAAACTGGTACATACTTGACCGCCGGGCTACTTTTTTCCGCTTCTTCTTGCTCTTCGGAAGTTCTCTGTCTCAAGGAAATGGACGATCTGCTGCGCCATGCCGGAGCTTGTGGCTCGACAACAAGGACTAAAGGCTCATGTGCCGCCACGGAACATCAGCTTCTACGGCAAGGACCAAGTGGCTCGGCCGAGTTAGATGATCCCGCAAGCTTGCCGGAGCAAAACTTGTCGGGAGCGCTCGCTTCAACGAAACAAACCTTGAGGCTTGTCGGAGCAGACTGCTCCTCCTCAAATGATATTTGCGTTGATTTTAGGGACCTTTTGGCGGCGGCTTCAGTGGAGCTCTGCCGGAAAGTAGTCACCGGAAACCAACTTCCTCTTCTTGCTCTGCCCAGTTGATGGTGTTACGGTTGGTTGAGTTAGCTCGAGCACAAAAATTCCTGGTTTCACAGGTAACTTGAGTGTGGCGCACTTTGACAGGCCATCAGCAATATCATTCTGAGCTCTTGGAACATGTTCCATTTGCGTGCCTTCAAAGTGCTCTTCTAGCTTCCTCACTTCATCGACGAGGCTTCCATCAACGGACTCGATAATCTTTATTTACTTGGCGGACGACAAGTTGCGAGTCACCCCTGACAATGAGTTTCTTGATCCCAAGGTCCGCCGCGATCCTGAGACCGGCAAGCAAACCTTCATACTCTGCAGTATTGTTTGTTGCTTGTTCCTTGGGAAAGTGCATCCGGACTATGTACTTGAGGTGCTCTCCGGTGGGTGCAATAAGCGACGCCGGCACCGGGCGCCTTGCAGCAGAAGGCACCGCCAAAGTACATCAGCCACTCTTTATTTGCCTCCTTGACGGGATGCTCGTCTCGAATTTCTTCATCTTGTGTTACGCCCACTCGCTATGAATTCTGCCAATGCTCGCTTTGGATAGTCAAGTGCTTTCAAACTTGAGGCCAAAGCTTGACAGTTCAAGTGCCCACTCGACAATCCTGCCTGCCGCTTCGGATTTTGCAATATCCTCTTCAATGAAAGCGAGTGACAACTGTTATCTCATGTGCTTGGAAGTAATGGCGCAGCTTTCTCGAGGCCATGAGGAGGCCGAAAAGCAACTTCGCACACCGAGTACCTTGACCTAGCCCCTGCAGAAGGGAACCGACAAAAGTAGACCGGCGCTGCACCATCCTTTTCTCAGTATCTTCTCGCAATGCTGCAGATCCGTCCTTGTCGGGACCAGAGCTTGACAATGAAGCCCCTCGCTTGTCGCTGGATGCACCTGCCTCGGTTGCCGGCTCATCATCTGCCTCCCTCTCCGCTACTAACGCATCACTAACCACTTGATTGGTTGCCGCTATATACAGCAGCAACTTCTCTTGTGGCCTAGGTGCGACAAGTATTGGAGTGGAGGGCAGTACCTCTTCAAGTCTGCGGCGCAGCCTCCGCTCGAGTCCATTTCATTGACCTGCTTTTTCAAAATCTTGAAAATGGCGAGGCACGCCAGCAGACTTAGAGATAAACCTCTTGAGAGCAGCCATGCAACCGCAAGCCTTCTTACATCCTTGACGCGCTTTGGTGCTTCAATCTGCTCAATGGCCTTGATCTTGTCGGGATTGGCTTCGATTCCCGCCGAGACACAAAGAATCCGAGGAGCTTGCGGATGGGACTCCAAACACGCACTTTCGGGTTGAGCTTGAGGTTGATCTTGCGCAAATTTGCAAAAGTCTCATCCAGATCATGAACCAGAGTTGCTTTGTCCTTGCTCTTGACCACTATGTCATCCATGTAGGCTTCTACATTTCTGTGTATCTGTGGCTCAAAGGCATCATGGACTACTCTTGCAAAGGTTGAACCAGCATTCTTCAAACCGAAAGGCATCCGTATGAAACAGTATGTGCCACATGGTGTAACGAATGCGGTTTTCTCCTCATCCTCCTGGGCCATGAAAATTTGATGATATCCTGAATATGCATCAAGAAATGAAAGAAAATCACATCCACCCGTGGAGTCAATAATCTGGTCGATACGTGGCAAGGGGAATGGGTCTTTGGGACAAGCTTTATTAACATCCGTGAAGTCAATACAAAGTCTCCATTTCCCATTAGCCTTATGCATAACTACCGGATTGGCCAACCACGTGGGATGGAGCACTCCTCGACAAGGCCTGCTGCTTCCAACTTCTTGATTTCTTCGCTATGAATTCTTGGCGCCCCTTTGCTGCTTCCTAACTTTTTGCTTGACGGGCAAGCGTGAGGACAGATAGCTAGGTGGTGCTCAATTACTTTCACAGGAACACGGGGATGTCGGATGGTTGCCATGCAAACACATCGACATTCGCCCGCAGGAAAGCAACGAGCTCGCCTTCCTATTTAGGGTCAAGCGTGGCACTGATGGTGAAGGTACCACCAGTGCCGTCCTCCTTGGCGGGCACCCTCTTGGTCTTCGGTGGAGCTGCCATCTTCTTCTTGCACTTGCCGGTGGAGCTCGATGGTGCGTCCTCGACGGTAGCGCAGCACTCCGAAGAGGTGCGCTTGCCGGAGTGGGCATCAGAGCTCTTGCCGGACTTGGTGGTCTTCTTCCCCCCGGGAGCTTCAGTGGCAAGTGATTTGCTATCTGTCGCAGCTGCTGCATCCCGATAAATCTTGTCGGCGCAGATAAGCGCATCCTTTTTGTCGCCATGGACAGAAATGACGTTTATCGGGCCGGGCATCTTGAGTAAGTTGTAAGCATAATGAGAGGCTGCCATGAACTTGGCGAGTGCTGGACGGCCAAGTATGCCATTGTAGGGCAATGGGAAATCGGCAACGCCAAACGTGACCTCTCGTTCTGAAGTTGAGCTCGCTGCCAAATGTTACCGCAACGTGATCTTCCCTTTAGGCTTGCTCCTTCCTGGGTTGATTCCTTGGAAAGTACCGGTCTCTTCGAGCTCATTGTCGTGGATTTGAAGCTTCGGAGTACTACAGAGGAGATCAGGTTCAGCCGCCCCGCCGTCAACCAACATCTTTTGACCTTGAGGTTGCGGATGGTTGGTGAGACCAACATCGGCAAGCACCCGACCGATTATGCGATCGGGTGGTCCTCAATGTCAAAGACAATGGGCGTCTTTGGACCACTTCGAGGCCTGCGTGACTCCACGGATGGTTTCGCCGCATTAACTTCTCGCATCCTTTGTTTGAGTTGGCGGTGCGAGGTATGCAGAAGCACCACCGCCAACGCAGAGGACCTCTGCCTTCTCGAAACTCCCGCTCATCAGCTTCATCATCTTCCATATCTTCATCGTCATCTTCGTCTTCGTCCTTATCGCGGCCGCTGAGAGGTCTGTCTCCTTGCCGCTGCTTGGCCTTGCCTGCTGGCGCCCTCCCGGCCGGGTCTCTTCTTGCTAGCTGCACCTACACCTTCTGGGCCTTCTCCTTGTCTCGCCGCTCGTACTCGCGCCTCGCGCAGTTCAACAAGCTGATCGACTTTCTTGCGTTACGGAGGTCGTGGCCCTTGGTGCGTGAATCTTGCGAAGATGCTTGTTGGAGTTGTCACGCTTGTCGTGGCCGCCAGACTTGGCGGTTGGTGTCGGCTGCAACCTCCTTGCCGAGTCGCCAGCCTTAACCTTGCGGGCGCCACCTCCGCACTGGACCGCTCGACAACTAGTACCTCTTTGTTCTTCTTCCTTCGTTGTTCCTTGGCGGTTCTTCCTTCTTTGGGGCGGTCTCCTCCCGTCGATTCCGCCCCACATTCTCTCACTCGAGTCTTCTTCCCTCCTCTCAGCGTGCACACTTGTCGGCGAGGGCGAGAGTCTCGACGCGTCTTTTACTTTGCAGATCACCATTTCCTCCCTCATCCTGCGGTTCCGCGACGCTCGATGGAACGCAGCGATCACCCGCGGTGGTGGACGTCACGGGATGTTGTAGTGCACACGATCGAATCTCTGGATGAACTTGCGCGAGGACTTTCCCTCCTTCAGGCAAGCAGGTGAAGGTCACTCTCCGCCATGAGGCTTGTGGTCGCCGTGAAGGCGCCAACAAACTGATGGCACAGATCTGCCCAGGAGGATATGGAACTGTCCAGCAAATGCATGAGCCAAGATCGGCGTTTGGCTTGAGCACCGGAGGAAGTAGTTGGCAAGGATCTTGTCGTCTCGTCCCCGCAGCCTGCACCGCGATGGTGTAGATCTTGAGGAACTCCGATGGGTGTGTCCTGCCATCATACTTTTCGCGCACATCTGGTTTGGCGTTTTTCTTGTCAGGCCATCTGGACTTGCCGCGGTGACGGTGAACGCAGGGCAACCTACGCGTCAGACGCAAGTCGCTGGTTCCCCGGCACATGCATATCGACAGATGGGCCCAGTAGCGCTGGTCGGATTGACGCGGCGCTTATCTTGGCGCTTCGATGCGGGTTCGAGCGTCTTCTTCTTATCGTTCCTTAAGAACTTGGCGCTGATCACGGCGATCTCGTGGATCCGGACGACGCGGTGGAGTCGTTGTCGATGTGGATCCGGGAGCTGGTGATCTTAGCCTTCGGAAGGGAGTGCATGGTGGTGTCACCCCCACAGGTTTAAATCGCCACCGGCTCGTGCCTTTCGCCGCCGCCGCGGCAAGGACGCGATTAATTGCCGCAGAGCGTCGCCGTTAGCAAAGCCGATGAGACTACGGATGGTAGCCCTCCATTCGCCGACCTTTGTCGGCCGTTGGAGGTAGTCTAGAAGTAGCTGAGCTCTCGCCAAGGCTTCTGCTGGAGTGGTGGGTGGCAATGGCGTGCGGGCGAGGAACTGGATGTGCTCGGACTCTAACCAAGTTAGGAGGAGCAGCATCCCGCCTAGCGACCGTACTCCATTCGTCTGGCATCTTTGGCGTGCATGCGGGTCTCGAGGCCTCGGGATCCTCCAGCTGGCCTTGATCCAACGAGCGTATGGTGCTGCGAGCATCATGGCGCTGTTGGTCCCGCCTCTCGAGAGGGACGGTGCGGATTCGACGCCCGGCGCTGCGCCGCCTTGTCTTTGGACCTGGCGGCGTTGTGGGCTCTCTCGGACGCCCGTTCCTCCGCCGGCGTCTTCCCACCACCCATCAGCTCCGGTGGTGGTGGGTTCGGCGCAGACGGCTCTGCGCTGCCAAGACTTCTTCTTCGGTGCCATGTTGATGAAGATGATGATGAAGCTGCTCGTGTGACCGCTGGATCAGGTTCACACAGCCTCGGCGCCCCTACCGGGCGCCAAAGATGTCGGGAAGCTGATCGTGGCCCACGAACACCTATGGGACCGGGTCCCTTGTGGTTCGGAGGGGGCGGAGATTGCACAAAAGCGGATCGAGCGATGCACACGAGCAGATTTACCCAGCCCGGAGCTCTCGGGAGATAATACTCCTCTGCTGCTTGGTTGATTCTATTGTGTTCTTGCTAGGGAGCAATGAGGGCTACAAAACCTAGCCTAGGTGTATGTAGTTTCGAATGAGTCGAGTGAACTAAACCGGAGCCGAACCCTTTCTACGTTGCACTTGGGCCTCCTTTTATAGGTACAAGGGGTCACCACAGTGGCAAGTAGACTAGGGTAAAATAGTAAAAACATTGGTTGGTACACGCTTTATGCAAAGGTCACGGTGATCTGTACCTAACTCGACGGCAAGGGACAAAAGTCATAAATGTCCGTCCACATCGCTGAACGATTACTTGATGACCGTCAAGTGCGCCTCCGTTTGCCACGATGGTAGCTTGTCGCGCGCTTATCGCCGCTCCCGCTGGCTGCACAGCCCATTGACCGCTGCGTTCGGAAAGCCCCATGGCGACATCGTTGGCGGATGAGCTGGAGCGGAGATGAAGAGAGGTCACTTGCATGGGCGGCGCCTTGCCGACAAGGTTCTTGTCGCTTCGGGAGCTTGTCGCTCATTAAGCCTTCCGCAAGCTCCTCTTGCCGGGTCTTGTTTCCTTTGTGCCCTGAGTGGCCTTCCGGCAAGCTCCTCTTGCCGGGCCTTGATTACTTTGTTCTTGAGTGGCTCCAAAGGAGCCGCTGAGGATCTTGGCGGTCACCAGGCCAGCCCTGCCGCGGGGTGCTGCGACTGTCCGTGCACGAGTTCGGGATACTAGGGTACCCCTTACTCTAGTACACCGACACAAGTTTAGCCCGAGTATTCAGCATGTGCAAAACAGTCTTGCACCCGTTGTACGTGAACGTAGAGCCTATCTATCACACCCGATCATCAAGTGGTGTCTCAGCACGAAGAACTTTCGCAATGGTGCATACTCAAGGACAACACTTATACCTTGAATTTTTTGTAAGGGATCATCTTATAATGCTACCGCCGTACTAAGCAAAATAAGATGCATAAAAGATAAACATCACATGCAATCAATATATGTGACATGATATGGACATCATCATCTTGTGCCTTTGATCTCCATCTCCAAAGCACCGTCATGATCTCCATCGTCACCGACTCGACACCTTGATCTCCATCGTAGCGTCGTGGTTGTCGCGCCAACTATTGCTTCTACAACTATCGCTAACACATAGTGATAAAGTAAAGCAATTACATGGCATTTGCATTTCATACAATAAAGCGACAACCATAAGTCTCCTACCAGTTGCCAATAACTTTTACAAAACATGATCATCTCATACAACAACGTATATCACGTCATGTCTTGACCATAACACATCACAACATGCCCTGCAAAAACAATTTAGACGTCCTCTACTTCGTTGTTGCAAGTTTTACGTGGCTGCTATGGGCTTCTAGCAAGAACCGTTCTTACCTACGCATCAAAACCACAATGATTTTTTGTCAAGTGTGCTATTTTAACCTTCAACAAGGACCGGCCATAGTCAAATTCGATTCAACTAAAGTTGGAGAAACAGACACCCGCCAGCCACCTGTGTGCAAAAGCACGTCGGTAGAACCGGTCTCATGAACGTGGTCATGTAATGTTGGTCCGGGACGCTTCATCCAACAATACCGCCGAATCAAAATAATACGTTGGTGGTAAGCAGTATGACTATTATCGCCCATAACTCTTTGTGTTCTACTCGTGCATATCATCTACGCATAGACCTGGCTCGGATGCCACTGTTGGGGAATGTAGCATGCAATTTCAAAAAAAAAATCCTATGCTCACACAAGATCTATCTAGGAGATGCATAGCGAGAGGGAGAGTGTTTCCATGTACCCTCGTAGACCGAAAGTGGAAGCGTTAGGTTAACGCGGTTGATGTAGTCGAACGTCTTCACGATCCAACCGATCTAGTACCAACGTAAGGCACCTCCGAGTTCAGCACACGTTCAGCTCGATGACGTCACTCGAACTCTTGATCCAGCAGAGGGTCGAGGAGAGTTCGTCGGCATGACGACGTGGTGAGCGGTGATGGTGATGTGATCTGCGCAGGGCTTCGCCTAAGCACTACGACGCTATGACCGGAGGAGTAAACTTTGGAGGGGGGCACCGCACACGGCTAAGAGAACAATTGATGTGTTATGGGGTTCCCCCTGCCCCCGTGTATAAAGGAGGGGAGGAGGAGGCAGCTGGCCAAGAGGGGCGCGCCATGGGGGGAGTCCTACTAGGACTCCACTCCTAGTAGGATTCACCCCCCTTCCTTTCTTCATCAGAGGGGAAAAGGAATGAGTGGGAGAGGGAGAGGGAAAGAGGGAAAGGGGGCGCCCCCCCTCCCCTAGTCCTATTCGAACTCCCATGGGGGGCGCGTGGCCACCCCTTGTGGGCTGTCCCCTCTCTCTCCTGTGGCCCATGAGGCCCATGACTTCCCCTGGGGGGTTCCGGTAACCCCTCCGTACTCCGGTAAAATACCTGAACCTCTCGAAACCATTCTGATGTCCGAATACCACCTTCCAATATAACAATCTTTACCTCTCAACTATTTCGAGACTCCTCGTCATGTCTGTGATCTCACCTAGGACTCCGAACAAACTTCGGTCACCAAAACACATAACTCATAATACAAATCATCATCGAACGTTAAGCGTGCGGACCCTACGGGTTCGAGAACTATGTAGACATGACCGAGACACATCTCTGGTCAATAACCAATAGCGGAACCTGGATGCTCATATTGGTTCCTACATATTCTATGAAGATCTTTATCGGTCAAACCGCAATAACAACATACGTTATTCCCTTTGTCATCGGTATGTTACTTGCCTGAGATTCGATCATCGGTATCATCATACCTAGTTCAATCTCGTTACGGCAAGTCTCTTTACTTATTCCATATTGCATCTTCCATAACTAACTCATTAGTCACATTGCTTGCAAGGCTTATAGTGATGTGCATTACCGAGAGGGCCGGAGATACCTCTCCGATACTCGGAGTGACAAATCCTAATCTTGATCTATGCCAACCCAACAAACACCTTCGGAAACATCTATAGAGCATCTTTATAATCACCCAGTTACATTGTGACATTTGATAGCACACAAGGTGTTCCTCCGGTATTCGGGAGTTGCATAATCTCATAGTCAGAGGAATATGTATAAGTCATGAAGAAAGCAATAGCAATAAAACTTAACGATCATTATGCTAAGTTAACGGATGGGTCTTGTCCATCACATCATTCTCTAATGATGTGATCCCGTTCATCAAATGACAACACATGTCTATGGTCAGGAAAGTTAACCATCTTTGATTAATGAGCTAGTCAAGTAGAGGCATACCAGGGACACTGTGTTTTGTCTATGTATTCACACATGTGCTAAGTTTCCGATTAATACAATTCTAGCATGAATAATAAAAATTTATCATGATATAAGGAAATATAAAACAACAACTTTGTTGTTGTCTCTAGGGCATATTTCCTTCAAGTTTCGTCAGCACGACGGCGTGGTGACGGTGATGGTGATGTGATCCGCGCAGGGCTTCGCCTAAGAACTACGACAATATGACCCGGAGGTGTAAGCAGATTGGAGGGGCACCGCACTTTGCAGCTAAGAGAACAATTGATGTGCTTTGGGGTGCCCCTGCCCCCATATATAAAGCAGGAGGGGAGGAGGCCGCCGGCCCTAGGGGGCGCGCCATGGGGGGGAAACCGACTAGGACTCCTAGTCCAAGTCGCCCCCTTCCTTCTCTTGGAGGTGGAAAGGGGGAAGGAGAGGGAGAGGGGGAGAGGAAAGGGGGGTTGCGCCCCCTCCCCTTGTCCAATTCGGACTTCCCATCGGGGGCACCCCTTGTGGGCTGCCTCTCTCTCTCTCTCTCTCTCTCTCTCTCTCTCTCTCTCTCCTATGGCCCATAGTGGCCCATTACTTTCCCCGCGGGATTCCGGTAACCCCTCGGTACTCCGATAAATATCTGAAACACTCCGAAACCATTCCGGTGTCCAAATACTATCGTCCAATATATCAATCTTTACCTCTCGACCATTTCGAGACTCCTCATCATGTTTGTGATTTCATCTGGGACTGCGAACAATCTTCAGTCACGAAAAACACATAACTCGTAATACAAATCGTCATAGAACGTTAAGCGTGCGAACCCTACCGGTTCGAGAACTATGTAGACATGACCGAGACACATCTCCGATCAATAACCAACAGCAGAACCTGGATGCTCATATTGGTTCCTACATATTCTACCAAGATCTTTATCGGTCAAACCAAAATGACAACATACGTAATTCCCTTTGTCATTGGTATTTTACTTGCCAGAGATTCGATCGTAGGTATCTCCATACCTAGTTCAATCTCGTAACCGGCAAATCTCTTTACTCGTTTCGTAATGCATCATCCCACAACTAACTCATTAGTTACATTGCTTGCAATGCTTATCATGATGAGCATTATCGAGAGTGCCCAGAGATACCTCTCCGATACTCGGAGTGACAAATCCTAATCTCGATCTATGCCAACCCAACAAACACCTTCGAAGATACCTGTAGAGCATCTTTATAATCACTCAGTTATGTTGTGACGTTTGATAGCACACAAGGTGTTCCTCCAGTATTCGGGAGTTGCATAATCTCATAGTCAAAGGAATATGTATAAGTCATGAAGAAAGCAATAGCAATAAAACTTAACGATCATTATGCTAAGCTAATGGATGGGTCTTGTCCATCACATCATTCTCCTAATGATGTGATCCCGTTCATCAAATGACAGCACGTGTCTATGGTCAGGAGACTTAACCATCTTTGATTAACGAACTAGTCAAGTAGAGGCATACCAGGGACACTTTGTTTTGTCTATGTATTCACACATGTATCAAGTTTTTGGTTAATACAATTCTAGCATGAATAATAAACATTTATCATGATATAAGGAAATATAAATAACAACTTTATTATTGCCTCTAGGGCATATTTCCTTCACTTCCTTGGCCTCCCCCCTAGATGGGAGGAGAGCTCCCCCTCTGGTCCATGGCCTCCATGGAGGCGGAGGGGCGGGAGCCCCTCCGAGATTGGATCTATGTAACATCCCAAATTTTCAATTTGGAATGTTATACATAGAGCATCATTGCATATCATATTTTTCATTGCATTTTCTTTGCATTTTGCTCGATCCTAGAAAATTCTACACAACTCAAGGACCCTCGGAGAGAAGTTGGGGATTTTCGTTATTTTCATTTTGAGTTTTATCAAATTTTGAAAATAGGATCGTTGATTTTAATTATTTTATCTTCAATTATTTCTATTACAAAAATATGCGTGAGGGAATAAAATGACTTTCCCAAAATAAAAAATAATGAAGATTTAATAATAAAATCAAATAAGATTTTATTTTGGAGTTTTTAGCCTTTTTATTTGAATTTAAGAAAAATGCTGCGTTTTCAAATTGCATCTAGACCCCAAATAAATGTTCATTAAATCCGGCTTGATTTTAGAAAGGGGAAATTTATTTCGGGATTTTTGGAGTCCGTTTGGTACTTCTTTTGATTTTTTCTCACGCGTAATGTTTTATTTAAAAAAAAACGAACATTTTAAGAGCGTGCCAGCGGGACTCCGCTCGGGCGCTAAATAGCGACCGCCTGGAGCCCCAGCCCACCGAGCCACCACCCCAGCCCACCCAGAGCCACCGGAGTTCACCGCCGCCGCCCGCCGACCAGCAGGAAATGGCGCCTTCGTGACGTGGTTCGCGCCTCGATTTCCACAATCGATTTTATTTTTTAGAAAAAACCGAAGTGTGTGATTGCTACTCTGTTATAAATCCTTGAAATCTTGTGTGGTGTCGGCATTCTTGATCCGGGGATGACCGAGCACGAGACTTGATCCATTCAGGTCGGGTCGTCACAGAGATGGTATCAGAGCACACGCTGAGTGTAGGACACGACCATTAAGCCAAAGACCTAGATCACTACTCTCTCTTCTCATTTCTGACTCCTTATCTTTTCTACTCTTTTAGGATGACGTAAGCGAGGATCAAGTTCACTCAGCCGGATGAAGATACACCCTTTGGACGACACCTGAAAGAAGTCACTAGGTACCTTAACATAGGATTACCAAGCTTCAACGGGACCTATAATTCCACTTTACCCGAAGAGGAGCGCTGGAAGATTCAAGCTCATGTTCCCGGAAGGACGTTTGCGCCAATCACGAAGCCCATAGTGTGTGTTTTCAATGCACCAACCTGGAGTCTGGGAAAGAGTATGGCAGCTCACATAACCATGGGGCGCATTGGAGAAGTTTATAGAGAAGACCTCAAGGATACTATCTACCAGATTTGCGGACGCCGAGATGAACAATGGGATATAGTTGGCACTAAGAAGGATCGATCCATTGCAGCTTTCATCCGGGAGTTAAACCAGCACATTCGACGTCGGGGAGAACCGGATGTCTTGTGAGACATGATGGAGTTGAAGACAGCAAAAAGCCAAGATTATCGAACTAGAAGGAGGCGAAGGCCACTCGCAAGGACTACATGGAGGAGATTGTAGCTCTAGTGGGACAAAGCAGCGATCTTAAGGAGAAGATTGAAGAACTCATGGGAAATTCAGCACCGGAGGAGAAGATGAAGATAACACCTGTCGAGAGAACTACATCATCATCGGCGACACCGATTCGATCCTAGTGATGATGATTACGAAGATGAAGTGGAGCAGATATCATGGAGTCTTCATCGAGCAGTTTTTCTAGTTGACCACCATAACGGTAGTAGATTACCCCATGTTATTTTAGTTTTAGTTTCAACACTTTGTAGCGATAGATAGACCGTTGTATGCCCTTGTTTGAATTGATTGGAGTGATATTGTGTGATTTGTCTCATGTGCATATGGGTAGTGTTTCTCTCTAGACCTCATTCTATTCTAAATTCTCGTCTTTTCTTAAACCCTCAGATGCCTCTGAGACACGACCCTGAATTTGTTTTCCCGCCAGAGATCACTCAGTTGATTCAGCAGCAGAATACCTTGATTCAAACATTGGTACAGAACCAAGGCAACAACAACAACAACAACCCACCGCCACCACCACCTGTTGACCATTTGACCCGTTTCTTAAGGTTGAATCCGCCGGTGTTTTCCAATAGCACCGAGCCGATTATTGCGAGATGATTGGCCGTAAGATAGGGAGGAGTTGACCACTGCAGGATGTACAAATGGAGAAAGGGTGAAGTTTTTTGCACATCAGCTTGAAGGACCCGCAGCAGCTTGGTGGGAGAATTTTACAGCCACTTACCACAGAGACACCATCACATGGGATCGGTTTAACAAGCTTTCCGTCTGCCCATGTTTGAAGAGGAGCTATAGCCATGAAGAAGCGTGAGTTTCGCAACTTGCGCCAAGGAGGGACAGACAGTTGGCGATATGTAGATGATTTGATAAGCTAGCATGTTATGCCCAGATAGCGTTACTTTCTGGACGCAGCTAAGCGGAGAAGTTTCTAGAAGGACTGAATGATGAGCTGAGCATGCGATTGATGGTAGCCACCTTCAATAACTACCAGGAGTTAGTAGATCGATGCGCTTATGATTGAAGGGAGCGAGAATACATGGCTAGTATATGGTGTGATCGATTGCCATTAAGAAGTTGGACACTATGTTTTTCCCTCGGACCTAATAGTTCTTGTCGGAGTAATGGACCACGGGTAGGCAAACCTGAGCCCCTGAACCTTTCAAAACATCGAGGCGGGCTGCGCCCCTGAAGACCCCAAGACGAAGAGCCGCCTTGAGAGTCGGCAGCAGTCGCCGACTACCCTCTGGGCCGAGTCCCAGAGGCGGCCTCAAGACAAGCCGACTTTAAGACGGCGACCTCAAGACAAGCCGACTTTAAGACGGCGACCTCAGGACAAGCCGACTCCAAGCCAGCGACCTCCAGCGAGGCCGGCTACAGGGAGACGGCCCGCGACCCCAACCACCTCCTATTTGAGCGACTCTGGCGGGATGGGGTAAGGCCGCCTCGCGGCCCATCCCTCCCTGCTCATAAAGGGCAGGTATGGCTCTGAGCGCCGCATCAAGCGGAGATCTCCGTCCGGGCAACCTTGTTGCCACGCCGCCCTCGACATCAGCGCCGTGGGCGATTCCTGTACCCACGATGGCTGTCTGTCGACCGAAGGCGGCGGGACCCTTTGTCGGCGGGAGTACCGAGACAGCGAGAGCGCCCAAAGACGGACCCGATGGAGTCGGCCTCCGGAGCCGGCCGACCCCTCCGCGGGATCCACGCGCCATTAACGAGACAAGACAAGGAATGGCAATGATGATCGCCGCCCGCGGCGGCTGCTGTTGCCATGACCCCATGACCAAGCTTCGCGTCATTAGGAGCACGACTCTGAATCTGCAGCCGGCAAGATCCGCCCAGCGGGCGGACAAGGGCTGTCGGCCCCATGCGGACCGTCGGCCGACGGGCCCACTAGTCGGCGGGCCCAATCGGCGGAGAAGAAGCGACTTAGAGGCGGCGGCAGGCCCGCTCCAGCCGGATTACGTTGTATTTCGGGGTAGCCTATATAAACCCAGGGCACCCATGCAAAGGGTTGGAAGCTAGTAGTTTTAGACACACACATAGAGGAGAGAAGAGCAAGCCGTGCCCTTCTCTTTCCTCACCCGAACAACTCAAGGAGCCTCTTGTACCCACTTTGCCATAGAGATCATGCGGAGACCCCTTGAGCAGCGAGAGGGGTGTTATCTCCTCGGAGAGCCACAGGCTGGGTAAGATTTGTCGGGGTGCATGTCTTCGCCTCATCCGTTTCGAGGCACCGCGCGACGTTCTACTCGCCCCCTCCATGATAAGCCATCCTTTGGCATATGTCGCACCAACCCCGACATTCGGCGCCCACCGTGGGGCACTGGTGCACCGTCGTCCGGAGACTGCTGCGGGCGGAACCCTCTTCCTCCCCGGCGCAGCCAGCCCGGCACGCGCCAGACGGAGTTTGCGCCCGGCCAGCTGCATGGCGCCGAGGTCGCCTGCGCGGCGAGTTGCCTCGCCGAACTTGTCGGCGAGGTTCACCTCTCCAACGAGCCTGCATCCGACGCAGGCACGGACGGCCCCGAAAGCCTCCTCGCGGGCCTCCTCGAGCATCTCCACGTCGACGGCGAGCTGCCGCCGACACTGGAGTCCGTGAGGCTCCAGCGACCCGATCTTTGGTCGACTCGACACGCGTCGCTCGGCCGCGTTCCCCACCAACGTGGTGGTCTCGATGAGCCTCTCCCTCGCGGAGAGCAGCGGGAGCACCGTCCACGAAGTACTCGTCATCGATCCACGGCGAGCCCTCCGGAGGGGGGCTCGTGACCCTCTCGACGCGGTTATGCAAGACTGACCGCCTCCATTCCGGAGGGCGCCGGCCTTGAAACATTGGAGGCACGCGCCTTCAGCTCCTTGTAGGCGCCTGAAGGTGGCAAGCATGAGGCGCTTTGTCGGAAGCCTATCGGTAGCGAGATTATGGCGACCGACCTCGAGACGGTCAAGCCTACGTGTTTACATGCCCTAGATCGGTATCTTGGCACACGGTACATCAATGTATATATCAAAGTGCAATCACATGTATAATTAACGTAAAACTGATATATACCTCATAAGTCACAGTGAAACAAATAGTCGGTGTGGAGTCCCATCAGCGCCATCGGCAGGTTGAGTGTAGACCGTAACCCTGTATCGTAACTCTTACTCGTCGAAGAAAGTATACGCAACATGATACGTTGCAGCCGTGTAGGTCAGTACATTGAATGTACCGGCAAGATCACAACATGAGAAAACAGATGATAAAACTATACTATATGCAATATGGCTTTGTGGCTCTGTGTCTGAGTTTAGTTTGCGTAAAAGCTGGTTTTATTTTCCCTACATCAAAGGAATAAATGAAGTCTGTACTATGGAGTTTTCTATCATGACATGGTTCCGCCAACCGATGTCTCATAGCCCAAAATCATCATAAGTTGCCCACAATTAAGTTATCAATCCGGTGTTGAGAGTTCGAGATAGATCCAAGTCCGGATGCTCAAATTGTCCGTGGCAAGGGACACGGCTAATCGATTAGGTTTTAACCCTCTGCGAGAGGTTTGTACACTTTACCCGCAAGATTCGATCCCTCTCTTTCGTCCTCGCACTTGAGGTGTTTGAGAACAAGATGACGAAACATGGTCTTCGAAGAGTTTCCTCGACCACCGTCCGGTGCTCATCCAATCCTACCGTAGTTCTACATCTGCTAGCACCCGTCGGCCAGTCACAACTAAGGTCAACCAAGCGAGCCCATAGTGACTTGCGGTTGCAGAGTAAGCTTCGGGCATGAAGTATTCTTCCGTCTCTTTGAGTCTGGGTGAAGCTTTCCGCAAGATGTCATGGCGCTTCTCCATGCATCCCGGCCAACCACTGGTTTCTCAGGGGTGCCGTCAACAAATCCTTCACCCGATGGTGTGTATTGAATTCTTGTCTCGAGTCTTGAAGTCTTGAGGCCTTGAAGATGCAGTCCTTGCAGATTCCATCATGGAGTTATCGTCATTGGCGTAGATCCTCCATTCTCACACCACTCCCGAGCACTCATACCAACCCGTCTACTATAGCGTAGCATTAAAATAAATAACGTCCCGGGCTTGGTAACAGGGTGATGGGTTCCTACCTCATGCATACTACTCAACTACAAGGATTCAATATCACTACTGGAGGGATTGTTGCGAAGATGCCACTAAATGCAATAAAACATAGGTATGAAAGCATGGTCAAAGTGAACTTGCCTGGTACGTTGATGAAGATAACAACACTCTCACAAAATTTGATAGAACTATTCGTCACTCTCCGAAGAAAATCTATACAAGTCAAACATAGCATTCACATAAGCAAACATCCTAGCAAACAATTTTAGCACTCGAAATAACAATCAAAACAGCAAGGAAAATCGATAATAAAACTCAAACAAAATCAAAAGAAACTTCAAATAAAACTACAAAGAAAAACTACTAACGAAGATCTACGACTTTGCTACAAACATCTAATATAGTTTTGCCGTAAGTAAAAACTTAACAATAATTAAAATACTAAATTAATAAATTAACAGAAAAAAAAAGTAAAATAACTAATTTAACAGAAAGTATTTTTTCCATAAAATTTTATTTGCAAAAGAAACAAATAAAAAGCTTTTATAAAACTCTAACTATGACCTATAGAAGGTTTCATACAAAACTAAGGAAAATAAATTTTTAAAATAAAAATAAATTTTCTCCTGTTGTCTAACAGAAACACAACTAATTTTGTCAAAAGTGACAAAAAGAAATACTTTAAAACTAATAAAAACAATAAAGAAAAAGCTAAAACAGAACTAATACTAAAACAGTACTGTTTTGCTAAAACCTAATTTAAATTAACCTGAAAATAAAATACTAAATACTACTGGATAAACAAAGGTCCTAGAGACCAGGAGCAACAAGAATCGGTTAGAAAATAATATTCCTAACTCAAAATATCTCAAATCTAGTGATTTGAGAAAATTCATCTAAACACAAATTTAAACTGCTCAAATATGAAATACAATTGAACTAACAGAAACATCAGCAAATTTGTGACACATAGCAATTGGAATCACTCAAAAATACTAAAAACTCTAAAAGATATGAATTTTCTAAGATTGCTATTTTCTGAAGAAAAAAATGAATTACAGGATTTCGTGGATCTCACCGGAGTAGTCGTCGGAGTTGGGGAAGAAGATCGGATCCGATGTTGTGGTTGCTCCTAGAGGAAAGGAGATCACGCGGCGGTGGAGAGGAGATCATATAAACCTCAGGAGAGGTCGAGGCGGCGGCGGCAGCAGGCGGCGGTGGCAAGCGGCGGTGGTGGTCTTTGCTTCTTCGGCTTGAGGAGAGGAGAGGAGAGGTGTTGGTTTGATGTGTTGGAGGGGGTGCTTGGGTATTTATATTGGGGAGGGAGGGTTTTTCTTGGGATAGGGACAAGAAATAGACTAGGATTAGGAAACAAAGAGGAAAAGATCTAGAAACAAATCGGAATAAGCGGAATAGCAAGCGGGATCAAATCCTACTAGGATTTGTAAAGAATAAAACCTGGGCTCCTGGCCCCTAGGTGTGTCGTGCGATGGCCTTGGCGGTGGCTGGTCGGCGGCTTGGGCCTTTGGCCCAAGCGCTGCATATTTTTTTTTAACAAAATTTCACAGAACTAAAACAAAAACAAAATAATTAAAACTTTTATATAGGCATATAATATATAAAATTTGCAGAAAATATTTTCTACAAGATGAACATTATTCTAATGTCAAATAAAATCCACACAAATTTTAATAATTCACACAGTGCTCTGGTCCAATAAAAATCATTTTAAAATACCAAAATGACTTCAAATTAATTTCTCTCAATTTTCTGATGTAGGGAATCATGTTACCCTATTTTCCATATATTTTGTTTTTGGAGAAAATAATTTGAATAAAACTCAAATAACTCCAAATTGGAAATAAATTCAAAAGAACTTTGAATTTAATTCTTTTAAAACTCCCAACTCATATTTCATATGTTTTGAAGAAGTCATTTTATCTTAGCTCGTGAAAATCATTGAGTTGCATAAAGTTTCAGAATTGGAAAATATTTTCAACACCCTTGTCATTTAAATAAATGGAAGAAGTCATGTCATCTTCTCTCGAGGGTTTTGTGATGAAAAGAATTTGAATTCGGAGATCATAAAGAAAAATGAAAGTTTGGGAAAGTCTTTTAATTCCCTCTCATTTAACCTTCAAAAGTTTGAATTTCACTCAATTTCACTCAATCATTCAGACAACAATCAAACAAACAATCAAAACTATTTATTTAATATAACATTCCAAAATTTAGAATTTTGGGATGTTACAAATCTACCACACTTAAAATGAATCTACTCCCCGAGATTGAAGAAACTAACAAGAAATAGGTTAGGGTTTGGGGATCTTCTAAAAATCCATCGATCGTCTCCGGGTCTCGGTGCTACCACCCTTAGAAGCATTATTACGATTCCATCAAAACTCAGATACTCCATCCTTATTGCGGCGGTGTCGGTCTTCTCAGATATTAAGGATAATTCCTTCTCTGGGCTCTTCGGTAGTGGCATAACCTTTTCCTCAATTCTTTTGTCTTTTACTCTTGGTAAGGTTATTCGAGGCGGGTCTTCATAGCTGGCAGGTGCAGCGCCAATTCTAAACAAATATTGGTACCTCATGGTGGTCAACGATTTATGGTTTCCCCTTGAGAAAGCAGGTGCAGGTTGAACCTCACCGTATAACCTCGGTTGGCAACAACTGCCGTGTACAAGGAAAAAATACCTATACCTTTCTAAGGTTTAAACAAGGTTTTGATCGTCGTCTCTCTACTATAGGTAAGTCACTCAGATTTTACCATCCCATATAGCAAAGCGAATAATAAGAAGTAAGTCGGTATGGTGATCAATCCATCCCTTTTAAATCATTACCTTGTACATGGTTTAGCGAATCTCGCATTCTAACACTCGGTCATCCTCACAAGCATTGCAGAATTTCTCTTGTCAACGAACCAAGTTCGGAAAATTCGTTGATTCTGCAGGCCAAACAAACATCTATCGTTCCTTAACAACTCTCAGGTTTTGCGTAAACTCCTATAGAATCGTCGGTTGATCAAATCGTAGTCTATTCCCAAAATTTCTTTCTCCAGTGGGTACTTGATCCTTCTTAATTCCTGGGCCTGTGGGTTATGAGCCCACTTCAACACTAGTACCACTTTCACTCTTCCTTGGAGTTACAATTGCTCCATTTTCCAACATTACACCACTTTAAATCCAATAACATTTCATTAATACCATCATATCAAAGATAAAACTTCAACTCATTTTTTTTTCCAAACTCCAACCTGTGGGACACATTTCCATTTCCATTGGTCTAGTGTTCTTCATAGGGTACTATCACCCTTAAAATGAAATTCACAAATCCATCCATAGACCATATTTCTCATATCCTCGAAAATGGTCAAAATCCGTGTTCATAGAGTAACAACTCATACAATTAAACATATGAAAACATGTCACCTTAACTTTATTGATTTCATGAATCCATTACAAACTCTGAGCACCCATTACATAACTCAACTTATTGTACTCATAAACATGAAATTGCTTTCTATTACTCTTGTTTCCAATATCAAAATTCCAACTACTCAACTCCAGCTTTCATCTTGTTGGGACATTTAGTAGCATAATGTCACTGCTTCCTTGCAGTGAAAACAAATGACTTCCGACATGTCTCGGGGCTTCTTTGTGATTATGTAGGCTCCTTGGATTCTTGGCTTCTTTTACGGACATTTACTAGCGTAATGACCTAAATCCTTGCACTGTAACAAGTGATATGACTCAGGTCCTTCTCTGCGAAAATTGTGTTGTTACAGGGTTGCCTTCTTTTCTCTTCTGGATTTCTCTGTAATGATCGAGCTTCTACTTCCGAGGTCAAACTTCACTTCTGCATCGGAAATCTCTGAAATATTCTTCTCTTTCCTTGGTACAATCTTTGGGAAAATGTCCTTCTTCTCCACATGAATAGCAAGCGTTGGAGTAAAATATGTTGAGGCCTTCTCCATCGGGGTCTTCAACACATTCCTTCATCACAGTTCTTTCATAACTTCTCGGAGGCTTCTTTCATTCCTTCTTCCTGCTCTGAATAGTTTGTTGCACCATGGGGTAAATGTGACCTTTGAGTCGGGTAGTGGGTGGTTCCTTCACACAAGAAACAAGTCACGACTAGTTGGGCATTCCTCGGTGGGTGTTTCTCCTCACAATGAGGCATCCATCCTTGTGTTCCTCACAGGTGTGTCCTATTTCTCCATAAATCTTGCAGGCACAAGGTTTCTTCTTGGGTTATCATAGTGCTTCCGGATGAGGCGTGATCTCAATGAGGTCTTCTTGAATTCTTCCCAAGTCTTTGCTCCATTCCATCCTGTATAGCTTGATGCATCGCCACCATGTTGCAGCACTTCCTTCAAAATCTTGAAGAGCGTAAGATACTTCATTCTTCCTTGAAACAAAATTGCTTCAAGTGATTCTCCATGTTACGAATCCATAGCTCTGCCTCCGGTGAGTCTTGATCGAAGAATATCGAGCCAACCATTCATCATCTATGGGGTCCAAAAGTTTTGGGATGAGATATGAGAGAGGTGGGGAGGGATATACACACAATACAAACAATAGTTTTGAAGAAACAAGTTTTACTTTGTGGCTGTCGGAAAACATCAAACAAATGACAGCTCACAAATCGTCATATCTAACGTAAGTATATATAACGAGGTTTGGTCTTCTAAAGGTCAAATAATTCTTGATTCTTCAAATTCTTCAAGTCTTGAGTCTTCAATTGTTGCAGCTTCAACTCTTCTAATGCATGGTGAAATCCTCTTTACTCTGAAGAGGCCATCGGTTATCCGATATCTTGTCCTTCTTGGGCGGCTTGATTGATTCTTCATGTGATCAAAAGGAAAAGGGTATATTCTAACTATTTGAGGTGAGAGTGTCTATTTGATAAAATCAGAAGAGATGAGAGGTAAGAGTCTTTTGAAAATAAAGTTTTAGAGATTTTCTGTCCTAGGGCTTTCGGTTTCTAGGGTCCGTCCTCTGATCAACATGTGCTCGATACCATATCATGGCGACCCGACCTCAGGCGGTCAAGCCTCGTGTTTACATGCCATCCACTGGATCGGTATCTTTGCACACACGGTACATCAATGTATATATCAAAGTGCAATCACATGTATAATTAACGTAAAACTGATATATACCTCATAAGTCACAATGAAACAAATAGTCGGTGTGGAGTCCCATCAACGCCATCGGCGGGTTGAGTGTAGACCGTAACCTGTATCGTAACTCTTACTCGTCGAAAGAAAATATCGCAACATGATACGTTGCAGCCGTGTAAATCGATTACATTGAATGTACCGGCAAGATCACAACATGAGAAAGCAGATGATAAAACTATACTATATGCAATATGGCTTTGTGGCTCTGTGTCAGAGTTTTGTTTGCGTAAAAGCTGGTTTTATTTTCCCTACATCAAAGGAATAAATGAAGTCACTATGGAGTTTTCTATCATGACATGGTTCCGCCAACCGATGTCTCATAGCCCAAAATCATCATAAGTTGCCCACAATTAAGTTATCAATCCGGTGTTGAGAGTTCGAGATAGATCCAAGTCCGGATGCTCAAATTGTCCGTAACAGGGGACACGGCTAATCGATTAGGTTTTAACCCTCTGCGGAGGTTTGTACACTTTACCCATAAGATTCGATCCCTCTCTTTCGTTCTCGCACTTGAGGTGTTTGAGAACAAGATGGCGAAACATGGTCTTCGAAGAGTTTCCTCGACCCTTTGTCGGTGCTCATCCAATCCTACCGTAGTTCTACATCTGCTAGCACCGTCCCAGCAGAGTCACAACTAAGGTCAACCAAGCGAGCCCATAGTGACTTGCGGTTGCGGGTAAGCTTCGGGCATGAAGTATTCTTCCGTCTCTTTGAGTGCAGGTGAAGCTTTCCGCAAGATGTCATGGCGCTTCTCCATGCATCCCGGCCAACCTTGGTTTCTCCAGGGTGCCGTCAACCATCCTTCACCCAGTGAGTGTGTATTGAATTCTTGTCTCGAGTCTTGAAGTCTTGAGGCCTTGAAGATCAGTCCTTGCAGATTCCATCATGGAGTTATCGTCATTGGCGTAGATCCTCCATTCTCACACCACTCCGAGCACTCATACCAACCCGTCTACTATAGCGTAGCATTAAAATAAATAACGTCCGGGCTTGGTAACAGGGTGATGGGTTCCTACCTCATGCATACTACTCAACTACAAAGATTCAATATCACTCTTTGGAGGAATTGTTGCGAAGATGCCACTAAATGCAATAAAACATAGGTATGAAAGCATGGTCAAAGTGAACTTGCAATACTTGATGAAGATAACAACACTCTCACAAAATTTGATAGAACTATTCGTCACTCTCCGAAGAAAATCTATACAAGTCAAACATAGCATTCACATAAGCAAACATCCTAGCAAACAATTTTAGCACTCGAAATAACAATCAAAACAGCAAGGAAAATCGATAATAAAACTCAAACAAAATCAAAAGAAACTTCAAATAAAACTACAAAGAAAAACTACTAACGAAGATCTATGACTTTGCTACAAACATCTAATATAGTTTTGCCGTAAGTAAAAACTTAACAACAATTAAAATACTAAACTAATAAATTAACAGAAAAAAAATGTAAAATAACTAATTTAACAGAAAGTATTTTTTCCATAAAATTTTATTTGCAAAAGAAACAAATAAAAAGCTTTTATAAAACTCTAACTATGACCTATAGAAGGTTTCATACAAAACTAAGGAAAATAAATTTTTAAAATAAAAATAAATTTTCTCCTGTTGTCTAACAGAAACACAACTAATTTTGTCAAAAGTGACAAAAAGAAATAATTTAAAACTAATAAAAACAATAAAGAAAAAGCTAAAACAGAACTAATACTAAAACAGTACTGTTTTGCTAAAACCTAATTTAAATTAACCTGAAAATAAAATACTAAATAATACTGGATAAACAAAGGTCCTAGAGACCAGGAGCAAAAAGAATCGGTCGAAAATAATATTCCTAACTCAAAATATCTCAAATCTAGTGATTTGAGAAAATTCATCTAAACACAAATTTAAACTGCTCAAATATGAAATACAATTGAACTAACAGAAACTTCAGCAAATTTGTGACACATAGCAGTTGGAATCACTCAAAAATACTAAAAACTCTAAAAGATATGAATTTTCTAAGATTGCTATTTTCTGAAAAAATGAATTACAGGATTTCGTGGATCTCACGGAGTAGTCGTCGGAGTTGGGAAGAAGATCGGATCCGATGTTGCGGTTGCTCCTAGAGGAAAGGAGATCACAGGCGGTGGAGAGGAGATCATATAAACCTCGGGAGAGAGGTCGAGGCGCGGCGGCAGCACTTGGCGGCGCGGTGGCGGCGGCAGTGGTCTGCTGCTTCTTCTTCTTGAGAGGAGAGGAGAGGTGTTGGTTTGATGTGTTGGAGGGAGGGGTGCTTGGGTATTTATATTGGGGAGGGAGGGTTTTTCTTGGGGTAGGGGACAAGAAATAGACTAGGATTAGGAAACAAAGAGGAAAAGATCTAGAAACAAATCGGAATAAGCGGAATAACAAGCAGGATCAAATCCTACTAGGATTTGTAAAGAATAAAACCTGGGCTCCTGGCCCCTAGGTGTGTCGTCACGATGGCCTTGGCGGTGGTTGGTCGCGGCTTGGGCCTTTGGCCCAAGCGCTGCATATTTTTTAACAAAATTTACAGAACAAAAACAAAAACAAAATAATTAAAACTTTTATATAGGCATATAATATATCAAAATTTGCAGAAAAATATTTCCTACAAGATGAACATTATTCTAATGTCAAATAAAATCCACACAAATTTTAATAATTCACACAGTGCTACTGGTCCAATAAAATCATTTTTAAAATACCAAAATGACTTCAAATTAATTTCTCTCAATTTTCTGATGTAGGGAATCATGTTACCCTATTTCCATATATTTTGTTTTTGGAGAAAAATAATTTGAATAAAACTCAAATAACTCTAAATTGGAAATAAATTCAAAAGAACTTTGAATTTAATTCTTTTAAAACTCCCAACTCATATTTCATATGTTTTGAAGAAGTCATTTTATCTTAGCTCGTGAAAATCATTGAGTTGCATAAAGTTTCAGAATTGGAAAATATTTTCAACACCTTGTCATTTAAATAAATGGAAGAAGTCATGTCATCTTCTCTCCAGGGTTTTGTGATGAAAAGAATTTGAATTCCGGAGATCATAAAAGAAAAATGAAAGTTTGGGAAAGTCCTTTAATTCCCTCTCATTTAACCTTCAAAAGTTTGAATTTCACTCAATTTCACTCAATCATTCAGACAACAATCAAACAAACAATCAAAACTATTTATTTAATATAACATTCCAAAATTTAGAATTT